>OZ010694.1:14816124-15140704 GCA_963932265.1 Thymelicus lineola
ACGCGACTCGCGATTCATACACGTCAATGGATTTCAAGTAACAGTAAATGAAGTGTAATAATTATTTTAGAAATGGCAGCCTAACATTTTTAGAATATGTTCTGGCTGTACCTAGTTCGGACATACATAATATAATTATTGCAGAAAATACTCTACAAAGGATTCGCCATGCCTATTCGATAGGTTTACCTACCTACTATTTTTGTTTTTATTACGTTTGTTAAGTGTGCTAAGAATTTCATGGTTCTTCACAAGTTCATGGGGCATTATTATTTTCACATTAATGTAATATGCCATGAAAAACCCATTTATCTAATTACGAGCACATGTGAGGCGGCCTATTTGATTCGGATATCGGAAAGCGTTTTATGATATAATCAATTCCTATTAATATACACGGGGAACTGGGAAGTATCTGTAGCAGAGGCGAGCACAGGCGAGCACAGGCGGGCGGCCAAAGATCAAAACACCGAAGGAAAATTTCAAAGAGAAACGCTCGCGACCACGAATGCGTTAACTTAATTCTGTTTGCATTGCTTTATACCGATTCAAAGCTTGGCAAATTATTTGTAAACACTCGCTCCAGGAAACTCAATTCCAACGCAGCACGTGCAGCGCTCTGCACTTTGTTTTGGTGCGCGCCGCCATCTTGCTATATTCAAAATGGCGTGGAAACGTGAAATAGCCGTCCGTGACCGTCGCTTCGGCGAATTTCTAGATTAATGACTTAATAGTAAAACTTTAGCAGTTCAAGTTTGAAATGAACATCGTTGAGTGGAGAGTAATGGGTCGAATAATCGAAAGCACTCGGACTAGCGGCACTTTGGAAGTAAGGATTGATTGAACACTTAGGAGTCTGAACGATATTTTGAGGCTATTGTTAATTGATACTTTGAAATTTAAATCGTGTTAAATTTAAATACTAACAAAAGTCTGGTATTTATTTTACACAATCGATAATAATTGAATTGAAAAAGAAGAACCAAGTTATATTAATAACAATTTTAAGTAAAATCAGGGGTTGACGTATTTCGATGGTATATAGGATAGATATTAATATTTTAATGAATAGTTCTGTTTGTGGTTTATCCTCTCTGACCTTAACATGAAGTTATCAGCGCTCTTGAAACGTAATTTCTTATCGCATTATTTTATAACCAATATAAACAAGGTTAGCAATTATTTTATGCTATTTTTATCTGACCACGACTCAAGAGGTTGAAAAGGTTAAATTGTACCTAAAAGGAAACGTAATTTATTTACCCATTAGGTACCTAAATAATTGGTATTCAATCTATTCATTGTGATTATAATAATTTATCTCATTGGCATTTACCCGTACCTCAGTGGATAACAACTTACAGTCTGGTAACAAAGTTTCATGCATCGAAAGTAGAAATGAAACCTTGAAGCTATTATATGTAGAGACCTAGTGTCTTAGTACCGAAAAATCACGGTTTTTTAAGTGAATATGTATTCTGCTGCGTATAAATATTTTATGCTATTATAACAACGAAAGAATAGTTTCGGAAATTTTGGTTGGTCGGTTGGTTCTACAACGTTTGGTGGCCGATAGGTAGGTACAAGTGGGACAATTGTACTATACAAAGATCATACGTCAAGTTGGATGTCTATCGTAGATCACACGGCGCGGCGGCGCCTCTTGCCGGCAACACGTCTGTCTGATCCTATGTATCTATTCGTGCTACTGGCACATTTCCAAAAAATATAAGTACTCACTAGTAACAGTAATCTATAGTAGCTGTAGAGGATAGGTCAAAAACCTCTTTTGTCTGCCGGAATTCGCTACAAACGTAGCAGAATTTGTAAGATGTTGTAGCCGTGATATAATCATAATATACAAACTGCGGAACAGGCTTCATACTTAGGTATTCTTTGAGGTGTGACCACCCGGAATTCTTAATAATAGTTCTTTAAGTATTTTTGTTCTTTAAGTGATTTTGGCCATTCGCTCTTTCCTAGAAGATACGATACTGAAGACTAAATATTAAGAACGGACGTAACTGAAAAACTATATCTAGTATAGGTCGTTAGATAATTTCCATTCAGATGAATACAGCAGAAATCGATACACTTATACAGAGTTGTGTTGGGGTGTCCTAATTTGAAATAATTCTCGATAACACACCGGCTAGGCGGCTGAACGAAGTAAGTAACGCTAACGACAGAGTATATCTCGTGGCGACGAAATCTGGCCGCTGGCGTGTCGCAAACGATGTTGAAATGACGTCGACGTGGCTCCCGCCTACATTACGCTTAGATTAAATCAACTGATTAGGAACTAATTCTGTCACCGGCGACAACGATTAACCCGCTGACGGTAGCATACGAACAGTTAACGTACAGAGGAAAATGATACTAACGTCCTAAAAACACAGCTCCTTTCCGATCTACTTAAAATGGTTATTAGGATACTTTCTGCGAGCAAAATGAAGATAATGACAGCAAGCGATAATCATCTTTATATTTAATCCATAAGGAGTAGTTTGGATTGCAGCGTAGGAGGGTAAGCCGGTATAATTATGTGCTGGGGGTGTTGAAACCTAGGATATGCATAGGCGTTAAACGCGCTGCAAGCTCGTTTGCCCCACGCGACACGCTCACGACGTTATGGGAGATGGAAGTGATGACATGTCTCACTCTTCCTCATTTTTAAATGTACATATGAAGCCCAAGCGAAAGTCAAGTTCTAGGTAAAGATTATTAATGAGGAAATTGGGAGTATTATGAACAGAGATTCTTATAGGCATAGTGTGAAAGAGAGAAAGGATTTTTAAAAGGGTAAAATCCAGGGTAAAAGTTTGTATGAAAATAATATCTCCGTGGACGAAGTCGCGGGCACCAGCTCGTGGGAAAGAAAGCTGTTTTGAGTAAGTTTCTTTCCACTTCTTCTTCCGGGATCGATCATTGTTGAAATTTATTGAAGCGATGGCGTATCTTGACTTTCAGAAATTGCATTTTTGTTTATTTATTACATGAAAAATCTAAAAGCTTTGTTACTTCGTGTACAACTCGTATATTGCATCATTTTATTATTTCTAGGCCTCGTTGTCATCGATAGATCGTAAGGTAATTTATCTTGTATTAAATCGTGACATATAAAGCGTCAAAGGTTTAACATATAGGGCGATGCATTAGATGGATAAGCGCTGTCCGGTTGATTAAGTAACGTGCGGTAACTAACGTAATACTGGATACCCGGCTCACTGGCCGCGTGGCCCCTACCCGGTCGTGTGACCCGGCTATGTGGACAATGTAATGTTTATTTTTATACACTACAACCTGTGAGCACTCACAATGTTACCTACCGGGTTGTTAACTTGAAATTGTTGATACGTCGGAAGATGTTGTTAAGCTTGATTTCAAGTCATCCAATGATCCAATCATACAGGAATATAATCTGATGATTTTCAAGATATTGCTAGCTCTGATTTACTGATTATTCGGGTGATAATATAATTGTCAATTGTAATAATATTGTCAACGCAAAATGTATTGTTTGTACAAAAGAAAACCATTATCAAAACTAATTACTCATGTTTAACAACACTATCAATGTTTTTGAGTGATTTGCAAACTGAAGTTTTATATGAGTTTAAAAAAATCAAGCTACACCATCGCTTCAAAATCCCATGTTAGTTGACTTTTCGTCTTAAAAACCTTTTAATTACTTTTGAGTTTTACAAAATGTCAGTTCTGGTAACTCGGTCTACAGACTGCAGCTAGCCTGGGTACTTGTAGCTCATGTTAAACATAAAGTATATTATATCGTGATTCTATGATTGCTCATTACACATAACACCCGCGCGCTCCTGAAAGCGGCAGTAAGGCGGTCTGGCAATTAGTAGCGTATTAACGAGCAATGACTCCGCCGTCATTACCGACTACCGTGCGAGGGTTGCGCTAAACACGGCTCCTTACACCGCGGCATCGCGGCACCGCCCGGAAACTAAAACTGTACTAGGATTTACTTTAGATGTTCACAAATACTACTTATATAATTTTACACCGACGTTCCTGACGCTACGGGAGAAACAAGCAACTTCTTTTCCATCGCGTTCTTTTCTAGGGAGATTTTAGTACTTTGATGTTCAGTTAATATGCGTTTACCCGTTTGTAAAGAATGAATCAGTTAAGAATGAAAAGAATGAATAAATAAATTATGGCATATTTTTATTTTTTATGTTAAGTAGTAGTCGACCAACGACTAACGAGCTGAAAATCCACATTGTATGTGCATATTTTTTTTACCTAAACTAACTGTTACTTTAACTCATTTTATAATATGCACTATCGCCGTTAGTTAGGGGTGTTTGTATATGAATTCACTTCCTTTAACAAATAAGTTTCGTAAAGCAACCAATTTTTAAGTGTCGGTCTTATCATTTTTCCCTATCTAAGAATATTAATCATAAAAATAATAAAGTTAAAACAAGTGGCCGTTCATAAATAATAAATCGGAGTGGCGGTATCGGGTGTCGATGGTATCTGACCAACGCCATCGGGACGGCCGACGGCGACGGACGGTTCCAATATCGATAGTCGCTCTATCCGATAATGCGTAAATTCTTGAAATTTATATTTTTAAGGATTGTTCATTTTTAAGAAACATACCCAAAGAATCTTATGAGAATAAAAGTTTATATTCTAATATTTATATGCTAATACCATTAACAATTAGTGTTCCACAAGTGTTTCATCTAAGGTCTCACCCCACCATGTTGGGACTAAAACCACAGTTGCCCTTAGATTTATAAATAGGTACGAGATTGTCTAGGTAACGGGAAAGATAAAAAAATAGATCAATAGGTCAACATTTTACATTTCTTACAGAAATCCTTTCTGTGTGTCTAGATTCTAGACTCAAGATCATCAAAAGTAGTATTTCCTGTGCTAGGAAAGATATTCTAAGATTATCAGCGTCCTGTAATGGTGTGTGGACAACAAAGGCAGTGAGCCAGTGAGCATTGTTTGTCAGTTATCGTCGCGGCGGGAGACAGCCTGGGCCAGCAGGGGCCAGCCATGCAGCGGGTGCCTTCATTAGTCACCTCGCTGCCACAATATATCACCAGATAAGATCGCGCGTCGCTCGATCATACCCTTACCTGTACCTGACCAATGACCATTTGGTGTCTTATTTGTTTTGTGGTTCCTTTATCACTTATTGTTCAAAATCAATATTATTGAGCTGTTCAAATAACTATGTGGAAGGTATGCGCATAGATATAGCTTTTAGGATGCGGCATACATCTTTCGTGATTTACTCGTATTTTTGATGAGGGAAAGTAAACAAAAAAAGATGACAAAAACGTAATTTCGTGGCCTGTTTTAGTTGCAGTTTCAGATAGTCCATAAAAGCTTTACATAAAGAACTGTGGCATGTCTGTTCCTTTGTCTGCTGATATAATAAAACTTGATAGCCTTGGTTCAAACTTTTCACTAACTATCTATCAGTGAGTAAACGAGGAAAAAATCCTGATGAAATTGGCAACATATGAACTAGAAAGAAAACACTTGAGCCTCACAAAATACTAAAACGTTTGTACAGTATATTAGTACCACAATAGGTTACTACTCGTACTACGTAGTCCTTCCTCATTGTTATTGAAAACTTTTTGCTCGGGAAAGTTACTGCAGTGGTCCCGTAGAGATGAGAAAATATGAGCCAATAAATTACTTAGAATTACTGTACTTTACGCCATATTGTGCGTCTGAGATACGACATGTGATTATGTTGTACTGTAGAAAGTCATACTATCTACTTTTAGGGAAATTTATTTTCATTTTGAAATTATTTACGGTGGTAATATTTACATTATGTACTTAGATAGCAGCGCCAGGTTGCCTGGGGATATTTATTTCGACTGGGCTGGTTAGATGGAGCCTATTACACGCCTAATATTGAGAACACTGTAACGTTATAAATACAAAATTAACTGTCAAAATAAGAACAAAATTACAGTATTTATGGACATTGGTAAAAGCTCCACTCAAAAGCTTTAAAATCCACATAAAACAAGATCCAAGCACTGCCATAAACCGATATAACTTGCAATATTTTATTAGCTACTCAAGAAAACTTTACATGAGCTGACGTCCTGTCCAACACTTGCCTTTCATATCAATTTTATCTGAGCGACATCTAAGTGAATCTCGCCGTTAAGGTACCATTATGATGACGCGTTCGGATACCATCTGATTCTACTGTGAAATTATGATGTTTATTGTTATGGCGTTGTTTCATCTCCGTTAGAGATATTCTCCCAACTCGTATGTAAATGCGACAATGAATATGGAACCAGATTGTGACTGTAAACAAGTATGTTTACTTACTTTATTATACAAGTTTATAGTTAACCACAATCCCTCACGTGGATGGTACGTGGCGTAATAAATGTAGTGTTAAGCCAGTGCTAAAAATTCTATAATACTTCGACGTTATTATTTAAAGTAAGATTATTTTAATTTCAAGTGTGTATCGGTGATGTATGAACAATTCTTTCAAATGAGCATTTCCATCTTAAAGTAGAAATATAGCATTATTTAAATTTTCACTAATTTTTAAATTAATTAATGAAATTTTAATTTTCATTCATTATGTAAATTTTCAATTCTTTTACTTAGATATAATCGTTGTGGTGGCCGGCAACTGATTCATTAAGAGTTGTTATAGATACTCAAGAGCAGATTATCTACCCATAGCTTCAATGGTACGTTCTTTTGGAGACATCGCAGCCTGTAAAATATTAAAAGCAAGAGGCCTCGAGGTATTTGAATGTGTTCGGAAACGCATGACTTTCTAATGCAATTTCCATAAAGTTACGAATATGAAGAAATTTCAGGGCCGTAATAATTAACATAGCGTCATCAAACCATAATAACTCCATTAACACGATTTATCAGTACGCAAGGCATCAAACGGAGGAAAAAACAGAACTACAAGAATACCGTTGGTGTTGATCGCTCCTCGGGTGCTGTACGACCAGATCCTCAACGAAGGGAATTTATAATTACTTTAGGTAGCGAGATACTCGAGTTCATCACTGCAAGAATGTGTCAAGTGTCGACTTTCGCGGATGTCGACATGTGCAGTTGATGTTACCGACATATGTCGTTGAGATATTAATATAACGTATCTGGCGTATAAAAATATCAGCACTCGAGTCCTTAATGATGGTGTATTAGGTCAAAACATGCATGGCTAGATGAAGTGTTAGGGTCTTAAGTTTATCTACAAACATTCTTTAGTATACTCCCACCATATTTTCAACGTTAGTCCTAGCTCTTAAGTCTTCAGAAGGTCTCCAAAAAGACTAAGTAATAGAAGCCTGTTTAGTTGACAACTGAATGGGACGACGCGACGTCAGGAATGTCAGGATATCCTAGGAGTATATTAAGGAGAGATTTCGATGTTTTCGTGACTCCCAGTTTTATAGCTTCGTCGAAGGAAGGATAGGAGCCCGCAATTGCTTACGGTTTTATGAGTGGGGCGGAAATGAGGTTACCAGCTCTTTTAAAATCTGCGGATTTTCCTTTCCCGTTATGTTTGTTTAAAGTAATTACGTGATTGCTTCAAGAAACAGTGATTTGAAATAGATTATAGAACCCATGCACGTGTGTGGTTATACTAATCCTCATTGCCACACTTATTCATCTTGAAACAAATTTATTAAAATTCTGTAACAAGGTCTTGAGTCTTGACACGTTTGCAAATTACGTCTATTCTGACTTAGTTTACAGCAACAATATAATTATGCTCAGTACTTGTAGTGATATCAACACCAGATCAGATGCATGCCTTTTGCCAGTCACAGTGAAGAATTTGTGAGGCTTTACGTTTCTGTGATTCGCTGAACATTTTCTTGTCCTAAATTATCCATCGCTGCTCCTGGCGGCAGTAGCTGGTTGATGTTTGCACGCGATCCGCCGATGAATCATTACTAACTTGTTTACAAGACAGCATCTATATGGTACTTGTAGTCTTGTTAATAGATTAAGAGCCCAGGGCCGCCAGACATCACATATTTTCTGACGGATGAAATGTGGACGATTGAGTAGCGTTAGTATGTACTATGATTGTATGCCTACTTGCCAGCTTGGAAAAACGGCCAATTTCCAGGTATCAGGTGATCAAGGTACAAAAAATCGTTACTAAGTTCACGTATTTTCTCATGGCTGATTTTCACGTATGTTCTAGATAATATAGTTAGAAATAAGTCGTCAATACTCCCAGACACATTCCGTGGGCCATTTTGCTTTACAGACACCTTGAACCTGCCAAAATAATGAGTTACGTTCACGTATTTTCTGACGCTCCGATACGGTACGATCATAGTACATACTAACACTACTCAATCGTCCACATTTCATCCGTCCGAAAATAAGTGATGTCTGGCGGCCCTGGGCTCTCCACCTATAAGTATTGATTGCGCAGATATTGTGTCGAAGACTGACTGATTTACGACTATCACCTGAATAGGTATTGCTATATTTGCTTTGCTATTCTTAGACTTGAAAGAGGCAGTTTGTTTTTCAATTTTTCCTGTGCAGATATATGTATGTTACATGCTTGCTTTTGCTTTTGAACGGTATTTTTTATATTTTTATCTAATTAACATTCGTATTTCTTAACTTCTTCGTGTTTAGTGTATATAAGGCTGCTAAGTTTCTTAGACATCATTAAGCTTACTCATTCACTCAACTACTTACGGATGAAGTAAACGGTGTTAAGTTATTTAAGTAGCTACCGGCATGCCTATGTAGCACATGTCATGGCAAATATTGAAAGTTATAACTCTGCTCATTGCTTAAGGTAACAGTATCACTTGTAGACATGAAATAAATGTTGCAGCTCGGTACGGGCATTTAATATGCATTTATGTGTTATTTTTCCATGGGGAATAAAGATTATTCATATGGTTGATACTTTGGTTGGCTACTGATTCGTCCAACAATGTATTGTATAGATGGATACGCCCAGTTTATATTATTTGGTAATGCGAGCAAAACTATAAAACAACTTTTATGTCAACACATTAGATTGGGGTTTTCTCTGCGTAGGTTTTGTATTGTGATTTAAAGTTTTGTAATTTCTAATTTTACTTTGGAATTATGGTCGACATTATAGGTTTCCACGTGAACATACAAAATAGAAAACACGACACATTAGAAATTAAAAATATGTTAATACGAGTATATCAGACTGCAACAGACATAACAATTCTAAACAACTTGAAAGTAACGTCGAAGCTCTTGTTGTTTGGTGTCAACAAGTATCCAGTGTTTGTTGTGAAATGCAGTTTGTTTAGGGTAATGAATGCGGAATGGGCTTCCAACGTCGTAATCAGCTAGCTCCAAGATTTAGATATCTAGATTGGGAAAACGGCGGCGACCTGATTACACAAGTCGATTGGTTACTGTATCGTATTTTAGTAATATTGGAACGCAGCCACGGTTTAGGGTGAGGTAGGCGAGTGATTGTGACACTGTTTGAATTATTTCTTTGTTTTAATTGCCTTACAAAGCTAGGACATTATTCATGAACTAGGTAGGTGTAAATTGGGTAGTAATTTATTTGTTCATTTATTTATTTACACTTTATTATACCCTTATAACTAAGTGGTACAAAAGGTGGACTTAATTCTATAAGCATTCTCTGCCAGTTGACCTTTGGTTTAAACAGAGAACAGTGAAGGCGGTACAAGAATATAAAAGTAGAAGTAGAAACGGAAAATACGATAAAATATAGGATAAAGATCATAATGAAATATAATTCAATCCTGATATCACAAGTAAGTTTTATGTTTTTAGTTATTTAAACTTTAAGTAAAAAATATAAATATGACTATTATAGTTAATTAATTAAATTATATAAATTAATCACTAATATAACTATTAGTTAAGTTAGTGAAGTAACCTTCACTAAAGTATTATAATTAGTGGTTGCAGTATTGTCGTCAGTTGTTCTTGATAGAGACAGCTTTGTTCTTGCAAAGCAAGCTGCCGTTGATGTTTGAGATAACATCCCTGTTATGTAACGGTCCCCCGTTACCATCAAATTGCTAGATGTCATTTAATTTAACCACTCAATCAACTAGGTAAAGTAGGTACTAACCTACTATCTGATGCAGAAAGGTCAGTCACAATGTTCCTGTGTCTGTCTGTTTCCAACAATTATAACGACAGTGAAAGCGCTTTAGTGTTTCCTTAGAAAGCATTGTGAGATAGATAGGCAGAACATTAATTAATAAATTAATGTAATCAATAAATTTAACAGTTGTGATAACATGAAAGTCACAGGTCAATGACAAAATAACATTTAAATGAGACTATTAAGATAAACCTTATAACATACAAATGTCTACTCGCATAAATTTATTTTAAAAAACCGGACAAGTGCGTGTCAAGCCACGCGCAATGTAGAGTTCTAAAGTAGTAAGTTTTTTGACTATTACTCATTAACTACTTTATGTTAACATAGCTCTGATAACTTTTTTTCGTAAATTCATCATATAACCTATTTTTGAGAATTTTTTCACTTGTCTAACTCCAACCGTTTAGCCGGCAAGGGGGGGGGGACTTGACTCTAACCAAAATAAGCACTTTAAAGCCAAATATTTCGCAAACGGACTCCTTATTCCAAAAATGGTCTTAGAAGACCCGTAATATTTTTGAAAGACCTTTTTAACGATAGCCCACACTATAGGGAAAGCGACGAATAAAAATTCATTCTCACGTTACTTGTAGGGGAGGTACCCTGAATAAAATATTTTTCAATATTTTATTCTACGATTCTGGAGATTATGATTATGGATTATGGCCGATTATGGAGTTTTAATAAATATGTATTCCAAATTACAGTTATCTAGCATCAAGGGTCTCAGCACTTTGCTTCAGACAGACAGACGGACGGAAAGACGGACAGACGGACGGACGAACATGACGAAACTATAAGGGCTCCGATTTTACTTCAGAACTCTAACAATGTCGATATTAAAATGTCAAGGATTAAATAGAAATTTACGTACATTTGTCTATTTGTATAAATATACATACAATTTTTGAATTGAAGAATGAAAACTAATTTAACCTCTGGTTCCAGGTGTTACAATCTCCTGCAATTCATAAAGCTCGAGAGTCGAGTAGGGAGACCGGGGAGACATGGCCCAAATTGCGCAAAGACAGGCAAAGCCAAGTCGTATGGTTTGTGGCGCTCGCGCTGGGCGTGCGCGGGGAGGGGGAGGGGAGGGGGAGGGGAGGGGGAGGGGAGGGGAGACGGGGGCACGTCCGATTTACGGCCGAACGTTATTTATCGCCGGTTCACACTCTCCAATACTGTCCAAATGTTATTTATATTAATTTAGTCAGGAGCGTGGTGCGCGCCACGGGCGATTGCGACTCATACGACGCAAGATGGCGGCCTTTCATTATAACCGGTAATATTTGGTTTGTGCTAGTGACCACAACAATCTGTGAAAACGACTTTATTGTGAACACAAATATCTAAAGCTAGCGATTCGGATTTTAAACAGATACCTAACTGATTAATCCATTGGCCTTGAATAGCTTTGAACGATTTTTAAAGCAATAAGCTCCCAATTTAAATTAAAATATAATGTATTAAAGTAACCAAAACAATACAAAATTAGTAGTAAAAATTTACATGTGACATTATTTTCCGCCACAGCTTATGCTTTGAATACCTATATGAGCCTACGCATTAGCGTGGTAGGCGAGTCGTCCAATAAATATGTAATTAATAACAATAACACCACGACCAGACAGACGGAATAACTCAATCTGGCGAGGGGACCGCGCGTTGGGCAACTCTTTCAATGTGGGCTTGGCGACATGTTTACAATAGCTGGATATTAGAGCCGTGACATCTTTCGTATTTTAACGGAAATATTTTTCTTTGGTTCTAGAGGCATATAAGGATCGTAGTTCTCATGAAACGTTCAATATTTGGTGTAGGGACAAACACTATGTATTTCGGTTGACAAAGCATCACAATTCACAACAAACCATGCATCAAGCCTGAGTTTAGCTGAAGCACAAACATGCGTCTCCTATATCGAACGACCCGGAACTCGGAACCCAATCTCGATGGTCGACTACCAACTTTGCTACAGAGTTGTCAATAAAATATCAAGCAATTTTAACCAAAAATAGACAACACATCTACACATTTACATTATAATTTACGTATTGCTAGGCATAGACCATAATTGGGTACACAAATAAAACGTCCCATATAGAACAAAATATATCCATGTCGCATTTAAACATGATCCGTCCGGGAATGGAACTTGGGACCTCTCAAAATTCAAAATTTTAAATAATTTATTAAGGAAAAAAGGAATTGTCAAACCACAATTTTCCTACGTCCAGCAGTAGACCTCCAGGGGCTGATGGATGGATGATGATGATAGGTATCACTGATACACTTATGCACATCATTTTTTAATCTACCAGCTCACTTACCAGGCTGGGTCGCTGACAATCAGATATCGTTCTGTTCCCACAGTACTTTGATGCCTGATAAATTAACATCGAGGAATCATTCGTTAAAGTTGCTAAAAATACAGAAGACCCAGAAGTGACTGACCTGAGTGGTATCATTTGAACCAGTGAATAAAAATGCTTCTCAAATTGTGGCTTGACATTTCCTTCAGTCCATCACTCATGTCTCCGTCTAACCTTGCGTCTCCCAAGTCCCACGGGATTCATACCGTTTGATGTCGAAAATTGGCATCAGCAATGTTATTTTAGTAAATAAAAGATAGACAACGCACAAGTGAGTGATGTGTTGAAGCGATGGCACTGTTTGACTTTTACAGTGCTGTGGAAAATGTATTTCGTTCTTTTTTTATAAAATAACAATATAAAATTATCGGTCAGTTTTCAAGTTGAGTTTTGACATGTCTGTGGTTTTGACTAATTAAGTCCAGATTTTGTATTATAGAACAAATAACTATAATTAATTAAATTATTTTTACTCCTCGAAAACACTCGAAAAACTCAATAGTTTTTTTAGGTACGTCAATCTTGTGCTAACATAAACTGAATTTCTTAACACAAGATATCGCATGCCTAATTGGCGTTAACTAACAGAAAAACAGACAGATCGGTCGCTGACTCGAGTTACGTACAAGACACAGGATCTTTTTGTCTGTTTGTAGCGCACGTGAAGACAACACACAAAACGTCTGTAAAAACATTCTATTTGGTGGAACTGAACGAGGTGAGAATAGATTGGTAATATATATGGTTTCGTTTACAGAACGCGCTAATGGCTGCGAACACGATCACTGGAACGTGCATGCGGAAAACTGCTTACAACGTACGTTGCGGAGACGACACGACTACAGCTACATGTACAGAGTCTTGCAATCTTAGAAGTAAGAAAATTAAAAAGAGGTCTGACAGCCTAAATGTAAAGTTTAGGAGAAGTTTTTGTTATTGTAAGACACTGTTCATATTTTCCATGCAAACGATACTGTAATTAATTTCCAATCAAGAGAATAGCGAGAGAACCCGGGGGACATGCTTATTATTAGCTCTTCGGCGTTGCAACCTAAACACGTCTAGCAAGCTGAAGTACCGTCGATATTAAACTGGGTGGCTACTCAGCAACCCACAATAAAAGGGATCTGCCACCACTGGGTTATTCTGTATTCAACAGGGTTCACAATGGTCCGTTTGATCTAACTTGTCAATGTCACCGACACACCAAAGCTTTTTCAACAACTTCAGACAACTCAACATCATATTATTAGCGATCGATGGTCTTATACCTATGTGTACATGTTCAGTAGTATATTTACGGCAAAATACTCCCTGAAATAATTAGCTGAATTTGGGATTTCTTACTGAGTTACAGAAACAGCAGCGGTGTAATTAGGGAGCGGCTGTCAAACGGCGTGATGGATGGTTTTCCACCGCGCAGGGTCGATGATTTACTTCACACATTAAAATAATTAAATAACGCACGATATACATAAACATGCCAAGAGTATTCTTATGATATGTTTTGATTTTTTTTTACATTTGAGGGAAGCCTAGATATGTGACTACTTTTAGGAAGCGACGAAAATTTTGAATATTGCCGGGATTTCGAATAAATTCTTTGATATGATGTTGAGGTAAAGCTTGCAGTCATCCACAGAGAGCTATAGAGGTCCCCCGAGTTTAAGAATCAAATTGTTATCTTCGAAGTAACGACGGTAAAAAAGATATTTTGTTTTAACATTCTCAACATTGTGCAACATTGTGCAACATTGTGCAATAGAATAATAATGCAAATAATTGAGCGACTTTTCGGAAACTTACTTAATTTAAGTTAGTTAATTTTTGTCCTTTGTTTATCTAGATAACAAACATTCTTAATAAACCTTTATTAGCCAAAGCCGAAATATAAAGATATTGTCAGACCTTTCCATCCATCATGGCTACATAAACAGAGGCATTTTGTCATGTCTACTTCCGCATCCATTTCCCGCGCTAAGCAACGCTCAAACAAAATGGCGTCGCATTGTCCCCGAAATGGCGGAATCGTGCCAACGGGAACGCTGGCCGCTATCCAAAAATATAGGAATAAGGATCTAGATTTTTAGAAAATAAGGCCAGTCTTTGTTGATTCAGCTTATTTTCCTATTGATTCGAAGTTAATACTTCGTGAATTGGACTTTGATTTCTTTACTTTGGAAAACTAACAGTTAAAATTTTGTGTCATTAGTCTGAAAGAATGTGCACAGAATGTAGTCATCATCATCCTGCCCATTTCCCAATTTTATTTGGGGTCGGCGCAATATGTTTTCCTCTTCCACACTTCCCTATCAGCCGTCATCTTAACATTAACTCTCTTATCTTTCATATCATCTGTAACACAATCCATCCATCTTTTCTTAGGTCTTCCTCGTCCCCTTCGTCTATCCATCACATTCATATCCATCACTCTTCTCGTCACATGCGTTTCCTCACGCCTCATTACATGCCCATACCATGACAATCGGTTTCCTTTCAATTTTTCTGTCATTTTTGCCACTTTCACACTTCCTCTAATATACTCATTCCTTACTTTATCCATTCTCGTCACTCCACACATCCATCTCAACATTCTCATCTCTGTAACATGCATTCGTCTCTCATCCGTCTTCTTTGTAGCCCAACATTCTGATCCATACATTACGACAGGTCTTATGACGGATTTATAGATTTTACCCTTTAATTTAATGGGCATCCGTGGGTCACAAATGGTTCCTGTGACCTGTCGCCATTTCATCCAACCTGCGTTGATCCGATGTGTGACATCCAGGTCAATGTCACCATTATTTTGAATAACTGAGCCCAAGTACCGAAAATCAGAGCAGACTGGTAAGGACATTCCGTTGAGTGTTATAGGTCCAAGACTGGAGAGACCACCGAAGTCGCAGAACATGTAAGTGGTTTTGGTTCTGCTTACTTTCAGGCCAACACTCTCCAGCCGTTGTCGCCATTCCTCCAATCTGCTCTGAATCTCAGGGGCATTTTCGGCCACTAGCACGATGTCATCCGCAAACAGCATGCACCAAGGAGCCTCCTCTTTCATGTCCGATGTAAGGGCGTCTATAATTAAGACGAAGAGGTATGGGCTCAAGGCTGAACCCTGGTGCAGCCCCACGGCCACACCGAAACTAGTAGTCGTGCCAGCCGCCGATCTAACCTTTGTTGTACATTGCCTGTACATCGCTCGGATCAAATGTAGGTATTTCCCTGGTATTCCTTTCTCCTTAAGGGCCCACCACAGTACCACACGAGGTATTCGGTCGTATGCCTTTTCGAGGTCAACGAACACCATGTGCAAGTTTTTATGTGCCTCTCTGTATTTCTCGCATAGTTGGCGAATCGAAAAAATAGCATCCGCTGTTCCTCGACCAGGCATAAAACCGAATTGGTTGTGCGAAATTTCACTCTCCTCTCTCAGTCGTCTCTCTATCACTTTCTCCCACGCTTTCATAGTATGTGACATTAGCTTTATTCCTCTATAATTATTGCAGTCCAGTACATCACCCTTATTTTTATAGATTGGCACCAGCAAGCTGCTGCACCATTCGTCAGGGATCGCCTCCTCCTGCAACAATGTATTGAAGAATAAAGCCAACCACTTCCATCCGTCCTCTTGCAGAATCTTCCATACTTCTATCGGAATGTCGTCTGAACCGACCGCTTTTCCATTCGTCATCCCTTTTATTGATCTTTTTACTTCATCCACACTTATTTCTTTCACTACTCCCATGTTTACTGGGTTTTCTTCAAGCACTCTGTTCCAGTCATTCTCTTTATTCATTAAATTTTCAAAATATCCCTTCCATCTATCTTTAATTTTTTCATCATCTGCAAGAACCTTTCCAGTTTCATTTCTAATACATTTTATATGAGAAATATCCTTGGATTTTTTCTCCCTACCTTTAGCAAGCCGGTAGAGGTGTTTTTGACCTGCGGGAGTATCCAGTGACTCATATAATTTGTTCTGTGCTTTGGCTCTTGCTATCGCAACAACTTTCTTACCTTTCTTCTTCCATTCATTATATTCATTCTTCTTTTCCGCTTTCAAACTTTCATTCCCCTCTGCCACGCTCTGCCATTCTTTAAATCTTGTCTTCTTTTCCTTTAGCACATTTTGAACTTCTGTTGACCACCACCATGTATCCCTATCTATCACACCCCTCCCTCTTGACACTCCTAAAACACGTTTCGCAACATTTCTAATACATCCTGCCATTTCATTCCAACATTCACTCACAGTCCTATTTGCCATCTCACCCATTTCTATCATTCTATCCACCACTTGCATTCTAAAATCTCTTTCACACTCTTTCTTTTCTAACAGATGCCACTTTATTTTAGGAGTGGAGCGTTCCTTACTTCTATTAGTCTTAATTTTTATATTTGCCTCCATAATAAGAAGTCTATGTTGTGATACCAAGGCTTCCCCCGGTATCACTTTGCAATCTTTTATGTGGTTAAAACAGTGACGTCTTACAAGAAAATAATCGATTTGCGTCATATGGTGGCCGCTTTTATATGTGATAAGGTGTTCGTCTTTTTTCTGGAACCACGTATTAACCACTGCTAGATCATATGCAGTGGCAGATTGCAATAAATTTTCTCCTTCTTTATTACGGGTGGCATATCCCCACCCTCCGTGCACCCTTTCATACTTCCCATTCATTCTTCCCACATGTCCATTAAAGTCACCTCCTACATAGATCTCCTCCTCTGTTGGAATGGCCATCATTAGTGTATCAAAATCTTCCCAAAACTTCTCTTTTACTGTATCATCACATCCTATCTGTGGCGCATACATACTGATTACATTCAAAACCAAATTTTCTAATATTATTTTTACATTTATTATTCTATCATTCATCCTCTTAACATCCATCACGCATTCTTTCAATTCGTTATCTAACACTATTCCTACACCATTCCTTTTTCCGTCACTGCCACAATAATAAAACTTGTACCCCTCACCAATCTCTCTTGCTTTCGTCCCTTTCCACTTCGTTTCTTGCAAGCATGCTACATTTATGCGTCGTCTCTTCAATACATCCGCTAACTCTCTTGCTCTTCCAGTCATCGTCCCAACATTCCAACTTGCAAACCTCATTCTTATTTCCCGAGCTCGCTTCTTACGTTGCCCCCGCCCGGGTTGGTGCAACAACCCTTGTCCATTTCCCACAGGGGCCGGGTGCTGCCCCTGCGCGTCGCCTGAAGGGTACGCCCTAGCCCTTACACGCATTCCATTTATACTATCCATATTGCCAGAAAGATTTAGCTGAGATTTTACAGCCGGCCGCCTGCCTGACGCCAACCCTCCTTGGGAATGCAGTTGTTGGTGAATTTCCCGCCACCATACGGGTGACCAATGTGCAGGTTGTATGCTGGTCCTATGAAAATCCCTCAGTCTGGTGGAAAGACTTGCGCGGGAGGATAAGCAGCTGAAATTATAAGTTTTTCTTTCTCTCCCAGAGCAGCATAGGAGTAGTTATGTGGGACTCCCGTATAGGCTAATGAGACTCACGGTATACCCACTAAAAACTCCCCATCTTCCTCCTCGCCGCCTTGTGACGGGGTTACGGGAACGCTTTCGCACACATCCGCGACCCCGCCAGCGGCAGCCGCCCACGAGCGGCTCTATCGCGAAAGCCCGAAGGCCCTCCACGATGGTGCACAGAATGTAGTAAGTGGTGGAATAGTATATTTGAAATTATTTGAAAACAATAGTAAGTTCTATCAATCATAAAAATCAATAAATAGGCACGTTTCATTTGCATTTACGTTCTAAGACAAGTTGTCTTAAGACAAAGAAAAATCCCCCCGGGGGTTGCCCGCCTTGTCGTGGCGGGGGGGCTTAGTAAACGTGGATTGGTCACCCACGGTGAAGCCAAGAGGCAACCAGGGCCGGCCTGTTTGGGCCGCCCGCGCCGGCTGGCCCGAGGAGGGCGCTCCCAGCGAATAAGTCCGCTGCGGACGCGCGTGGAGGTGGGACCGCAGAAGAAGAGGAGTGCCGTTATTACGGTGCGCCGCTTGCCCTATCCTCTGCGGCCGAGGTGTGGTCGGTGGAAGAACCACAGACCTGATCTTCCACCGGGTACCAGTGATCTGGTACCCATGGCCTCCTAGTAGCAGACTCGGGGGAGTCTGCTACAGTACTGGTGGAGGCCGAGGAGGGAGGCACACCTTACCATCAGGTGCGACCATCGTGGAGGGCCTTCGGGCTTTCGCGATAGAGCCGCTCGTGGGCGGCTGCCGCTGGCGGGGTCGCGGATGTGTGCGAAAGCGTTCCCGTAACCCCGTCACAAGGCGGCGAGGAGGAAGATGGGGAGTTTTTAGTGGGTATACCGTGAGTCTCATTAGCCTATACGGGAGTCCCACATAACCACTCGGGTGCCCCCTGCGCCCGGATGGGATGCGTAATGCATTTTCCCCCCCGGAAAAAAAGGACAAAGAAAAATATATCATAGGCGTTCCAGTTACCGAGGCTCTAAGGCAGGCAAAAGACCGGGTGGAATGGAAGCAGCTCGTCTGCTCTGCCACCAATGCGTAGTAGTAGTGAATCAAACGCGATGAAGTATAGATATTTGATATTTAATAATAATAATTGAATTACTTTTCCCTAACTGATCTTGGCTAATAGCTCATAGTTATTTGACACTCTATAATGTTTGTCTTTATGTTTTTTATTGACTGCAGCGGGTGAATATACTTGCTTTTTTATACATCGCTTTCAATCTTATCGACCGCAAGTATCTTATTAATGCAGTCGTAAAAGTACTGAAAATTGTTACAATTTAAAACGAAGTCTTTGAAAATTGCTAGGTATTTCTTGAAGCTTTGTGCAACATATTTCCCGGTTTCGTAGTCCTCTAAAGTAAAAGGCGTGCTCAAACGTACGTACGACATATAAATTGAATGTGTAAATTGCCTTCTGTTTTCCTGACCGTGCGGAATTGCTAGAAAATATATTTGTCTTGTGCGAATCGACTACTTACTACATAAGTCACAGAATAACGCTAGACTTAAAAGAGATTAGAATAAAATTATCTTAAGAATGTTTACCACTGGCACGGTTTACAGTATTACATGCAGGTATAGTTATACCGTAGTTATATTAATTGTATACTTTATCTTCAATATACAAAAGAAAATGCACAACAAAATACACATAAGCAAGTGACAACCTTGATTTAAATTGGAGTAAATGCTTGTTGACGCACTTTCTAATATCTGTACGTTGACGCTCACAAGATTACTGTTGATACTGTGCGTCCTACGACCAATATCATTGAAAGCCAAACGACGCAAAATGAACTGGGCGACAACGTTTCCAAATCGGATTATGGCGAGATACCATCGCGACTATTCCTTATTGAAAGAAGATCCAAATCGATTTCTTTGTAAGCGCAGAGAGCTATTTGAATCAGATTTTATATTCCTATGGGGCTCTAACGTGTAATATTTGTAATATAATATGTATGTGATTTACATTTAAGATTAGATAGATGTGATATGATGTGTAACCCATTGACTAACTACTTTGGAATTTTTGTGTTCCTACTGGGAGCTTTGAGCCCGTTGTTTCTTTCTTTCTCTATATGTCCTCTTCTTTGGTTGGTAACGCGTCCGTGGTGCCTTTGGTGTTGCTGATGTCCATGGGCGACGATAGCTTGTCGGCTAATCACATAAACTTACGGATTTTTTTCTCTGGTTTGGATTAGACTAGAGCGTAATCCAGTACGCTACCGCAGCTTGGATTGGTACAAATCAAATTTCTTATGCCACTAGAAAGCCGGAATGATTTAAAGACTGCTATCTACAATAACTATCTATTAATGCTCTCGGATAGCCGTAAATTCCTACCAGCGATCACCCATCCAAATACCGTCACAGCTCTTAGTTTTCTTTATTTAACAAATAGGTACGACTAGTTATAAAAATGGTACGGGCTACTTGATAATATAATCATGAAGTCTCGAATATTTCGTAAAATGTAAAATGTGTGCTATTCATGTTAATACTGTTTTCAAATCAGTACTTACTTGAATGCTTAGCAACCCTTGTTGACCTCAATTTATACTCGCAATATCAGATTTCACTAAAGCTTTATCTAAGTAGGCACTATTTCCTGAAGTTCGAAAGTGAATTCTGTTTTATCTTTTACGGCAATCTCTATTCATAGATGTTATCTATTTGTTCGATTGATTACTTAATGATATATTATAATGCCACGAAATACTGGTAACTGGTATTAGTACGGTCAGAAGAAAAACAAAAAGTTGTTGTATGTAAAGTTGAATTTATACGCTTTTCCCTACAATATGATTGAACCTTTGTCGAAGATGCAACAGGCATACAAGTTCTCTATATGTCTCAGCTACGTAGAAGCAGTTGCGTAATAACAGGAAACGTCTAGTGTAAGGTGATACGTGAAAATAAAACCGTTTGTGAGTAGGTCACAGTGACCGAGTTTATCTGGTATCTTAACGGCGGCTGGGACGAGAGGACGCGACCCGACGCCGTGGATACGGCACTACGAGCCATAGGGCATAGAGTAAGGTACTAACAGACGGAGCACGAGCGGTTATAAAGGCAGAAGTATATTAATATTATGGTAATTATAATGTAACTTCTTAAATAAGTTGTTAAAATTATAAACGTCTACATATTCAAGCGGCTTGGACGCGTTGCCGACAAACTAATTAAAGCAGTTTGTTGTCGGCTGCACATAATTCTTTGCTGTTTTACATAATTCAGCGCACCGTGGCAGCTTTATTATGTCAGCAAATAATATATGAGCTTAATGGTCAGTTAAGAAGGCATTGATATTTACTGTTTTGTTGTTCTTTGTAGATACTAGTCTACAATGGCCTGGATCTACACCTCATTAAAGAGTGCATGGATCACCTTCCAACCTAAGACTTAAAAAAAACAGGAACTTTCGAGGCTTAGGACTTCGATCACTAATAACAAAACAGGATCATGAAAAACTTCAGACAATTACCAATCCACCACTCCGCACTGAAGTAGCGTGGTGGAGTATGCTCTAGGCCTGTTCAAGAGGAGAGACCCGTGCTCAGTCGTGGGCTGTTAATGAGTTGAAGCCTACCTAGGGAAGACACCTAGCACTGACTCGTTGACTGTTTTAAACCTACTCAAAGTTCTGTTCCTAGGTTACTATGTAAAATAATATAATAATTTAAGTGGGTAGCTATGCAGCTTGCATTTTAATAGGCATGTGGTCCCGGTGTCAGTGTTTTAACGTTTCTCGAAAGTGATGGTACTGGGCTGGTATAATTTCAAGGCCCATTCCACCATTGTAAGTAATAAAAAAATATTAAGGTTGTAATTTTATAGCTACTAGTTCTTATGACTTCGTGTAATGAATCTCTTTTAGGTTGTCAAGAAATTAAAAATCAATATTTTTTTAAATTTGATTTGCATTTCACATGAAGGGAAGAAGAGCCTTGTTAACATGTTAAAACACATGTTTTTTTACCAAACTTACCGGGAGAGAAGCCGTTATGTAACTTGGTAGGTATTATTTCTTTGGTAATATGTAATAAAATATTTTTATCTACCTTCTTTCACGGCGTTTGTAACCGTGGTAACTGTGAATGTGGGATCTTTAAATATATATTGTAGTATGACATATATTGCGGCAACGGTAGGTGCTCCGAGCGCTATCTGGCGGAATTATCTCACAGCCACAGAGTTAGCTCCCGGCTCCCAGCGGCTCTCAGCGGCTACCGGGTCGCTTTTATTCAAATCTAAAATTATCATTAATGAAATGTCCTCGGGGTATGGTGCATTCTAAACTTTTTGTCCAACTCTTAAATATTCAAATTAATCTTTTAACGAAAGTAAGATTTTGTTCTTATCACACTTATTTTATTAGCAGATAATATTTTAATAATGAATAGGCATGAAAAATTTAAAAATACATTTTTTCAGCAATTCTAAGAGTGTTCGCTTGAACAAAATCCCACAGATGACTCAATCAAAATGAAATATTTGATCCAAATTCAAATTAAATAATACATAATCTAGAAATAATAGGAAATTCAATATGCCAACAAAAACGTACAAAACATTTTCGCGTTATAGTTTTACATGTCAGTTGCTATTAAATTTTAAGTCAACAAAAGCGAGGTAGCTGAATTCATGTGCCCTCAAGCTAAAAATATTTAAACCTTAGTCAATATATACTGGTAATTACTATTATTTTTGCGTTGGCAATTATGTTTAACTGTTGAGAAGCACTTGCAGTCTACAAAAGGTGGGAACTGGGGGGGCAATATTTATTTGAGAGTCGTTGTGCGAATCCAGTGTCTCGCGAGATTATATTCGATTAACATCATCGATTGTAGATCGACCTCATTCATACCTGTTTAACCCTTGTCCTACTCATATTTAATGCAATATTCCAAGCTCAGTTCCTAAACTGATCATATCTTAACCTCTTGTTTAGCAATTATTATGAGTTATTGTAAGGTGTTACAAAATATTTAAATATATTTTAAGGGTTTTTTTTACTTATACCCATTTGTATAAGTAAAAAAACACCCCAGTAGTTTCTTGCTGTTTCCCGAGCCCTCTCACGGAAGGGCCTTGTTGAAGCAATGGCGTAGCTTGCATGATTTTCAAAAAGTGTTTGTAAACCAAACCAATTTCGAATAAAATATTTGAATATTTTAATTAGAATTTACTATTTAGGGGTTTAAAAGATCTATGTAGCTACATAATATTGTAATTAAAATTCGAAAACATTACAAATGGCAATAAATGTTTTTAAGTACTGTCATTTGTAAGTCATTGTGAATGATGCTGTACTTTATGGTTGGATAAAATTTTTTTATGCTCGAACTTTGTATGGTCAATTTTTTTCGACATTTTTCTCCAATAAACGAACAGTCATAGTCAATAAATAATTTATTAACAGACAAATAACCTAACACTCCTGCAGCAATTATAAAGCCTTAAATGACTATAAACTATAAAACCAGTTTTATGGTTTTCCATAACGTTGTTTGGATCAAATCGTTTATGGATATAATATAATATTCGTTAATATTTGATAGTCTGTATTGAGCCATCATCCATCGGCCACACGTGCTTCGATTGCTTTGGGAACAATTTAAGTGAGCATTATAATCAAAGCTACGACTTTCAAGATGGTCAGAGCCAATTAAATGGGTTAATTAACTTCGGTTAATTCCTAGCTGCGAGAGGCACAACACGGCGGAAATAATAAGCTGTTGTTTTTATACTATATATCTAAAACCAGGATATTGACAACATAAACAAAAGTATAGTAAGGTTGTTTATAAAAGCAACTTCACCCAGTCTCAACTCAACACGTCAAACTGTCATATGTGGTTCCAATGCTGGGATGTGGCTTATTTTTCAAAGGCTTCCGACAACAAGAAGTATCCAGACTAAATTACGCTGCCAAGCTTATCAAGTGAATTGACAAAGTTCTAACCCAGTCAGCTTATCATAACGAAACGATTTGTAATGATGTGTAGAGAGTGATGACTTTTATTAAAGGATTAATCCAAAATATATGAATTGTAAAAAATATTAGAATCAAGATTCTATAAACATAATAGACACGATAATAACGGCAGTTTAACACTTTTAAATCTAAAAATCAATTCTCAAGTACAAACTCCAGTACTTAAACTTGAATCTATATATGTATGTATATACGATACTTTGAGCACAGCTTTGAGTCAAATACTTTGGGACCAGAGTCTTAAAATTATATGTATACTTTAAACATAAATCTTCTTAAATCTAAACGTTGTGAGATAACAAAGTCTAAGAAGGAAGTTGATTTAAAAATCAACCATTTACTGTTCTAAACGTTTAGATATGTATCGAGAAACGAACATCGCATTTTAATAAACTACGCATTGTCATCTGTCCCCAAGATGTGTCACTGAGCACCATGAGAGTGACTTACAATAAAAAGAATAGATGTTAATCTTTTGAAAGAGCCCAAAAAAACATAAGCCCATTGTTAAGTACGGTGACAATGTGGGAATTATATTAGAAACGTCAAAATATTTGACACGTCGGTCATCCTACCTGGTTACAAAAGATTTAAGGATATTGGAGGCGTGGAACAGCTATTGATTGTTAAGCTCTTTTGACAGATTTTCGTCGATTACAAGATTAAGATACTTTTGTTTCAAATAAAGGTTCGTATTTTCTGTTTTACCTAGAAGTCAGGACAATTTCTAAATATTTTTATCTTATGATTATTTCGAGACGTACGGAATTTGGTAAAGGAATATTTTAGCTATAAGCTTTTCGCTCCTGCTTATTCTCTAAGCTTCTTCATTAGAAGTAATCGAGGACTTATGACGCGCGTATTCCTGAGAGGCTAACATTTCCGCGAAGATCTTTGGGTTGGGTGAGTTTTCCAACCTCTTAACTTAAACTTGGCACAATAGTCAACTGACGACATAGGCGATTGATCTCCAGGGAACGACTGTATCTAGAGGACCCTCGAGAATAAACCTAAAATTAATGAACTGAGACGTCGTCACAGCATTAAATAAATATGTAAATAAATAAATAACACTTCACACTCATAGCCCCACACTAGGATTCCCTGTGTCGTGGGTGCCATAGACAACACACAAGACAAGGACATTCACACCCAGACCGAGAACAGAAATTCAAACTCATCATTCAAATTTCCGCCTCGTTGTGAATGAACCCAGGACCCTTGGCGCGGCGATACGGCATGGTAACCATTGCGCCACACGGGTCGTCAAACAAGCATTGGAACTAGACTATTGATTGATAGACTACAAATGTCTGTGTAGACTACTCATGATCGGCCTAACTAGTGAAACTTTATGAAGATGTTTGGATGTTTGTTTCTCAATCAAGCCACAACTACTTAATCGATTTGGCTGAAATTTGGAATGGAGATAGCCTATACTCTGGATTAACATATAGGTACCTAACTTTTTATCCCGGAAAAGCTCAGGGTTCCCGCGGGATTTGTAAAAACTCAATCTCTACCGCGGGTGAAGCCACGAGCAAAAGCTAATAAAATCATAAAACTTATTTATTTTTATATTAATAATTTCTTAACAATAGGAAGTCGGATAAGTTGAACAAAGTATTTGTACAGCTTCGCAAGTATTTATAGGAATAAAAAATAGTACCTAATAAATATTTATGATTTCACATAAAAACTGTGGAATGATCTAGAGGGGTACCGAATTTCCGATGTCAATACTACTGTCTGCTGAAAAACACGATTTGGTCATAATCAAATCGTGATATGTACAAGTAACTACCTGCCTGCTACTCTGCTCTTAATTTGCGTCCTTTATGATCCTTTGAGTTCTTTGTGATCTGATAAATACTGTTTGTTTGTAATATTTCTTCAGGACGATAGGTAGGCCTTAGTTACTAGGCCTCATTTCAAATAATCTTTTGGCAGCATCCTAGCGTCATAGCCAAGAGCCATTTGATCACAAGTGGTCAGTGGTCACGGTATCTACAACCAGTAAAAAAGCGCGGGTTTCATTTGTATCTTATATCACAATTCCAGTAATATTGTAGAGGCGAAACAATGTTCCAACCTTCTCTATATTGTAGAATATTCCGCCTATATAGACATAACGTAACATAACATAATTATGGTCATAACAAGACTATTCCTCGTTAAATTCTCCGTATCAATGTAGGTACAATTATTTCCTTAATATTCAAACATTACAAAGAAAATAATAAAGTGAGTCGAAATATCATATCTTATCATATTATTCATCGTAACTCAGCGGTGAGCGGTGAGCGGTGTATCTCAGAGCTATTTGTATGAAAATGCGCTTTCACCGGAGTTTTATTGAAGCATTCAGGGCAGAAATACAGTGCGGGGATGACGACATTACTTTATGCCGGATTCGTGATAGAAATATAAGGCGGAATCACCGCGCTGATGCCGATGATGTACAGCTTCCGGGAAGAGGAATGGGCACGTATTTGACTTTATAAGGTTTAGATAAAATGAATGATTTGATCTGGATATGAAGTTTCAATTAAAGCAGTTGGGCAGATCACAGAAAAATAGGAAAGACATTGCCGGTTGCCAAAACATTTAATTTTAAAGGCGTTTTTTTCAGTTGTCACTTAAAAAGAACCTGCTGTTATGGTTGTATAGATTCACATGATTAATTTTACTTCAGTTTTGGATGAATACCTAGAAACATTTTTTCTTAACACTTCCTTATTCTTCCGACCATAAATCGTAAATGCGAACTACCCTTACAATTTTATGGAGAACAATTGCTCGGTTAAATCTTTCAAACAATTATCATCTCCAGTCACGAAACACTCGACTCGGATCTTGAGTGGCTCGCAGCTCGAGTCCTCGGTAAGTATTCACACCATGTTAATTACAGCTATGATTTTTCTCCGTGCCCGAATCATTTCTACCCCATTGTTAGGTTTTGGTAAGTGCCGCGAAGCACTCGCGAGAAAGGAAATCCATTTGTATTCTCAGGTAATGTGAGTTTCCTAATAACAGTCTATTATGAAGCATGAGGGTACACCACTGGGGCGGACCATCACACCTGTTTCTGAGACTCAGCACAGCTTGCTTTAATAACTGTTTCTAAAGTTTTGACTCTGCTTGGAATGGACCCAAGTTCGATTTCCGGCCAGAGCAGGCATGTAAAGAGACACCTAGAAGTATGTTCTCGGTTCTTGTAACTTGTAAAACATTCAAGCTAAACCTCTTGAGTTGAGTGATTTTTTATTCCATTCGCAGTTTTGCAGCTTTACTGTTTGTGAGCGTTTTTTATTTTACTTTAAGTAAATGGATTGAATTTTTACATAGCGAAAACATTTATCTAAGGCGGCAGTACAACTTACCACAATCTCAAATAAGGTACAGGTATCAATCGCAAAAACAGTACGCATTTAGCAATCACACGAATACGGTTCGAATGTAAACTGCTATGAGCTTGAAGTAATCTAGAGCAAAAGTGAGGGATACAGGGGAACTGGCGAGGTTTGCCTTGTGCACTGCATACTGTTTTATTTAAATGCCAGTAATTTAACAAGTGACGCATGATCCAGTCTAGTCAACTTAGGAACTTACAAATGGTATGTATTAGGCCATAATGATTGGACAGTTCATGCATTAAGAACAGAATGATATAAGTGCAGACTAACACCTAAAAGATTAGATACTAATTATTATGCACGTATGTATAAAATGTTAATGGCTTTAACATTTTGTAAAATGCTATGAAAATAGTTTATAAACAGTTTTGTGCACCAAGTTTACGATGACCAAAGCTATTATAAACATAAAAACCGGGCAAGTTAGTGTCAGACAACAACCTATTTTTGAGAACTTCATTTGTCTAACTCCAACCGTTTAGCCAGCAGGCGGGACTTGACTCTAACAAAAATTAGCACTTTACAGCGAAATATTTCGCAAACGGACCCCTAATTCCATAAATGGTCCTAAAAGACCCATCATATTTTTGAAAGACCTTTTCAACGATACCCCACACTATAGAATACGCGACGAATAAAAATTTCATCCTCACGTTACCTGTAGGTAGGGAATGCAAATCTCGCGAGATTGGGGCTCAAGCGAGATCTCGCGAGTTTATGAATAACAATACTGCGAGATCTCGCCAATTTCGAGATCTCGCGAGATTGGCAGTTTTGTGTGTTTTCTTTGCAAATAATCACAATATTTGAATAAATTAGGAAAAAAATAATAAAAATTGTAAATATTACAAGATAAACTTTTATTTTCATGAATTTTTTCAATAGACTTTTATGTACCAAACATTGTTTGACGTGTCTGTCTATAATTTTTTAATAAACTACTTAATAGTAAACTTTGGCGTACGTAGCTATCAAATAACAAATGAAATAAACAACCAGTCTTCTCTTCTAATATCAATCAAAAATCTTTTAGTAATAAAACAGTTATTTTATAACAAACAAAATAACGAGAAGTAAAAAAAAATAAACTAATTAAGTATCTAAGTTGAGTTGACTTATTATCGATTAAATAAAACTATATCTACTCAGTAGATCAATTAGATATTAGAGATTAATTAACAAAATATAGCAATCAAATGAAAGATTTGTTCCGCCTCCCGCGCACCGAACGAAGCCGACAAATCGCAGCTCCGTCCGTGTCAGTTCGCGCTTCGAATAAGACGATTTTATGCTCGAGTGCAATCTCGTTAAACTCGCGAGATCTCGCCCTGTTTTTCGTCCGAGATCAATCTCGCTAAAAAAGGCCGAGATCTCGCGAGAACGAGATCTCGCGAGATCGAGATTGCATTCCCTACCTGTAGGGTACCCCTGAAAAAAAATTATATTTTTCAATATTTTTTATTCTACGATTCTGGAGTCAATAAATATCTATGGCCATGCCAAATTACAGCTTTCTATCACGGCCATATTTTTTTTGGCTACTCTACTATCCACGGACGCGTGAGTGGCTAAGGGTCTCGGCGGTTTGCTTCGGACAGACGGAGGGACAGACGGAGGGACAGACGGAGGGACAGACGGACAGAATGACAGATGGACAGACGGACAGATGGACAGACGGACAGACGGACAGACGGACAGACGGACAGACGGACAGACGGACGGACGGACATGACGAAACCAAAGGGTTCCGATTTTATTTCGGAACCCTAAAAAAACAGTGAAACACAGAACATTGAATTATGCGTAAACTCAATGCGAATAAATTTATTTATAGCAGTGGGTAACAACATGGTGCTTGTTCAATGTACAACAAGTACAGTTACAAAGTTACTAGAATATGTGTAACATGTACGAGAGCTAGTTAGTGTCGGTATATATGCAAAGATTCCACTTAAATAAGTGGTCTACAGGATGTTTTACCTCTATGGAAATAGGAATTCCCTCCCAGAGTTTAGTCACGGTAAAGTTTGTCAGTATAATAGTTAATGCAATTGAAAAGTCAGTACCAGTCAGTACACGGAATTTGAAAAAATGCAAAAAGAAAAATATGTAAGAGTAATTAGGTTACTACTGTAAGGTTCCTTAATTAAAGCTGGCAACATCGAAGAAAGTGAAAAAATATGACGAGTGGGGACATACTGGCAGAATGTAGGCTATTAAAAATAAATAATGTATCTGTGAGGGCGATGTCAATGTGAATGTCAATGTCAGAAGAAAAACCAGATTGGTTATTAGTGTCAGATAGAATAGAATGTTTATGAGTAATGGGATATTAATAATTTGTAAAAAATAGAATAAACGAAGTAATTGTATAAATGTGTAATGGAATTATAACAATGTGATCCGGAACAATGGAGTTTTACTACAAAATCAGAAGTGGGATGACAATGCTCACTTTGTTATTGTTATACAATAATTCACGAAAAGCTACAAGATTATCTTGTAAGTTCTTAAAAGTGTCCTTTTAATAATAAGACTACTTATATAGTTGTCAGGAAAACTATATTTTTGAGATTCATTTAACTATGACATGTATTGAATAGGCATAACTCGATAAAATTTATTGAGTTGCAGATCAGTTCACGGATCACTTAAATGATTGTTGTCGAACTGCGTCTCGGCTGTATGAGTTCATAATAAATTATGATTTGAATCGAATAATTGAACCGGTTCAGAACTGAATTACTCACCTCTTGTACTAATATTTTGATCATTTGGTAACATTTTGTAGATAAATAGTCATAGAAATAAACGCTATTAAAACCTGCAAATTAAGCGTAAATGTATGTATTGTTTCAATCGTGGTTGTTATAAATAAAATTTGACGAAACAATATCTTAATGTCATTGCTCTAAAATCAAATGTCACATAATATTATTATAACTATGTCTAACCTCAAAAACATAAGAATAATTCGTGACTTTTCAGTAACTGTCCCATGCAGCTCTTATTAGAATATCATTTGTATTCTTTTGGGTTGAATAGATTAATAATAGATAAATTGATCAAAGTGTATTATGTTATTCATTGTAGGCAAATTAACTCTTTATTTTATGAGGACTTTCATGACTAAGGCAACAATACGTGCGATGATCTCGTGTCAGAGATCGTCGTCATAAAATGAAAATCTAGTAAAATTTAATCATTTTTATATCTTAGATTCTCAGCCATGATGATTATTGGTGGACTTTCAGAGGGTTAAATTTCGTTGATTTACTAGTTCCGATGTACATTCCAATTATGTTATGTTAAATATAATAATTTCAACATCATTAAACTTGTTATTTTATTATTAAATTCATTAATGATTTAAATAAATAACGCTTTGAATCCTGCAAATGGTTTGACTGAGTGATTGTTTCGCTATAGATACTTTTAATTGTAATATCTGTTATTTTCCATTTGTTAATGTAAAATTATTAATGGTTAAATTATTTATATTTTATCTACATGAGAAACCAGAAACCATGAAAATGGCTGAACTATTCGGCTGTTATGTTTTTAAACATTCATGATGATCCAAAGATGGTGAAACGGTGAAAAACTGATGTGAAACACTGCCATCACAGCAAAATTAAATTATTGTGATGAGCAATTACTGAAGGTATAATACGAGTAAATAAAGGCAAGTAGCATTGAATGCTCCAAACCAGGTTCGAAAGTTTAATAGATAAGTCAAATAGGGATGCTGAAATACTGATTTAACTTGCTATACCTACTTTGGAGAAGTTAGTCAATGCGATGACCACTATCTACTACAGGAAAAGTGATTTACTTGAAATGACTCTGTTGAATCAACTACACAGGAAATAAAGATATTTAACACAGAAACCGGAAATAAATCTCCTGCTTCCATGGCTTATTTGATTGTTTATATAATATATTTTGTTTTCATATACCTACTTGTATAATAATTGATGGTATGATGTGTTTCGATGGTATGATGTGATGTGGTATGTCGTATCTATGAAATTAATGCTTTGTTTGGTGACTTTTAACATCTTTATTATTATTGGTAATGCCATGTTACATAGTAGTACAATAATTTATAATTATTGAAGAATAACCACATTTCACAATGCAAATAATCAAAAATTGTATGTAAAACCCAATTTTATTGTTTTTGAATTTTCTATAATTAGTATAAATAAGCCTAGTTCACCAAAATTTTTATTTACCTGTCTAGTGCAGAGTAACATTTATGATAATTATTTAAATTCTAACATATTGCGATGCAAGGAACGTCGCTCGATTTTTATGTGTTCCAGATGTCATGACATGGCATGATGATGAAAATTCTTATAAGCTGTGAAGCACCAGACCGCCATCTTTGTACTCACTAGTAGAAACTCAATTATGCGGGTCCGTGCGCCTAGGAGCATCTACAGACTTGTATGCAACGCAGTACTCGCAGAGAGCACTTTTCAATGTTTGAAAGAATTTTTATGCTCCGGAAAAATAGAGGTGATCTGTATCCATATTTCTATTATTAAATTAGTGAAAATTAGCTGTTTTATATATCTATGTTTATTATCATTTATGTTACTAAATTTTCAAAACAGCTTATTTAAATACCCAATTTTGTGACTATATAACTATCAAACTGGATATGTGACACTTAACACTTGAGAGATCATTATCATTGAACATGATGTCACCAATCATTTGGATAAATTATATCAGTTGTTTTTGTCAGCAACTCCATTCTTATAATTTTAATTTTAATTGAATTAATTAATTTATTCTTTAAATTTTTTATGACAAAAATAAATCTTAAATCTTAATTACTTACGAATTCGCTCTTGATAGAGTAAGTTAAATACCAGAGGATCAAGGCTTAACGGATTAATATTGAACCAAGTATTTGTGATCATGAGGAGAGTGATTAAGTTTGCTTGAGGATTGGTCTGTACCGGAGGTCATCGTGTAACCATGTTCCAGTACGGGCAAGTGGTGACCGCAACACACATAACAGATTAGTTTTGAATCAAAAATACATAATTAAGCGTTGCAGCATTATTAAGGGTCATTTAAAGTAATTTATTGATTAGATATAATATGGAACGGAGGAAATACAACAAACTAAAATAATTTCATAAATAATTAAATTTGAGTTATGTGATTATTGTTATTTGAGTAAGTTTGAGTTATAAAAAGAAAACGAAAATAAATTCTAACCATTACTTTATTGTCTGCGAGTTCTAGACGATGAACCTCGTTGAAAATGATCAACGGTAGCATTCGGCGACGCTTTCGCGAAAATCCCGAAGTGCGTGGTGACCACGTTATTAGACGATGTCGGAGCCAAGTTCGAGACAGTGTGCGGCAGGCGGTAGACCGAGTCACTGGGAGAGGTTCGTGAGGCTTCCCAGGCGTGGCCTCTGTGCAGTTTGCTGGTGCGGCTAGATCAGAGGCTCAGTCCGCTCATTGGACAGGTTCACGGGTGTTTAACTTCAAATAGTTACTGATAGACTCGCCTATATTTTTAATTGTTGAATGGATAAAACTACATTATCAGATGATCAATGTATTCTCAATTTAAGTAAATTTGTGATTTTAACAACAAAAAAAAAAAAAACGTATATAACACGTATTCGTAATTTAAACTGGATTGGAACTTAAGACATGTCCTATAATTTGAGTTAATGTATGACTGTTTTGAAGTATAATTCTAAATACATTTCTATTCAATATACTATTGCTCTTCTTTAGCTCTTCTTTAGCTTTGATTTATATTGAACGATTAATTTTATATGATGCATTACTTGTCTATGATCAGTGTTCGTACATATTCAAGTATGGAAGTATAACTTATTTGATTTATACAACTAATTAAAGTTTTTTTTTTATGATATGTGTTTAAAGATAATAACAGATTGGATTTTAGAAATTAATGTGATGCAATTTGAATGTACAGTTGATACGTTGGAAGAGATCTTTAGGGTTTCTTCGACTACTTTAGGGATATGGTCGTCGAGAGCCCTTAATTAGTATCAAGAAGGTTGCGCAGTACTATCAAGGATGTCGTATAATGATACTCGTCTGCTGGTTATCAGAGGAATAATTTAATGGTACAAATACACGGCTTATATACAAAAAGTGTAGGCAAGAACGACCAACAGAAAAATGCTAGATAAATTTACAGAAAGGATGGACCAATAGGGACGAACACGTGTAAAAGTAATAAAATTAACAAGGTCAGACGATTAGAAAGTATTGCGCAATAATGTGTAATATGAGGTACTCGGTGGGTAAATGATAGCTGCGTCAGGCAGCTACAGATCCGTATAAATCTTTGTGCCCTTTGAAATATAGCATTATTATTTGGATTGAATTGGTTTTAGAACGGGATATGAATGTATATGAATTTCGAGGGGTAAAAGGTTGCGTCAGATGGGGCCGCGCCCATCTGATTATAGACCTAACCCACTGATCTCGAAGGGTAAAAGGTTGCGTCAGATGGGCCCGCGCCTATCTGATTATAGACCTAACCCACTGATCTCGAGGGGTAAAAGGTTGCGTCAGATGGGGCCGCGCCCATCTGATTATAGACCTAACCCACTGATCTCGAGGGGTAAAAGGTTGCGTCAGACGGGCCCGTGCCTATCTGATTATAGACCTAACCCACTGATCTCGAGGGGTAAAAGGTTGCGTCAGATGGGGCCGCGCCCATCTGATTATAGACCTAACCCACTGATCTCGAGGGGTAAAAGGTTGCGTCAGACGGGCCCGTGCCTATCTGATTATAGACCTAACCCACTGATCTCGAGGGGTAAAAGGTTGCGTCAGATGGGGCCGCGCCCATCTGATTATAGACCTAACCCACTGATCTCGAGGGGTAAAAGGTTGCGTCAGACGGGCCCGTGCCTATCTGATTATAGACCTAACCCACAGTTCTGAGACCCGTATAAAACCAAAGGCAAAGGCTGCTGCCAAACTGAAAGACTATCCATGACCACGACCACTCCGCCAGGAGTATACGACTAAGAAGAAGAAGAATAAAACCAACAATACGCGCATTATTTAAAGATATTCAGTTGCGCAGGAACAGACATATGTAAAACCTATTTTGGTGAAATAGTAACAATTTGTAAGGAATAAATTCTTCATAGTACCTAAACACTGTTATTATCTTTATTCAAAGGCCTAAGGTTAATTTTTAATATCTATTAAGTTGTATATGATATACATTGTGAAATTGTAAGAGTTGCATGTATTTGCAAAATTGTATTATAAATAGAGTTTAATTGTGAAGTACAAATTTAATGGGTCTACAATAAGATTTTTAGTTTACAAGGTGATGCAAGAATTCGATGGGCTGTATAAAAGTCATCATCATATTATTTTATCATCTACCAGATAAAATAAAAGAGCTTAATGTAACTGGATTTAAAAAAATGAGATAAATATATATATTAACAGCCAAATGCTATATACAATAGACGAATATTTTAATAAGTAGAATGAATATTTTTATTAGGTTGTGGCATAATGATCTGACGATTTTTGCGGGGACATTTTAGAATATTTTTTACAGCTTCGAGAAAATTCCATGATTATTTATTTATTTATTAATAGTATCATCCACAAAATTACAAAAACCAGCAATGATTACAGATCTCAGTCTTAAAATTAGTTTATTTGTAATTTTAATTACGGATGAACACAGCATGCATATTTAGGTGCATTAACATTGCACGTCTCTTATGTTATAAAAATGATAAAAAAATACGATATTAAATGTGCAACCTGTGTAGTAGGTATGAATACCTAAAATTGTAATAACTGATTAGGAAATTTCGTAAGATTTTGGGTTTAAAACCCTATGAATTTTATTTCTAAATATTGCAAGCTTATCATGAAAGATGTCAATGGTCTTGTCTTTACTAAGGAACCCCTAATATAGTTTGCATAGTTTAGGGATGAGAGAATTGCGTCCTAAGTTAGTTGTAAATTTTCTATGGGCGTGTAATGGCCTTGGATGTTGTGGTAAATTATATGGGATATAAAATGAGAAGAGTTGAAGTAGGTTCGAATTGTCAATGATACTATTTAATTGTTTGTACAAAAGATCATGTCCTGCATTTTACGTCTGTCAGACAATTTAAAATTATGAATACAATTAAGTGCGCTCAGTTTATCAGGTCAATAATTGACAAAGTAGCGAGTGGCATTATGGGTAAAATTTATTTGAAAAGATGATACATCCGCGTCCGCGTTTTCTTTACGAGTTCCGTTTGATACATGCAGCTAAGTAGGCGACACAAAATATATGCCAATGTATGGGAGAAAATACAGTCTCTTATCATACAGTAGTAGATTGGTTTCGACGTTTCTCGAATGGCGACTGTGATCTTGAAGATAAACCTCACGAACGGCGACCGGTTGAGGTTGATGTTGATCGCCTAGCGCAGCTCATTGACGAAGATCCAAGGAGGCCTGCTTGTCAACTTGAAAATGAACTCGGATGCTCCCATACTACCATCGATCCACATTTAAAAGCGATGGGTAAAGTATACAGGCAAGGTCAATGGGTATCCCACGAATTGACGGATGGACAACGGATGATGCGAGTAGCGATTTGTACACAATTACTGACTTTACGTAGCACTTTTGCGTGGTTTCGTGATCTAGTTACAGGAGATGAGAAGTGGTTACTTTACGTTAATCATAACAATAAGCAACAGTGGCTTAGCGCGGGTCAAAGAGGAGTACCAACGACTAAATCTAAAATGACTACGCAGAAGGTTATGTTGAGTGTTTGGTGGAACATGCACGGAGTTAGCTACTGGGAACTATTACCGCAGGGAACAGACATAAATAGTGAACGCTATTGTGCTATGTTGGATAAAGTAGCCGAGAATCTTAAAGGAAAACATGGCAACATGTTTCTCCTCCACGACAATGCCCGACCTCACACTTGACTCGATGACCTCGATGACTTAAAAAAATAATAATTAAGAAGCTAGGCTGGATTTCTTTAGCCCATTCTGCATACTCGCCGGACATCTCCATCTAATTAGGTACCACTTGTTCCGATCGTTACCGGCTCACATTATATGCATTAACGGAAAATCTTTTGATGACTGAGATACATTGGGACAGTGGTTGACAGAAATTTTTAACTCTCGTGAGTCCAAGTTTTAGCAATTTTTTTTTGAATGGTATAAAGTCGCTTCCCCAACGTCGGCAGGATAATGATAATGATGACGTTGATAATGATGCACTATACGTTCAATAAAATGTTAAGCTTGATTAAAAAAAAAAGGTTTCTTAAAACATTGTCAGTTTGTTATGTTACAACACTTACAACCTAATTAATAGGTGAATATTTATTTCACAAATTTGTTTCATAACTAATTTTGATTGTAATTTATAATAATTTTGACAACGTATTCTTATTTTATGAAGCTTATTTTATAAGTTATTATTGACATTAACTTAATATTATTGACATCATCAGATATTTAACTGTCCATTACATAATTCTTTTTGTTTTTATGAATGTTTATTAATGTATATGTATAATTGTAATTTTCCTATGACATTTACTGAATGAAATTTAATTGAATTGTCTAACTGTACAAAAAAAAAAAAAGTTTCTTAAACATTGTCAGTTTGTTATGTTACGACACTTACAACTTAATTAATAGGTGAATATTTATTTCACAAACTTGATTAACTGTTTCATAACTAATTTTAATTGTAATTTATAATAATGTTGACAACGTATTCTTATTTTATGAAGGTTATTTTATAAGTTATTATTGACATTAACTTAATTTTATTGACATCATCAGATATTTAACTGTCCGTTACATAATTCTTTTTGTTTTTATGAATGTTTATTAATGTACCTATATGTATAATTGTAATTTTCCTAATATGACATTTACTGAATGAAATTGAATTGAATTGCTTAACTGTACAAAAAAAAAAGTTTCTTAAACATTGTCAGTTTGTTATGTTACAACATTTACAACCTAATTAATAGATGAATATTTATCTGACAAATTTGATTAAATGTTTTAATCTTTGGCTATTAAATTTAATAAAATTATATTCTAAATAATAACAAATTTTGGTTGTAATATATAATAAGGTTCACAATGTATACTAGTTTTATGAAGGTTATTTGATTATGGTTTATAATTTATTATTGACATTAATCTAATTTTATTGATATCATCAGATATTTCACAATCCGTTACATAATTCTTTTCGTTTTTATGAATATTTAGTAATGTCTATAATTGTAATTTTCATAATATGACATTTATTGAATGAAATTGAATTTAATTGAATGGATTTGCAAAATTCGTGAAATACAGAAATATAATATGTAATTCTTGTAGGTAGGCTGTTGTATTTCATTAATGTTTTTATCAAATAGCTTGCAAATGTAACTTTTGACATATTTTTTTTTTGTTTAATACTTGGTATAACTCGATACATGTTTACTATGTCTCCCCTCGCCGAGTGTAAGGTTTATAGTCTTTTTCTAAATCCGTGTATGGGGACATACACCTGTTCAGGATGGACGAGTGTAAGGTTCCTTAATTAAAGCTGGCAACATCGAAGAAAGTGAAAAAATATGACGAGTGGGGACATACTGGCAGAATGTAGGCTATTAAAAATAAATAATGTATCTGTGAGGGCGATGTCAATGTGAATGTCAATGTCAGAAGAAAAACCAGATTGGTTATTAGTGTCAGATAGAATAGAATGTTTATGAGTAATGGGATATTAATAATTTGTAAAAAATAGAATAAACGAAGTAATTGTATAAATGTGTAATGGAATTATAACAATGTGATCCGGAACAATGGAGTTTTACTACACTACTAAGTTAGTACATCGGCACTTCCTATAGGTGGGATTGCAATCGCACTTTAACTTATAATTAAAAAAAAATCTGTGAGTCTGAAGTAAACATTTCCTATGTTTACTATAAACTTTATCATACCTAATGATCATTCTGTATAAAGGTAGTAGTTTGTCACACACCAATTATAACAGTAATCTCGTTATCGTAAATGCAAAATGTAATCATCCTCGATACGGCATTTAACCACTCCAACCGGCCAGTACCGCGGTGTCGAGCTAGCTCACTACCCACTCGGCCCACTCCCCCCACTCGAGCACTCCCACTAGAATCTAGATTGTACATATTACAGATAGTGCGAAAGATAGCTCGCTATTAGACTTCTTTACTAACTAATTAATCTGTACTTAGATCATTGAAGTATAATGTCATAGAACAGACATCTCGAACAAAATGTGTGTCCCACTCGGGAGGTTTGATTTTCAAAATTGAGCCCCCGTTCTCCTTTCAAAATCGAACGAATCCATTGAAGATTGAAGCCACATGGCGTCAATACATTAGGACATACATGGTGTTCGCGGTGTCTGTTCTATACGCTAGTAATAATACTTCAATGACTTAGATTTATATGCTCTGTGCACGACATGAGTGTGGGAACTTTGACAAATAATAAAGTAGTAAAATAACTAATGAGTACTGTATAGCAATTTTGGCCCAAGTTGTTCAAGTTTACAAAAAACATAAAATAAATAAAGTAAGCTTATCTTATTATTATAATGAGCAAATCTTATTAACCTTTGAACAAGTAAATTTCCGTATAAATCTTAAGCATAATTAACAATTATGTTTCTACGTGAGTTCATTCAACAAAGATTAACTCAAACAAAAGTGTAAAATCAGCTCGCGAGCAGTAAACACGTGATAAAAATAAATGAGTCGCGTCGGCCGCCGCAACGCCCCGTTAATCGCCTCATTAATTCATTAACTGTCAGCTGATCCTGACTCAATCGCCCACCCGAATGACATGTGGAAGAAGTCGGAGTAATTGGTGCATTTTTCTGACGGCTGCAATAAAGTTTGCAGGGATTTAAAGTTATGGCGTCGGATAAATTCACGATTTTAAATGATATGGAGCAATCACGCTGGCCAAGTGGAGGTCGATAGGTGACATTTAAGAACGATCCTTAAATGACAGGTAGGCACGATAAAAAGGGCTTTCCTATGCATTAACGCAAACATAAAAGTTCTGTTTTAATTAGAAGTTATGAAATACACAATGTGTATTGTGGCAAGGTGACAGGAAATGGTACAGCAGTTTAACAAAATTAACGTGTTATAAAATATTTAATCGCATAATTTTATTTTACACAGGAAATCTTGGTCACAGATAAAGTCATATTTGTAGGGAAGCGGTTACTGTAAAAGTAATCTCTACTAGTGAAAGCATGTTTGCTTAAAAAGGGATCAGTAGTTTTAGCTGAAATGAAAAAAGTTATTTAAATGCGTTTACTTGTACAAACGATCTTATTCGCAATATATAAAACACTAAAAATGTTTGTATGGATGACCTCTAACTCTGAAACCATCCAACCGATATGGCCCAAACTGGTCTCATTTAAAAGACCTCAAGGGCCTTTGAAGGGTCTCATACGAAGATGGTTTGAGATCACTAAAATCTATATTGTCCATTTTCGACTTTTTCCATACAATTTTGTTTAGCGTTATAGCACACGGCGGGTATCCACTAGTCATATAAAACCGGGCAATTGCGTTTCAGACCATGCGCTAGGGTTTCGAACTTCCAAAGTAGTAAGTTTTTTGACTATTACTCATTAACTACTTATGCTAACATAGCCGTGATAGTTTTTCTTGTAAATTCGTCATGTAGCCTATTTTTACAATTTTTTCACTTGTCCAACTCCAACCGTTTAACCAGCAGGTGGGGGAACACTTGACTGTAACCAAAATTAGCACTTAAAAGCCAAATATTTCGCAAATGGACTCCTAATTCCAAAATTAGTCTTAGAAGATCCATAATGTTTTGAATAGACATTTTCATCGATACCCCACACTATAGGGTACGTGACGAATAAAAAATTCTGAAAAAAATGCTTTTCAATATTTTATTCTACGATACTGGAGTTATAATAAGTATGTATATCTATGCCAAATTACAGCCACATGCCTGGTTTCTAGTCTTCGAGCATATTTTTAAACAGAATTTAGATATACTCGTAGTTCAGTCGGTTGGTACCCTTTACGTCGAGTCTCTTTACGTCGAGTCTCGTTACGTCGAGTCTATGAGCCTATTGTGGTTTAATATTTTGTTTCATATTTTGAAGTACAGTCAGGTTCAAATATTTTATAATATGTTTTTGTATTTGAATCTACTGAATTACTTAAAATAACTTAATATCTTTTAAAAAGTATATAAACCATTAATATACTGAAAATGGCCCCTTGGTAATTTTACATAAATTAAGTACCTACAGCAGTATTTAGACATTGCGTCAGTGTGACTAATAGAATTATTATGTAATATGGGGAACATTATTACAGATCACTAAACAGTATTCGATCAGGTAAGTTTTAGACGTCACCTCTTTTTCGCACATACACTTGTCTCTCTCTTACATATTTATTGTTATCAGCGTTACACGTCCCAACTCAACCAACGAGGACGTTCAGGGACCAGGACTAAACTTTAGATTACAGTACAGTGTCTTTTAAACCTTGAAAGAGTGCGTGAGAGCGTACTACGTTACAGCTGTGTAAGTGCTTTGGAAGTTTTGTAGTGGTTCAGAAACAATTTGATAGTGTGAAACACGTAAGTACCTACCATTAATCCTGTATCGAAAGTAACTTTCTGTTTTTTTTTTCGTGGCGTAGCAATTTGACACAGGAAATTAAGTTAAAACTTAAAGTAAACACCCATTAATTTCTTAAACGTGTTATTTCTTAAAAGCTGTTATGGACAAAGGTCTTGGACCCTCAGTTCAGAAGCATGCATAAAGTGCATTGATTTATTATACATAAATTGTGTTAATAATATTAATTTTCGTATTATTCAAAGAATTACTGACTACAGCAAAATCAATAAACTAAGTGTGCTCATTGTTTTAAATTTTCTGTGGTTATGATAGTGCATTTTCCAGGTATCGCCCGGCACGGCACATAGATAAGGAGTAGGCCGCAGGTGCGCTTATTGTTATAATTATTACCAAATGGTTTATTGTTATAATTACACATTACTTAAGGTTTGTTCCTTTAAAACATTTAAAAACAATAAGCTAGGTGCGATTATTATTTTTAAACATGTATTTCGTCTAAATTTTCAAATACGCATAAAATAAAAGCTATAATTAGATATTCTACTAATCAAATTATTAAAATAAACACACATACATATATTTTGTCGTTATTAGTGACTTACTACTAGTTTACTTAGGTAAGGTAACTACTTGACTTTTCTGATGAGTTTTATTCCTTTTTAGGATAACTGGAGTAGATGTATGTAGATGTATGAAGTATATTCAAAATACGATGGATTTAATTACCATAATTAATATTCTGGAAGGCGACGAAACAGATGACATTAATTCTGAAGTAGGCGATAGAAGCATGCATGCACCACAGTCAGAAGCTATCAAACACGAAAATTTAATAAAAGATGAATCCAGCGACTCTTACGTATTATTAAACCTCGATCTACAAAATACTGATAGTGTTCTAAATAGCAGTGTAAATGTAATCAAAAAAGCTGATCATAGCCCATCAAAACTTCAAAGTAAAGATGATAAAGTTGATCAAAAACCCGGTTGCAGCACATGGGGTATTATTTATAGTACAGAATTTGTATGGCGACTCCTTACTAAGGAGCGATTTAAACAACCGTTAGTGACCCTGAGTTGAGTATTACTACAAAATTTAAACAATATTTTATTGATACTGACTACGACTATTATTTTTTATTCCTGACTGTACTTTTTAACCAAACTCGACGTCACGGTAATAGAAGGCGTAAAATAGTAAATTTTGAAGAACAATAGGCTCATAGACTCGACGTAACGAGAATCGACGTAAAGAGACTCGACGTAAAGGGAACCAACCGTTCAGTCGTGAAATTGCTTACTGTGTTTTTTAAAATAAGGACTTGAAGCAGCTGATAAAAGAAATAATTACTTTACATATTTCAGTAAAATATAGCTTTAATTTGGATTGTATTAAGAAAAATGTTCTACTCAAAGGAAAAATAATTATGTTTTGTTTTTAAATGTCTCGTTTTGAAGTCATAAAAAATCTTTAAAAGGCTATTCAAAAACCGAGTTCTGGGCTACTTACCTATTATCATTTTTAAGTCCAATAATAAACGAACAGACGAGCTTTTGTGCCTAACGTCATGCACTCAGACTAATCAATTCATACGTTTTTATACAAAACCTTTGGAGGATCCGCCGGCGTGCCAAAACAACATCATCTCATAATCCGAGCAAAGCGATATTCCGTTCTAGACTATGCAGAAATAAAATAACAAACTTGCATCTCTTTATAATGGGCGTAATAGTTAGGGTCGGTTCCACCGTCGGCGAGAGGCGAAAGGCGACAGAGCTTGTGGGTTTGAGGATACCAAAAAAAACTAAACAACAAAGATGAAGACGTTATGATTTAAGATCATTTTATGGCAAGAATTTTTAAGAACAGTACTTGCATTACTTGTAGAAGATATATTATGTGTGAGTACCGGTAGTTCAAAGGTGTTACAAATCAAATAAAAGAAGCTAATAAGCAAGTTCAATATTGTAACTAGTTGGAACGAAGTTCCTTATCGCGCGTTGTGAAAGGGGGCTAGACGGAAAATTTCGACACTTTTTGAGTTTGCGAATGACGACACTTTTTTTGAAGTGATTCAGTAAGTTTTACAGAGATGGCGCTGTACTGTACCACTTTCTGAATCACGCTAGCGTGATTCAGAGAGTTTTACAGTACAGCGCCATCTCTGTAAAACTCATGGCGCTGTACAAACTCCGTAACTATATAAGGTAAATGAAACTAAGTATCCAGAGCGAATTCAAAAAAATTAATAGTTTCCTTGAACTTGCGTATGTTACAAGTATAAGTTGATAGCGTGATTCAGAATTAATTTACTAACGCCATCTATCCGCAACTAATCAAACTAAATATCTTAAGCCTGAAAGAGCGCTATACAACAATACAATACTTAAATCGAAAGGAAATTCGTTCCATCCGGGTGTCCCTTGACACCTCTCATGTTTTTGATGGTATTGATTGTGTAAAGTTTGGTAAATGATTTACTTACATTTATTTACTTGCGGTATTGACTTATTTGTGTAAAGAAGTGACACTCACCATTTGTTTGAATTTGCAGAAGACTGAAGTTACAGGATGAGAGAGATTCTTACGCTATTCGATAACATGTTTATGACGCCATACACAGATGATAGCGGGTAGCGGTAACCAAGTGATACAGTGACACAAGTGACATTAAAATGATAGTTTATCGCTTGGCGTTAATGTATAGTGGATGGGACACGCGGCCCCGGCAGTCGGCACGCACAACGCCGCTATTCATGCGAATTCATTAAAATACGAAGCTCGTCATGAAAGCTTCCTGTTTTCACACTTAATTTCTTTCTGCCTCGCCTTCATTTCTCGCGGTAAAAAGACTAACGTTTATGTCATACTTGCAAAATCGCTATTTCAAAGAATACTATTATAATAATTTTTAAAAGCTTTGCGCTATCGGAACTAAGCGGCCAGTTCGCTTTTTAGTTATTTCTGTTTGGGATCTATCAAAGGCTCAGCATTTAAGTTTGAGGGATTCAGTGAATAAGCTATCATAGCACAAAGTATGTTTTAAATATTATTCAATCAATTACTGTAATAAGACTCAAAGGGAATTTTTGTGTGTGACTATTGTTTGTCTATCTGGAATTTGTATGTTTTTCTGTCTGTATGTCTGTCGACCGTTTGTTGAATATTTGTATTGCTACTATATTGCTACAGATCAGTCAAATTGCACAAAATCTTTATTACTGATACCTACACGTGAACCGTGTACGTTAGTCATTTAATTTATTGATAGAATTTGCATGAAAATTCATGCAGTAAATTTTAAATTATCGTGTTAAGACAGACAGACAGGTACTCTGTTTGTATTACGTGGTGGAATATCATTGTCGAGGCTTGGGTAGCTCCACCAATCTGATCATCTCCGTAAGGTAAGCAATCCGAAGTAGATAACACAATCCTACAAATGTCCCATTGGGTAAGTATTGCGACCCCATTAATCTATTCTACGTTCGTGGGCGACGCTGGGACAAAAGCGAGCGGGATATACATTTTAGGTGTCAAATCCAAAATGGCGTCGCTATTGCACGTTGTTCTTGCATATATTTCACCGGTGACAAATCTCCAGTGCAGCCAACGGCTGGTGCTGTTCGCTGCTCCGTAGGGTTGGCACCGCTGAATTTATGGTCTCCCGGACAAATATGTGAGGACCATGATACGAAGTTCTCAACGAGGTAGCAGTTGTTGCATTACAGACTTTATTGTTAAACGATAAGTACTAAGCTGCGATTCGCGAGTGGCGAAGTAACGTTTGCCGGATCGTGAATCAGCATTGCCATATTGAATTTTAACAGCAACAGGCGAATAAAACCGTCAGCCTGTCAAAATATTTAACGACACGTACAGTGGCCGCACATGAGAACGTATAGAGGCGGCGGCGAAATTATCTCCAATTAACACAGAGTTACCTACAAATGTGTTTACAGGCGGTTGGTACTGTTTATCTTTAAACGTACGTAAATAAGTACTTAATGTTAATACCACGATTGTGATAGTATAATTGCGGGAGCCCCAGACGCCTGGTTTTGACTGCTATGTGCAGCCGAGCGTAATGGAGCTCTCTTGTGTACCTGATATGTGTAATTGTGTACCATAGTGGTTGCGAGCGCATGCTTGGGAAATACAGGTTCATAATGTTGTGGTACAAAATAAACGTACTTACGATAGTATCATTTTAAAATATATCAACATTATAATATCACTACAGATTGATAATATCTTAGTAAAATGTGAGAATCTAATTTGCATTACTGTCCATTAATAGGAGTTACAAAACAAATAAATTAAAAAATGTTTTATTGATTCTGTGTAATATAATATAATTATAAATTCAATTCTGAGAAAGAAGTAGTGTTCAAGTTACCCTCGAGGCTGAGCTCATCACGAACGACCTTTGCAAAAAGCGGACTTTGTTTTATGAGTTTCTTGCAAAACTAAATAAAAAACATCAAATCTGTTCATTCGGCAGTCTATAAAATGAATATTTATTCGCCCGCATACTTCTAAGAATAACAATCACGTTATACATAAACAGTCGGTGCAAAAAGTCGACAGCTTGTTAATGCGGAACGATAAAAACAAACGTTTATCTTGTTTACCGATAAGTGTGAGACAGTGGGCTGTGGGCCGCGCGGCGTGTGGCGAGACTTGCGAGGTCTGACTGGACGTGTTTGCATACGGCTTTGATCGATTGCCCAAATTAAAAGTCATAAACCGAACTATGTAGTACAAGTTCTTGCGAACCGTGATGTACGAATTGTTAGCAACAATGTAGCTATCCTCATTTGACTGCACGGAAAAAATCTTTTTGTCTCTGTTTTTAGCCGCGCTATTTTGTTTGCAAGTTTTTTTTACTTAGTTACAATCTGTTGGATAATATTATGTTGATTGGTCTAATTTTACTACATATTAAAATTAGAAATGTGAAAGTATGTGAAGATGTTTAGATATAATGTAGGAATTAAGATGAAACTTAGCGCACATACGAGTATAGTCCATGTCCAGAACAAGAAAATAGTGGATTATGAGCACGTTTATATGGTTATGATTTCATTTTGTGAACCACTATTCCACGGTAAAAGTTGCTGGCGGAACCTAGTAAATAATACTGCTGGGTGTGGGATTTTAAAATAAAAATAATTCAAATATTTACTTACATACTACGGACTCATATTATTTACTACTTACTATAGCCTCAACCTTTCTAATATTGAATTATTTCAACTTTTTTTGATAACTTTTAAATTATACTTTGTATTGGTGTATTGTAAATCTTGTCGTGTACTGTTTGTTGGCAATAAATCCTGTGCGTTCGTTCCGGCTAATTTCAGACCATTAATTTGAATGCAGTTACATAAATTTTAGTGTTAGTTTATTTGAATCTGTTTACAAATCACTGAAACATAGGTTTCCCGAAGCGAATTCACCTGGGTTAATTCATCCAAGTGTCTTATGAGACTGCAGTTACTAAGTTTGAATAAAACTTATGCACAGAGCAAATCAAAAGTGAAATTGAAAATAATTTTAATATCGAAAGTCGCATGCATCCTCGCAGAAATATTACAATTTATACTAAACATCTCAACCAAGGCCTATGGCCAAGTGGATTGCCTCTTAGGATCGTTTACAGATATTAAATCTAGTAATTAATTAGCGAGGAAAAAACAGAAGCAGATAAGACTGAGATGGAAGTTGTTATTTCTAAGAAAGTCTTTAGTTGGAAATGTTTCTCAGCCAGGTCACGCGATAACTCTTGAACAACAACTTGTTATATTATGTTTTATTTAATCTCCAGTTATTTTTAACCAGAATATCTTATTAGACTGCGTTCGCCTGCCTAGAGTCTTGTTGTGTGTAATATAATAATATGTGTGTAGAGTTTCTATTGTAGTTATTTTTTATAAAATACAATCTGGTGGGAGAAATTTGCAGTCGTTACTCAAATTAGGGGCCGTCCATTAATCACGTGACGTTTTTTTAGCATTTTTTAAACCCCCCCTCCCCCTTGGTGATATGTAGTGAGGTTAAAGACTACCCCCCCCCCACCCCGTCCCCCAACATCACGTGTATTTTTCCTTTCATATACTCTGCAAAAAGGTCTTTATACAGATCACCTACTTCCGACATTGTTTTAATCCAAAATATGCCGAGCCGGTAGTCGGTGGCGGCGCGTGAGGCCTTCGTTCGTTGCCTAGCAACGGCAAGTCAAAGTCACACTACACGCTGCTTTTCTATTTAAAAATCGCGCGTTTGACGAAAAAATAAGTTGAATCCTAAAAAATTTTTTTTTTTTAAACGCTTTTATTTCAATAATGTTTAGTTTATAAAATTAGCTACAAGTTGTGAAAATTTCAAGTCTCGACGTAAAATAGAACATAGAGAATTATGCGTCTAAAGTCTGAAAATCGTTTTTTTTTAATTTAATTTTTTTTTTTTTTTTTTTTTAATTTTCGTGTATTGTCATCGGAAATACACATGTCTGCCAAATTTCATCAATTTTCATTAAAGGGAAGTCATTCAAATTAACGTTACAAGATTTGATTTGATGCTTTGATGCTCCGAAGTGAAGCTAAATAAAAGCGTTTAATAAATACACGTGATATCTTGCTACACCCCCTTCCCCTTCGTGCTATTTTCGTGATTTTTGTCAAACCCCTCCCCCCCCTTTCAAGCCTCACGTGATTAATGGACGGCCCCTTATCTCGTTTTTGGAAATTTGGTTTCCTCATAATGTTTTTTTTTTGCGTTTGCAAATTAAAGTTATAAACGATTTAAACACGACTTAGTTTTAATTTAGAACACCTGAGAATACCTAAGACATGAAACTACAATCCTATCATCACAACCTCAACGTAATGCAGAATAAATAATATTCCATTCAATCTGGTTAGATTAGTTACAGATAAGCTTCTAAGCGGTAAGTAAATTCCTGGCCACAAATTGTTAACCCATTGGCCTTATTTATCTGCGAGGTTTGTACGAGAACCCAACAAATTGAACGCGGTCAGAGGTTATCGGAGCCAATCATGTGCGATAGCGTGCAGTTCCTAGAATCCAGACCGCGTAGTTTCATTAACTGATCTATACTTACAGACTTATCGTTAGTATGACGGTTCAATTGAGTTTTTGTATGTTTTTTATTTAATTGTCTAGTTATTTTAACGCAAAATAAACGAAGACTTCCAAAATGATGAATTATGATATACTCGTAAGTGATACATGTAAGAAAAAATATTGTTAAATGAAATTGACGTTTTTTAGATGAAAGAAGAGAATACATGAGTAAGATTGAAATGAAACCGTGGAATAAGGATTAAAACAATATAAAAGAGTGAAGAATCATGCATTTCCTAGCTTCCAAAGGACTTCTCGTCCAGTAGGACTGAGGGTGCGTGGGAGGAGAGTGTGAAGTATCACACTTTCTGTACAGACAGCCTAGTAGACCTACATATATCCCTCATGCTGCAAGTCTCGATAAGGAATTTCGTTCCAATAAGTAATAAGATATAAAAGTTACGTTTCCCTTATCACCCTTATGATATGTTCCTCTTAAAGAGATCACAGCCACACTCAAGGTAGTTGCTGCAGTAAAGTGTGATTTCATGTAGTCTGAGTACAAATAAAACTGTATATTTATTGAGGGACTAGATATGTATAGCCTGCGATGGTTGGATTAACACTACATGAGGGTATATTCTCGTCGTACCGAAAGTACAATTGAAAAATAATGAAGTAACATCAAATTAGCTGCAAGCGGCCACGCGTGTTGCCGTCTGCATAGCCATGACTCATTAGCGGCCTAATGAAGGGGGAGGGCTCTTCCCTCAACTCTCATCACTTGAAGCGCACTCCACCACGCCCTAGAGAACAGCCGGGTCAAATAGATCTATCGAATTGTCGTATACCGTAGAAGCTGATACAGATACAGATGTTTAAATAAAATCGTTTGCGCAACAACAGTAAGCGTCGAGTCAAGACTTTATCTGGAGAGGTTCCCGTCCTGTTTAACGTCAGGGACACAGCACACGTGAGCGCCAGACGGGCAGAGACAATCGCGTCCCACGCTAAATCTGTCGCCGGCACAATATCCAAAACAAATTGTTATGCGTGCGCGCCTTTAACCTGTCAGCGATGCGTGCGCGCCGCCAACAGACACGACCGCCTTCGCTTTTTACCGGTCGGCCGCCCGGCCGCAGCGCTCATGCCACAAACTGACTCTTCATAATTAATTTGCAATAACGGAGCTAATAATAATAGTAAGATATTACACTGAAAACAAGAACGGGCACATGTGGAACCGCTAAACTAAGCTCTGTCAATTTGGCTACTTGGACCTTGTTATTTTTTTATTAAGAACCAGACCAACATCATATCCTATGGTAAGAATTTAAGTGGGACTAACTTCAAACAATTCTCTAAACACAAACGATTCAAACAGAATGAATTCAATCGTACGAGCCTTCGAGTAATCGGTGGCAGATTCATAAAATGCTTCGGTTTTCAAGTCGGTTACAAATTGAGAAATACTACTACTGTACACGCTTAGTTGTCTTCCGATTGCTGTATAGACGTAGTCACAGCAAAAGTATCTTGTATCATTTCATGTAGATTAGATGTATTTATGTCTATTCACTGCAGCCGTATACTGGTGAGAGCCGTATGCGTACACTTGTCGACAATGTGCCCGCACTGATGACAGATAGTACGATTATGGAGAGGATCTTATCTCCTTACATCGCGATGTTTTTTGTCGATGTGTTTTGCGTGGCATCTGGCTTCTGGGATCATTCTTAAACTATTTTAATGGACTCTCCTCTTAGATGGAACTTTTTTCCATATTTTATTATTTATAGACGTAACTGAAGGCTATAAGAAGGTTAGAAACCGTTTGTTGTTGCCCGTGGTTTATTCTCATTTTGGTGATGAAAGTCTGACAGTTGTGGGATAACGCATCAAATACCAATAGAAGACTGTTTTATTAATCTGAGTTACTAAATTAAAACCATGTTAACTCAGTAACAAAGCCTTAACATGTAGTAACAACATATTGTATAGGAATAGGTTTTAGTTGGACAGTGGGTAATAAATAGCTTTACACTCCCTCAGCACATTCTCGTGAACGCCAGGCGATTAAAAAATAAACACTGGCGAACAATACAATATTTTATTACTTGCAAGTTGCAGTTAGAAATGTTATGGCATTATAAAATTTGTGTGTGGCGAATTTTATCAATATCTCTCTTGAAGATTGAATATGTATTTATTTAACCTTTATTGACCACAATAAAAATATTACGGTACAAATGGCGAGCTTAATACTTAATGCATTCTCTACCAGCTAACCATTGGATAAAAGAGAAATGCGAGAAAGGCGGATATTGTATATTAAGGACTGATTGAATTTAAATTTTAAGTTGATCATGTTTGGCTAGGCTTTCACCTATAAATATTTTACTATAGGGCAAAAGTCCCTCCATAACTAAGGAGGAATAGAGTTTTTCACTAAGCTGCTGACAGTGTGAAATGGTATAGGGGTAACCCACGACACAAGTGTCGGAAGTTTTAATGCTTCGCCATAACAATTTATTGTTTAAATAGATAGCCGATAAACCAGAATCTAGTCAGTAGTTAAGTGGTACTTACTAGAGGTAGCAATAAAAGCTGGTGATTGTAAAATATGTATTAAATACTTGCTGGTGGCAGGGCCCCTCGGAGGAATTATATTGGTGATATTGATTTTAATTGTTAATTTATACTATTATTATTTCTCCATGGGGTTCGCCTGGATAGCTACCACCCTTCAGCATGAGTCAGCTCGTCGTGTTCTGGCTGGGAGCTTAAGAGCCAGTTCTTTCTTCCTTTTTTTCACTCTTTCTTGGGCTTTTTATCTCTTTCCATGGGTGACGATAGCCATTTACCATCAGGTGGATCGTCAGCTCGTTTGCTGGCTATTTCCATAAAAAAATATATGTTACCGTGAAAGATACCTACCATTGGACGTGTAATAGGCTTCGACTTGTAACTTAACAGTTAATTAATGATATTAGACTTTACTCTTCGTATCAATTTGCAGAAGCATCGGTTGCGGTTGAGGGAATCTGCGGGGGGAGGGGGAGGGGGAGGGAGAGGGTCTGTCAGGTCAACTACGCCAATCCTTATCTGTTACGCTTGTGACTGTCTTATAAATAACTCGTTGTACAAGAGACTGCGAGCAGTGATAGCCCAGTAGTTTGCAGTCCCTCGTCGCTCTTGGGTGGTCTTCGTTTAACCACAAGGATATGAATCTAGGAGATGATAGAGAAACCTTTAAACCTATTAATTTTTTTTAATACATACCAAGTAGCTGACCTAGTGAATTGTATTGTTACAAACAATAATGATCAGAATGCTAGCGTTTATCTGTGATACTAATGTTTGTTCAGGCGCGGTTTTAACCTCCCACGTCGCACGGGGACACGGCAGACTTATTACCTATAGAACAGTGGTCCTCAACCTTTTTTTCATAAAGGCCACAAACTCGTGTTAGCTATGGTGTCGCGGGCCGTAACTACGTAATATGTGCTCTAGAGATGATTAAATTTAACTATAGTATCAAATCAAACGCTTCAAAAGTAGCAGGGTCTTTGATTGCAAAAGGTGACAATCGTTTCAAAATCTTCCGTATACAATATCACTGTAAAATCATAACTATTTGTGTATTGGGTAATTTCTACTAAATTACGCCCACATAATCCTTACTCGAAGTCCTACCACAAATTACGAGGGTTGGCTTCAGTCGCCTCTTACGACACCTAGGTCTGTCGGCACGGGATTGGGTTCAGTATTCTGGGCTACCCCAATACGACTAAAAACAATGAAGACCCGAGAGCAAACGTTTTAGTGAACGCATAATGTCTATGCCAGTCACTGTGTCAAGTGAGTTACGGTTGGTCAACAACATACCAACTAATATTGTTCTCGTCCTAGTAAACATAATAATCTCAACTAATGAAGATTGAACGCAGCAAGAGCACCAGAGCAATGTTAATTTGCTTACAAATGTCATTTCGCTATCAAACCAATTGCGAGAATCTCGCACAACTATAAATAACCTGCTATCGCTGCGTAAGTCAACGCGCAATTAATTCGCTTAGCATTAATTGTACAATCACCCGTTGTCGTCCATATTTCTTCGTCGCCCGTATCTTAATTAAATAAACAGTTGACGAACGCTACTCAAGCACATTAGCAGGCGCCATTTGCTAAAACAATATGCGATGCGATGCCAGTTCTTAATGCTTTACCAGCCACACGCTTAAGTAGGGTGTAAGTATTGCAGATACGAGTATTATTATTTTATTTGATGTTGAAAAAATCACATGATCACATTGAAGTATAATGTCATAGAACAGACATCTCGAACAAAATGTGTGTCCGCCCGGGAGGTTCTATTTTCAAAATTGAGCCCCCGTTCTCCTTTCAAAATCGAACGAATCCATTGAAAATTGAAGCCACGTGGCGCCAATGCATTGGGACATACATGGTGTTCGCGGTGTCGGTTCTGTACGCTAGTAATAATTTACTTCAATAACAATAACAATAACAATAATTTATTTATTAAGCAAACAAATTAGGTAGGTACACACTTCCAAGTAACTAAATGCTTACATTGATTTTTCCAACTAAATGCTTACAGTGATGCTCACACTAGAAAATAACATTCTGTATCGTGAGCATCGACTACTACAAGTGATTAACAAATAAATGCATGTGCGATTCAATCTACTGATATATGCATGGTGTATAAACCAACAATTTTTTTGTGCTGACATAGAATAATTATTGTATAAAGTGCTAATAGATGATAAACGTTAAATCATAATGTTAATGTTTGGGTATATGTATGTTATATATTATATAATATGATATTATATATATGTATATACTTATATAAGAATATATATATGTATGTATGTATTTATTTGTAAATGTACTTACTACTTATAATAATTTAATACTAATTTAATACTAGAGTGGACTAAGATAACTTGTTCAGTAGTTTTTCAGTGGCGTCATACGACAAAGATGCGAGCCAATTTGTTAAAAGTGTCTTAGCTTTGTATGAAGGGCAATTTTTTAAATCGGGTATGATAGCTACAGCTTTATTGTAAATGGAGACGGACAAGGATGGAAAAAATCGTTTTGCAAAATTAGTTTTTGTTTGAGGGATTTCGATTTTAAATCGTCGCCGTTTAATTAAATCGCCATAGTCCTGTTTATTTAGGACTTGTTTATGCATAGTAAGGCAGCATCCCAATATAAACAGTTTACGAACTGTAAGAACATTACTTTCCTTATATATGCTAGCAGTTGGATACCTATATGGCTTCTTTAGCATTACTTTTAAAACCGATCTTTGCGCTCGTTCTAATTTTAAAAGTGTGGTTTTACAAGCACCGCCCCAGCAGCTGATACAGTAAGTAAGTATGGATTGACCTAGCGCTATATATGTCGATCTTAGGATGTCAAGTGGTGCTACTTCACGCAGTTGTCTCATTATTTTTATAATTTTACGAGTTCTAGTCGTTAGGTTGTTAATATGTTGCTTGAAGTTTAAACGTTCGTCGATTAAAACACCGAGATATTTAATGCAGTCAGTTCAATGCATGTTCAAAATGAAATTAAGAGTCAACCATATTTTTTTTATTAAATATGCTTGCTTGAAGAGTCGGAAAGCTATCAGTAAAAACGCTGCCGTTTTTTTACGCTGGCAACGCATCAGTCAGTATGCTAGTGGCACCGGGCACGTATGGTCGTTGCAAAATTATGTAAATGTTTACGTTAATTTATTATTATTCATAGCTTGTTATGCGCTTAATACTTTCCTAAATGATAAAAACATAAACGAGAGTCGTATAATGCAAATTTTCTATTTTTTTTGCATACCTAGCATTGTATGAAATGCCCTTGTAATTTAAGGTCGTGAAATCGATGTTAAGTTGATCGATTAAAGATTCAAACGAAGGTTGGTAGTATCAAGTGGCTCATTTCAATGACTTTCTTCTGGAGAGTTCATAATCTCTCTGCATTAATTTCTATTTTGAGCTATCTATTCTATGCTTTAAGTCATATAAATCGATTTATATGTATAGTTTTAGAAGATTATGTAACTTATATCTTATTATGAAGTAGGTATATAAGTTATATAGCACTTATATTGGCAGATATTTATCTGCTTATTCCAAACTAACAAGTCAATATAAGTATTTATAGTATAAAATAAATCCGCCAAGCCAATCATCCACCCATTGAGCCGAAAGCTCCTGAACAGTTAGTGTCACTATAAACGGACTAGAAGTTCAGTTGCAATTTGACGTAAAGTTTATGAATGCAGTTACTGAGCAATCTTGGCAACGTCGCGTTCACTGTTCACTGTTCACTGTTCCCTGATCCCGCCCACTCCGCTGTCATCCAGCTGCGTCTGCGCATACACAATGTGGGATTCGATTTCCATTCATTGAAGGAGGTTTATGAATGTATCATTCATAAGCAGGTGCTGTGAATGATGCATTAAATTATGTAAGCAGAATCAGGTAAGTAGAAAGAGACGTTGCAGTAGTAACTATGTGTGAATTGAAATAAAATGTGAAGAAAATAAGGTACAAGAATCCGGGCTCGAAAAAAAACAAACCCTTCTTTACGAAACATAGGTCGGGTCGGATCAGTCGATCAACCTAAGTCATATCGAGAACACAACACAACAGAAATCGTAATTGAATATGAAACATAACAAGCTGAGCTGACAGCTTATCTTCAAAATCATCGAGTCATCCCGAGAATCAGAATGTTGTTGATTTTAATGATTGTCGAGGCGAGGCGAAACACTGGCTGGTTAGCGGCTTCGCCGTGTCGTTAGCTAGTTTTTACGTAATTTTCACGAGCATGCGAACGAGGCTCATGATGGCCGATGCAGTGGCTAATAGACAAGCAAACACTCCGATGCGACTCGAAAATCTACGAGACTGAACACTGTGATGAGCATGATATCGAGTTTTTTTTATTATTTGCGTACTGTTTGTAACGTGTCATGTGTCTAACTTTAAGGATACTCAAACCAAAGCTAACAGTTTCGTCAGGACCACGATTCACCTTTTGTAATATAGTTTGCTAGGAGAGCAAGCTATAGTATGATATCTTAATCTTGGCCAGTTTTTATCAGAATTAAAATGTTGAATAACTTTATAAAATGACTGATGTAATGAAAACTGGCGAAGTCAAATCTAACCTTCCTTAAGATCTCACTTTTTTAAATAACAGCAATTGTTATAGGTATCCAATACAGCAAAGAAATAGAGTTTAATACTTGTTCATAATGTTATTTCGTTCCTATAAATACATATTTAGATTTTGCATAGAACTTGGCACTCATTTAGATCTCCATTCTTTTTGCGGCGAAGCCCACAGCCAAGCATAATTTTTGTATTGAACTTGGCTCTCCTTTTTTACATTAATGTTTTGGTCGGATAGGTTCTTAAGTGAAAATGAGAGGTGATTAAAATCGCATTTTATTTAAAGTATTCAAAATGTCTAAACTTTTCTCTACTCTCGGAATTTTGCAACTAATGTCCATGCAAATGGACAGTAATGCTTAAAATTAGCGTATGCAATAAAAACTTTCTCAGCTCATAATGGCAGTTTGTGTCGTTTTACACTTCGCGGAGCCATTCCGCTTCGAGCTTTTCTTTTAAATGACGCCTTTTAAAGGCTTCGAGTTAAAAATCCTTATATAGAGTTTCAACTCCATTTTCATTTTGTTGTTGATCTTTCGTTGTCTTACGGCTTCGTATGACTGGTAAAACTATAATGCTGACGTAGATACCTATACTAATTATTGTAAGGATCTCTCTTTGGTACAGAAAGTGGTGGTGTCTGTAAAATACTTGCTGATCAAAGAAGTTGACTTCAAAAAGTATCAAAAGTAAAGCTTGGATCCGAACCGGGTCCTTCGCATTCGCTACAAAATGCAGGACTTCCTAACCTTCCGACTTCCGACAATGCGCATGAGTGAAATGCGCATTAGTAGGTACAACTACAATGTGCAGTGCAGCATTACCTAGCTAATTGTTTCAGTTAATGCCCCTGTATTATTCGGACAGGAGACGACAATTGCACAACAAACAGAGGCAGGCTGTGCACACACACGGCGTGCAAGCGTTGCGTCGCCGTCGCCGTATGCGGTGCGGTGCGGTGTGCGGTGTTGACTCACGCTCAGTCGCCAAGAGGAGTTACTGTCGCTGCTAGGGTTGACACTTAATAATTATGAGTAATGATGATGTAACGAAATGAGATTTCGTACATGATAAGGAATAGCTTAGAAGTTATTAAGTTAGTAATAACCTACTTTACAACAATTCGCGGTTAAAACGTATAATGACTATTGTTTCAAAGTAATACTAACTTAATAACAATGGATATTAACTATAGCTTAGAATATCGTATTAGGATTCTCAATAGACGTGTTTTTATATCATATTTTACATTTACAAAATATGAAAAATTATATTATTTGCTTAATAACTTCAGAAATGTATTTCCCCTGGCAGAAGTAATCCCAACAGTTATTTTATATACGCAATTCAAAAGTAAGGTTATTTTATGCTGCCTATTTGTTCTGCGATGTAATTAATTACGGCGAAACTAACAAGAAGCAAACTGGGCCACTATTAAATGTTGTGGCTGATTATAATTTATAATTAACGTTATATTTTTATGCTTTAACCTCCTACAACTAAAAGAACGAATAGTCTTTCGACCGCTCGAGCCTCCACGGGAAAATAAGTGGAACGAAAAATATTATTATAGTTGACTTTGTAAACGTTTTTTTAATGAAAGATATTGTGTCTATTAAGGGATTTAATAATGGATCGATGAATTATTTAAATAGGTATGTGAATAATAAATACAAAATCTAAAAATATAACAAAATTTTAAGAAGATTTGAACCATTTACCTTAAATATCTGTAGTAGGATTATACCTTACGTGAAGACAGCACTGAATTAGGGTAGTGGAGTATGCTTTAGGTCTCCTCAGTTATGAGGTCCGTATCTTACAGCGGGCCTTTTATTGGTTGAAACCTATAACATTAGATCTTACCTAAGGACACAGATTTTTGGCCATTTTTACCGTATGGATTATTTTGTATTTAACGTTGCTTTTAAACACATACAATCCACTGTGTCTTATGTATCTAGGTATATTCATAAGAAAAAAGGTCAGAAATAAAACCACGTTTTTTAATATTCACTTAGTAACAGGTGTTAAAATATGATAAGCACAGTACAATACAGCCCTAAAGATGAATGCGGTGCAGAAATATGATAAGCCAGTGGTGCTGCCACTTTACCGTTCGCGCCCCCGAGCGGCTTTGCGGCCCAGTGTCCGGTTACAGAACACATCAAGACTCGCCTAATGGAAACCGATCATAACTGCTGCCCTGTAACGCACACCGCACACATAGGAACTACCGATACTAATAAACATCACATCTCAATGATACGAAAACACACATTCAAATAGTTCCCGATATTCTAGGAGCACATTATTGGAAATGTCTGTGAATTTGCGTATGAGAAGTTAATTGTCATTTGCTTGAGTGAATTAAAAAAGTCTACGTATCTGGACTTGGCCAGCATGTTAGACTACAGTCTGTACCCCTCACATTGTGAAAGGAGACCCGAGCCCTGGGATTCCGAGTGGGATAATTATGGGTTGTTGGTGGGACTTTGACTGTGAATTTGATTCCGACGTCAACTCCGATTCGAATTAAATCTCTTCCTTTTGTTTACAATTTCTTATGCATTATCATATCTTAACTTAAACCAAAAGCAAAGTTTCTCAATTCGAATGTGCGGGAGAATATAACAGATTTTTAAATCAAGGTAAGTTTAGCAACTGCGACCTGTAGCAATACCGTTATTGTCATACGTTATGTGATTTAATTAAAACACCGTTGGTTGTGGGCACGCTATAATTAACCAAGGCAGGCTCTGCGCCCACGCACCCACGCGTGGGCGACTGTTTGTACTGGAAACAATGGCTAATGTGAATTAGCGGTATGTTAATGTTCGTATATTAACTACCATTCTCCTTGTAACGTTGTTTCAACTTACCACGACACAGCGCTCCCTATTATTGAAAGATAAAGGTCTCAATTCATTTATTTTACGGACGTCGTATACTGCAATAATGCAATTTTCCCTAGCAGCTGTTTGGACTGTTCGGGGAAAGTCCAGGCCATTGTCAGCTTTAATGAATTGCGCAACGTTTCAGAATGGCAAGTACAAATAATAATAATATTGTCTTATAAAAGTACCGTTGACCTGTTTCGAAAAATGACACTTTTCCGCAATAGTTCACCGGAATTCGTATCACTACGGATAAGTACATACTATATTCCTATACTCAGCATCCAACTATGTTAACTTGAGGTGGATTAGTAAATTAATCAAGTTCTTGTCGGATCTACTAGTTTCCTTTTAAATCCGCTTGCAATAATGTGCTCATTGGTATAAATGTGTAATTAAAAGAAACCAGGCTTAGGTTCCTTTTTAACGTATTCTCATAGATAACCAATGTATTAACCCGCACTTATTCATGTAATGTTAAATTAACTCTTTTCTTAAAAGAAAATCAACTTTGCCTGGTATGCTCCAACAGCTAGATATAGGTTGTGATGTAGGATTGCGAACTACCATTAAAAAAGTTATAATTCGTACTTGGTTATTTCAAATAAATACTCAGTATTGGTTTGTATTTGGGTGGATGAGTAATACACTTACTGCTAAAATCATTGCAAATACAGACTAGAGAGCGTCTTAAAATCACTGCAAAGACGCGAGACGGTAGAGAAATCAACAGTAACGATACTCTGTTTGAGAAGCTATTGAGAGACGTGCTTACCGCCGGCTTACACAAGCTTACAGTATTGAGGAACTTGCAAACAGCTAGGTTACTATTAATTACTCATTATTCATGAGATATAACAAAGTACAGTTAACACTGAGTGCACACCTTAAAATATTGTTTTGAAGGTGTGTGAAGTATCCGCAGTAGCAACTCGCAGGTGGCCAGTGTGGGTAGACCTTAAGCACTCTCACCACATCAATAATAATGGGTTTCTTAAGGGTCTCTTAAAATCCGAGACTGTGGAGTACACACGTTGCTTGTATAGATAGTGAGAAATGTGAGAAACTCTGTGTTCACTTACTAAAAATAAAAACCTTGACAATGAACATCGCTCTAGTCCAGGATTACCTCGCAATCGTTCCCGTGGCCTCCCCTGGTATTGCTATTGTCAAGTATTCCGCGCTCGTCCGGCCAGGGCCGCCGCCCGTCCCGGCCGCGCACTTGACATTCGATCGCATGCTAACTGGGATCGCGATTTCCACTCACGTCCACTTTATCGATAAGTCCCACGATCGATTCCGTTTTAAACGGCCACGGCTGGGTGGAATGCCGCACGTCGCGCGTCGGCTCCACATTGTATGGTTATTTGAGGATGGAAAATGTGAATTGTAAAGAATACGTTCATGTCAAGGTTAAGATAATAAGAAGAATTGGAATAGTTAGTAAGAAATTGTACTGTTGTTATTGGTTAACACTCTCAAATGCAGATATGAGCTACTGAGTGTTTAGCTATTCGATAGTCAGTAGAAACTTTATCGAAACCAATATCATATTCACGCATGACGAGTGAGTTATTTTACTTCGATCACTAATAACATAACTCTGTTACTGGTTATTTGGTATTATTTTACTAGCGACCACGACAGGATAACGCGAAGATTACGTTCTAAGCTTGAATCTTTGAATTATTTTAATTTATTGATATGAGGTCGTTAACTGTGTGTTGACTTGTTGTCAGAAGTTCTTTTGCTTTTGAGTTTCGATTGAAGCAGAGGAAAGTCTCGAAAAATTAATTAGTAAAGTGTCCCGTGACTTGCAGCAGGAAAGTAATGGCTTGAAACAATATAGCAATAGCAATAAACTAATGAGTATGATCACTAAGTTCGAACTTGCGTAGGTACATAAATGTTAAGATCAGAACACGCACGGTATATGTATGTTGTGCCCGTCGCCGCCTACACCGGCGCCCGCGCACGCATTCGCATCACAAAAGCTCACAATCATTTAAGTCTTATCACCATTATAACAAAGATGTTAATCGTTCATTCGCGTAAAGCTGTAATTACTCATGCCGTAATTATTATGATGGATTTTGGAACCATATATTGTTTTAATTTTAGAATTTGTTGAATGTTATTGATCGTGCTTGCTGTAAGGTACGTGTACACAGCAACAACTACAATGTGTTTCCCTCTCTAATGTTTTCCCCACAATGAGCCTATATGTTCCTTCAATACGTACCGTGTGGGTGGAAGCGGTTAGAAACGGTTATCAAAATAATTCATCCAGATAGGTATAAAATTTCTCTCAAACCTTGCTTATTGCCGTCGTTTGTTATTCGATCGACAACGCATCGGTAATGATTTTGGTGTTGCTAGTTATGAGCGAGATTTATCACTTGACATCAGGTGGTTCTATGAAACCAAAATTAAAATTAAAGCCTCGCCTCTTTGAAGTAAATCTTCTTGGCGTGACTTGAGAACAGTATAGTTATGGGGAAGGCGATGAATTTACTGAATTCAGCGAACATACCCGATTGGGATATCAAATGAAATGTGTATTACAAAATTGGCTGTTTGAAGGAGGGAGAGGGGGTAGTTATGGGGTATCAAATGAAAGGGTTTAATTTGTATATTATAAAATTGACGGTTTGAAGAGGAGGTGGTCCAATAAGTAATAAGACCAATAATAAGACCAACGTCAAATAAGTTTTACTTCAATCGCGCGTAAAGATAACACGATCACACTTTTTTCAAGAGTGAAGAGCAGATTAAAAAGTAACCAAATGGCTATCATGAGCACCGCCTATGGATGTGGGCAGATACACAACACCTAGGTGTAGGGGATCTTTTTTACACTTTTTTTTAAGATTCTCAGGTCAAAAAAAACTGATTTATATTATTCTGTCAGCACCGGAATTACCTCAATCGCACCTAAGACATTACAATACCCATTATTTCAGTTATTAGTAAAATTTATAAGTACCTACATATGTTTAACCAGGTGCAAACAATTTGCATGCAGCAGCCGTGGTGGAATTAATAGAAGAATTTGATAGAATTGATGGATTTTTTTTTGTTAGAAGTACCTACTTTCATAATTAATTTTTCATAAAAGGTTACATACCTGCCTGAAGTTGAAGAGTCGATTCAACGTATAAACTGTCTGTTATCTGGAACAAAACAAGTGTTTTTTAATAAATAATAATTTGTATTCTTCTTAACTATTAAGTGCAAAATGTAATCATGCTATCACAAATGAGAGTAAGTTCTTTCTTTTTCTTCTCTCTTTCTTGGCCGGCAACGCATCAGTAATGCTTTTGGTGCATGGGCGACGATAGTAACTTACCTACCATCTGGTGGATCGTCAGCTCGTTTGCCGGCTATTTCCATAAAAAACCGACCCTTTTGATTTTGCTTATTGAATATGGAAAAAGGGTAGGGGAGAATTTAAATAATTTTTCTTAAAATTTCAAAACCTACGCAAATATTTGCGAATTAAAAGTTAATCATCTCTTTCTTCAATGAAAATATCCGTAACAGACCAGCATTCTTGCAGTTCCAAGATGGTATCTCAGGTGAGTAATGATGATATAATCAGAGGATGTATTGAAGTCTTTTTACAATAAAATTAGACCTTTGTTTGACGACCCTGTAGCCTAGTTATTAGCAACCCTGACTGCGAAACGAGTGGGTCTCGGGTTCGATTCCCGCCTGGGGTAGATACGTATATTTATGTGACAGATGAATATTTGTAATCGGGTCAATGGGTGTTAGTGATGTCTAATTTGTGTTTTCCATGCCACCCATGACACAGAGAATCCTAGGGTATGGCTATGAGTGCGTAGCATTTATTTATTATTATTTATTATATTATTTGTACAATACTGGTTGAACGTCGGAAGACAACCGTTTCAAAGTGGACAGTGTTAACGTCGAAAATATAAGTGATAAGAATTTAAACTCAAAAATAAAATTTCCGTCTCACTAGGAATCGAACCTAGGACACTTGGTACAGTTCGGCATGGTAACCATTACGCCACACAGGTGGTCATTATATCATAAAGATATTGTACAGTGGGTATTAGTTGTGTTGCAATGTTAGTTCTGTAGTCGGATGAGTGCGGTGGCGGCGGCGACACGGTGGTCCACGCTGCTTTACGACATCCTGCGGCAGTCAATTATGGCCACTGTTTACGCGTTCTTTATTAGCTGCACAGCGCCACGCCATCGCGCCATCCCGCCATCCCGCCAGCGCCGCACTCAGTGCCAGATTCACGGCTCCACACCACACTACACAACACAACACACTGGTATAGAGGATGTGCAGTTATTAATACTATTATGTTTGTAACTTCTTGATTTGGCCAACTTCAAAAAGGAGGAGGATATTCTTAATCATTGCTCTTCGAGAGGAGTGAAGTCTTTGAAAAAAATAGGACAAGGGGTTCATATGATGATCTCATTAATAGACAGAATACCTAATGCATGGAACTTGGAGGTGCTTTACATAATTAATGACGAGAAAAATACTCGCTAGATAATCGGTTTATATCAACGAGGTTGTTACTCTCATGTCGGTTCTAGTATTAGGTATATGTACCTATATTATAGAAAAATCAGTGTTTCCATACAATAACATACTTAATTTAAGTTAGTAACCTATAAGCAGATTGATTATAATTTTATTTCGATGTTGCCACATCAGAATTTGGAAAAGGGTTATTATGCAAGTCAACCTAACGCCAAATATACCGCCGTGTGTGTTGGTATAATCAGCCATAAAAAAGCTACATTGATACAAGTTTCACCAGAAAATGTCGTCATAACTTGGATGTTGTCGTATCGTGACCGCGGTGTATAGTCGCGGGGGCTGTTAAAGGCGTTAACGATATACGTTAATTGCGTCCGGTGTGGTATTGCTGACGCCTCGTCGCGTCGCCTTGCCGTCAACAGACGCTGTTAGCCACTGTTAGCCAATGTTGCCCACTATTGGTCACTGTTGGTTAATCGTTGTACCTTCTCATAAGTCTCACTTCTTTCTATAGTTTAAAACTATCCTGGTAGTCGACCTTACTGGACCTTACGGGTTCTTAAGGGACTCATTAATTACGTAAGGGTCCTTACATGGAGGTAGGGGGGGTCAAACATGTCAAAAGGTCAAAAATGACCTTCTTAAGTATCCGTTCCTTGTAAGGAAAAATGTTAGAACCCCTCGGAATTGGCCTTTACCTAAGTGGTAGTTTTACCTGTCCAGATATGTACCTATTTACAAGTAAAAACTAAGTGTTAATATTTTCATAGTCTCTAGATATTCCTAGCAAGACCCTTGTGCAGTGGCATGGCCAACTGTCAACTTTTTGATCGGCTTTAAGAGGAACCATTGGTTTTCCTAGAAACACTACCAATATCTTAATTGAAATGGAAATAAAGTAATAATTTTTTTCTTCTGTGCCGTAGCAAACCCTTTATTATCAATTAAGAGTAAAAAAAAATAAAGAAAACAATAGCTTATTTATTTGAAAACTTACGTTTTACTAAGAGCACGTAGGTATTACAATTTTAACATCGATGACCGAAGTGAACAAAGAGGGCCCGCATTGACAAAATAGCGGTGCGAGGGACTCGCGCCGCCGCGTCTGTGTACTTGAATTCAATGGATGTTAGTGTAAGTGGAATTAAATTGTCATCGGATGGCAATAACTACGACTTTTAAATAATTGGCCTTACAAAGGAGCATAGTCTTTCATGGTCCACCCACCTTAGATCAATAGGTTTTGTTCTCTGATTGATTACCTGGATACATTTGGTTTTATTTATATTTAGTATAGATATAAAATGTGATGTCAGTGCACCGCCTGTCACGATTATTGCCTAGTTCCTGCGCCCGCAGTAATTAGCCGCGGTGCAAATTAGCGGCACCAGTCAGCACTCAGCTCACGAATGACGTACTTCACTACCTGGATGTAGGTATCATATTGAAGACAGACCTACTCAAACTTATTATATTAAAATTTAAATATTTGTGGTGGTCCTCGCGACGACTTAAGCCTACTGTCCACGCCAATTCATCTGACATGCATGTAAGCATAATCAAACATAGACATAGGCAAACGCGACGATGCTACTCCGTGAACATAACTATTTCTTCTTTATTTACTCAAGATGCAAGCAATCTGTAAGCAATGGACGATAGCAAATACATATAACAATTTCTCATAGTGTTAAGTGGAATCGCAATCAAGCATTAACATCAATTATAACCAGCAAGGCTATTCTGTTTTGTAACGCGACAGCGCAATCCGCGATAAGTTTCAAAATTGAAGTTCGAGTCCGAGATCTTGATATTATGTCATTCTCTAATCATCTAGTACGCACTTGCGAAGTGAACTCGAACGTCAAACGACTAAAAAATATGAAAAATAAATATGTCATTGTCTAATCATCTAGTACGCACTTGCGAAGTAAAGTGACTCTCGAACTCTAACTTCAATTTTGAAACTTATCGCGGATTCCGCTGTCGAGTTACAAAATAGAATAGCCTTGCAGTAGTAAAACAAAAGAAACCCCCACACACACACACACACACACACACACACACACACACACACACACACACACACACAAGCACAACATTAAACATATAAAAGTGTGAAACACAAACTTTCTTAAATTATGGTATTTACTTCACAACATTCTGTACACGTGTACATTATGTACACGCTACATAATTTAAGATTAATTACCGAATGTGTCTTAAAGTAATAATAAAGTTCCTTATAAATAAACCTTGTAATTTTTGAGCGAACGCTAAAGGTTGAGTACCGCTGGCTATACGGTGTGTATTTGATTAACATAAACTCGTGAGCCGAGAGCCATCCGTTAAATTAGTCAAAGTGCAAAAGGTGCCCCGTGAAATTATGAGTTGCGTAAAATATGTTCAAACATTGAATGGCTAGTGATTTTTAAGTAAACGCTCAAAGCTCCGCTTATGAATATTTTATTAAAGCTAGCGCTAATTAAAATCATTTGCGAGTGTTTCAATGATCTCGCTTTGTAGCCGGGCGGCGGAGTAGTACGGAGCGGAGTTTAGTGAAGGATGGAATGGCTAGACGTGTCTTTGTTATTGAAATTTATTAACGGATACGGTCTACGGTCTGATGGGTATTAGTATGTTTGGTTTGTTTGGGGAGCGGTTTTTTGCCAACTTTGTGATCAATAACGCCAAGTTGGCCTCAATTTATCTGTGATATATTGCCGCTACCAAATAAACAAGTTAGCCAAGTAGGAAGCGTGAAGCAATTGGTGACAGTTAAACAAGTGGTAATGTAGGTATTTGAGAACATGTGAGCTTAAGTTTCCACTTCCAAGATGGGCTTTTCTGTATTTTACTGGACCTTTTTAAAAATAGATATATTTATAATTATATTTATTAATTCATATTCACCATAATTTATTAAATTAATGAGTATATGTATAGGAGTATTCTGTATAGTAGCCGATTCTCAGACCTACTGAATACGCATATAAAATTTGGTAAAAATCGGTAAAGCCGTTTCGGTAACTAACATTTATTTATTTATTTATTTAATCTTTTTTGCAAGACCTAAAACAGGTTTTTACAAAGGGCGGACTTAATGCCCATAACATTGTGACTTGTAAATTTTTTATATTAGAAAATAATATACAATTTAATATTTTAAATATCAAAACATAAATATTAAAAACTGCAATGCGTTATCGATGCGTATTTTACTCCAATACAAATAATTCAATAGGCTTTTTAATTTTCATGGAATATACGAAAAGGTTTTTGTATTTATCGGGCTGTTTGAAGGCGGTGCGGCCCGGATGTGTTACTGTATCAGAATGCGAACAAATCGATATTATCTGATGTACGTTTGCTCTAGAAATTAGTAAAAGCGAGTTCAGTGATACTGACTATTCACGGAAGAATGACAGATTCTCAGAAGAATATTTTACTGCTTAATATTTCAGCGTTAGTCGAAGAATTTCGCTGTAAAGAGATACATTAACAAGGACAAAGGAATGTTGGTCATATAAATATAACGTCGCTGTTAAAATCTTAAGGAGTAATAAATGTCCACACAGTCTGTAGGAGAAATAAAAGTCCACAGACAATGATGTTTAAATAAATATAGATACGTTATACCCTTACAAATCGACCGAAAAATCTGTTCCGAAAACAGCTACAACCCTCTTTTTAATATATAATATCATTGGCTACAACACACACACGTTTATCTTTTGTTTCACTACACCAATCACACTACAATAATACACGAAGGCATTTTAACGTTGTATGTCAAATCTCAAGCAATTTTGACAACAACAAAACTGCCTATCGTCTTGCATTGACAGAGTGACTACGAGTAGACGAGGTCAATTGACTGCTCTTACGATCTTCATCTTCGGCGCGCTAGTGTCATATCGACATCTTTTTTACTTATAATATCATTGTCCACAGAAGTAACGTGGCAACGTGTGTTATATCGTACAAATTATTTAGTTTTAATAACAATATAAGCATTATTAATTTAAATGATAGGTACTACGTCAACTAGATATACAATACATATAGGTAAGTATACAGTATATCCTACAACAGCCAGACGTATAAAGAGTTGATATAACAGTTAAGTTGGTTGGAAATGTTGGAATGATTAGCGAGGGATAGGGACACGGGACAGGGTCCGCTTCGTAATTTATTTCGGCGCATTTAACATACATAGCAAATTGCGGGCACCCACGCGTGCGGCGCGCAGATTGTGAACACCGCTTAATACTAATCTCCTTAACTGTTTCCTAACCTAATAATCGCTATTTAAAGCTATACATGCCTTAGATTGGATTACTTAGTTTTGATCCGTTGCCAGCTCACTGGGTGAGGATCGTTCCGAGGGTTTGTTGAGGGCCAGAGCAGGCTCCACTATGCTACTGCCGATCTGTATAGGTCCTGGGGGTGTACAGTACAATCCAAGAATCAAAGGTCTTATGCTGCCATAAGACTTCCTGATTGAAGTCTCATGAAAATGATTTGTCCAGCTATCTAAAACTTCCTTATAAATAATTTATGAAATGATTTAACGCCCTAGTGTCTGCAATCCTTCTAGTAATATAACTACTTGTAGAGTCCTTCTCTTTCAAGAAAAGTATATGCTGAAAAAGAAGTCAAATAACTACTAATTGGTTCATAATGTGCCATATTGTAGTTCACTCGCGTACGTGTTCATAATACTTAATACCAGCAATAATACTTAAATATAACATCAGCGTTTACTTGAAAACGGTCTGTTATAATAAACACACATGTTATACAAAATAAAATGAACCTTATCTGAAACATGATAAAGTAGAGATTGAGAAGTTGGTCTTACTATTTGGTAGAATGTAGAGTACTCACAATATTATGACTAAAGCTTGCCACACACAGTATTGGCAAACAATTGGCGCATTAGGGCGCCATTCACGTCACCGCCGAATAGAGCCGGGGTCTTCGTCGACGATGTGTCCACTCTCTTGGACGAAACGGTTTTAATAAGCGAATATTTTAAGTCCAAAATTGATCTGATTGACAAAATAAATGCAATGTTCATAATGAACATTTCTTTCTTAAGCATAATTTCTTATGCATTGGTAAAAAATAAAAGATTTTAAGATAGAGATATACGAAATCGAGATCGAATACGAATCTATATGGGCGTATTTCTTATCTTTTGTGCGATTGCCAAGTCAATCTATTTATTCTGAACATAAAAGATTTTTATTTTATATTGATTATAGTCACTGTAAGATGTTGTTAGGTTACCTAATTAAGTAATAACTTAAGACAGAAGGACTCTTAATTAGGGACTGAATAAATTAACCGACTTGGTATTAGCTAATTACATGGATCTCACTTTTCACGGTAGAAGAACTGAGTTGCGAGACTTGTTTTTGAAGTGAAACTTCTTTAGAATCGTTGTGATTTCAAACCGGATGCAACGGAAAAATCGACAGGTAAGATAATATAACCGCTAATTTCGTCGTTGAATCTAACTTCTCCGTAGCTCAATGGTCAGGACGTAGATACACAATACCTGATGCGCAGGTTCGCGTCTCTCAGTATTTCTTTTTTTAGTTTTATTTTTATACTGTTTTTAAATACTTTCAAATGCTCTTTTAAATATTTTCAAAGAATTTATCAACAAGAAATAAGAATTTCATTTTCGTTTTAAAAAGTGCTAAGTTGTATTCATAGATGGCGCGAGGAACAAGGTAGAAGATTCGATTTATTGCTTTTTCATCTCATTATCTTGAAACCAAAATTTTGGAAAGTTTCACTTCTACCACGTGTGAATTGCACACATTTTCTTTTTTTTACAAGTTATGTTTTTGATGAGTTCCGATCTGACCGTCGTAGCGTACGGACGTCCCGCGTCCGCTACCTGCGATAGTCCCTATCGGTCCTATCGGTGTCTCTTTCTAGAGAAGCCAAACCGGTTCGCGTGAGTCCGCGTGTCTCGCGTGTTCAGTGCTGTACTGTGCAGTGTGCAGTGCAGGTAGTTCCGTCTTACGCGCCGAGCAGAGCGGTCGCACTAGTGCTCCCACTCTGCCTCTGCCCGTATACCGGATTTTATTTTATTTTTTATTCTCCTTCAGAGAATAATACCTTGGACTGGTGGATACTTAACGGTGACAACTAAGCCAGTCAGCGTTGACCCGGTGCGCTTCCCCGGCCTCCTGGCCTGGGACAAACCGGCAGACCGGACCCCATTGCACTTGGGAACTCCCAAGGGGAAAGGTTGGTGGACTATAATCCAATAGGGATATCCACCGCCCTTCATTGTATTTTTTGTTTTTCTTGTTTCTTGTATTTTCTTGTTTTCTTGTGTTATTGCGTGTTCTTGCCCTGACGTACCAACACCCCCTATTCTCTCCCGCGATGGACCCCCTCTCGGTGGGTCTGTCGTGGGATGCCATCAATGACGGCATTAAGTCATTCTTAGGTTCGTCGCCCCAAGCGACAAACCTATTCAATCACCTCCAGGCCCACCATAGCCGCAGACTCGAGTCGCTTAAACAGCAGGACTCCCTTCCCCTCAGTCCCTCTGCCGCCTCTCGGCAAGATTCAATGGACGAGTCGGAGCTCTCAGACTCCGCCTCCGTCTCTAGTTCCCGGAAACGGACCAAGGCCCCGTCCTCCGTCAGTTCCGACTCAACCGTCACCGGTGATGACGGTTTCGAGCGAGTAACGCGCAAAAAGCGCAAGCCTCGCGCTAAAACTTCCTTGGGCAACGAGCCCTCCGCCCCCGCGCCCACGCCAAAACCGGCCGTAGATAACACCCCCTAGACTGTCCTCCCTAGGCAGTCCTCCAAGCCAGCCTCGCGCTGCGCCCCTTCTATCCCTGCCATCAAGGCCCCGCCCCCAGTCTTCCTGCGGGACAAGTCCAAATGGACCGCAGTAGTGGAACTGTGCACTCAGCACAAGATCCACTACACCCACGCCACCAATATGGGCGAGACAATCCGGGTGAAAGTCCCGGACGTTGACCAATTCAGGAGCCTCACCAGGCTCCTCATGGTAAATAAAATACCGTACCATACATACGCTCTCCCCGAAGAGCGTAAAGTCAAAGCGGTACTCAGAGGAGTACCGTTCGAGCTAGCCAACGAGGCTATTCTCGAGGACCTCAAGTCCCAGGGCCATCCCGTGGAGGCTGTGCACAAGATGCACACCCGCACCGGCCGACAACTCCCGCTGGCCTTAGTCATAATGACTAACGCGCCCACGTCCCGCGACATTTTCAAAGAGAAACTCACCATATGTGGGCTCTCTGAAATCCGGGCTGAACCCCCGAACAAACGTGGGTTCCCCGGTCAGTGCCACCGCTGCCAGCTTTACGGCCACGCAGCGGCTAACTGCTGCGCTCGTCCTAGGTGCGTTAAGTGCCTAGTACCACACCTCACCAAAGATTGCATACGCACTAAAGACGACCAGTCTCCCCCGGCTTGTGTCCTATGCGGACAGACCGGCCACCCCGCAAATTATCGCGGCTGCCCACGTGCCCCCCGCTCTAACCTGCCTAATGGTCGTAGCACACATATCAACTCGTAAACGGAACGTAAACGTATCAACTCTTGCATGTCAGTATTCTTTGTATGAAACTCCCTACTGTAAAGCACACTTATCGGATTCGTAACGTAATCGCCTCGCCTCGAGACAAGCTCACGAACCGCGGTACGGTGCGTGGACGACTTGCCGTACCCGCGCTTACGTCTCACCGTACGCTATCCGTCGACTTTCCGTTTCCTCCTGCACGCCCCGCGCCACGTACCGCTGTGTCGGCGAACTGCTGTCATTCATTCCGTCAACCAGCGGCCGGCGAGCCGTAAGCGCGGCGTCGCCTAGCCGTAGCCGAGTCGATTTGGAGCTGTTGGTCGGTTATAACGCGCTTACGTTAGGTTGACGGCGGGTTATAACGCGCTTACGTTAGGTTGACGGCGAGGCGATCCGGTGCCGATCCCTTTCCGAGTTGATATGTGCGCTACGACCATAAGACTGCTAACAAGCAGCCTTACAGGCCAAGACAAGCCCCGCCTCCAGTAACGGACGCGAACTTCCCTCAATTGAGGACCCCCAGTGCCCGCCCAGGGCCTCCGCCCCCTCCCACTAACCCGTGGAGGCGGACAGTCTCCACGGCTGCCCCCGCTCCCGCACCAAAGGTTGCATCCGCACCTAAGGCTACGCCCGCGCCCTATAAGGCACCTACTGCCTTCCCGCGCCCCTCCCAGTCCCAAACCAGCCATATGCCCTCTTATGAGGACTTGGCCACGGTGAGGGACCTAATAAATAGTATTAACATGGATGAAATCCATGCCTTCACCCGCAAGCTCCTAGCAGCAAGCAGTCCCATCGAGCGAGCCATGGTGCTCGTCGAACACAGCGAGTTAGTTAACTCGCTTAAGTAATGTCAATAGCGCTTAACGCAATTCCCCCTTCTACCGGTCGAGTGAGGCCTAAAGGCGTCTTGCTTATCTCTTTCAATTCGCACGGTCTGTACTCTAACATATTAGAAATTAAAGAGTTTATTCGCAATAGGGATATCGACCTATTGCTAATCCAAGAAACCCACCTCAAGCCCTCTCTTAAAAAGGGTTTGTCTATCCCCAAATACTCTCTTGTGCGAGACGACAGAGCCGACGGCCGCAAGGGCGGAGGCACTGCCATCTACTACAAAAGATCTTTACATTGCTCTGTAATAGAAACCCCTCCACTCATCAACATGGAAGCCACGGTAGTCAAACTAGGCATGACAGGACACCCGTCCCTGATCATAGCCTCAGTTTAAAACCCACCTCAGAAAACTCCTCTTCGTAGCGACCTAGAAGCACTGCTCTCGCTCGGAGACTCCATTATACTATTTGGAGATTTCAACTCCAAACACTCCGACTGGAGGTGCCACAAAACTAACCAAAACGGTAAGAAGCTCTTCAAGCTTACTACCAAACTGGGAATAAATATTCTATCCCCTTCCTCTCCCACTCACTATCCGAAGCAGGTGAACCATTCACCAGACATTCTAGATATAGCCCTAACCAAGGGAATCTCACTCAACCTGAGAGCATTAAACACTCTCGACGACCTAGGTTCTGATCACCGCCCGGTCTCCCTTGAGCTAGGGCCTATCGACTCTTCCCCGCCCGTCACCCGAACTTTCACTAACTGGGATGGTTACAAGAACACGCTTAAAGCGGAGTTCGAGTCCCCCAATTCACCTTATGCTATCTCAGCCGACTACTTCGATAGCTCGGCTACAATAGACAATACTGTCAGTAATCTCACTAAAACAGTACAGTCAGCCCTTCATGACAACGAGCGTGTGGTCAAGGTCCCAAACCGGAAACTGCAGCTCGAAGCCAGGCTTCTCATTCGAAAGAAAAATGCAGCGCTCAGACGTGCTGCATTATACCCCACTCCCACTTACCGCAGAAGAGCTAACGCCTTACAGCGTCAAGTTCGATCCCTACTTACAGAACTGAGGAACTCCAATTGGGACTCCCTCATGAGCGACATTACTCCCTCTCACAAGGCGTTCTATAAGATGGCTAAAAAACTTCGTATAGACGCCAAGTTAGACACCCCCCCACTTAACCGTCCCGACGGCAGTATAGCCTTCGAGGACGACGAAAAAGCAGAATGTTTCGCTGACAGTATTGCTACGCAGTGTGCTCCCAGCACTCAGCCCCATTCCCCGTCTCATGTTCAAACGGTGGAGGATGAAGTCAGTCACAGGAATTCACTCCCTATCACCGCAGATCCCATTCAAACAACTACTGACGAGGTCAAGTCCATCATACGTAGACTCAAACCCCGTAAAGCTCCTGGAGCCAACGGTATTTCCAACCTGGCGCTCAAACACCTCCCAGAGCAGGTTATTACCCTTTTAGTCATTCTATTCAACGCCTGCTTTGAACACTGCCACTTTCCCACTGCGTGGAAAGAGGCTATAGTAATAGGGATTCCCAAACCCGGGAAACCCCTTAATGTCCCGTCTAACCATCGACCCATCAGCCTCCTCAAGGCAATGGGTAAAGTATTTGAAAGAATAATACAGTCCCGCATGAGAAAGCATCTCTTTCCATCGGACGGTCCTCCCTTGATCATTCCGCACCAATTCGGGTTTCGTGCTAAACACTCTTGTCCTCAACAAGTACACCGTATAGTAGAATACATACTTAGTGGATTCTACCCGCGACGCGACAAGACAGTCGCTGTCTTCTTCGACGTTGCCAAACCTTTTGATAAGGTCTGGCATGCCGGACTTATCTATAAACTTCATTATCTTGGCCTTCCAGACCGTATTGTACGACTCGTGGCTTCCTACCTAGATCAACGTACCTTCCGTTTCAGACACGAAGGTATCCTCTCTTCCCCTCGCCTAATAACGGCAGGGGTCCCCCAGGGCTCAGTGCTAGCCCCTTTACTATTCATATCGTACACAAACGATATACCGATACCCAAGAAAGGGGTCCAACTCTCCCTCTTTGCCGATGACACCGCCCTTTACTTTAAAGGACGGGTGATGTCGTCAGTTCTTACCAGAGTCCAAAACTCGGTTAACGAGTTAGGAGACTGGTTCAAGAAATGGCGCATCGAAGTCAATGCAGACAAAAGTGCCGCAATCCGCTTCTCGCACAAGCAACGCCGCTTGAGCGATCCCCCCATCCGCTTCGCGGGAACACCCGTCCCTTGGAGGACACAAACAAAATACCTAGGTATAACGCTAGACTCTAGACTCACCTTTAGGCCCCATATCAACAAGGTGACTAGTACAGCCCGTTATTATATGAGCCGACTCAACGTTATGTTGGGAAGGAAAAGTAAAATGTCCCTCAGGAACAAGCGAACGCTCTTCAAGGTTTGCATTCGACCGGTACTACTATATGCCGCCCCTGTCCTCGCACATGCGGCTCCCAATATAGTCCACAAACTACAAGTAGTCCAGAATCTATTCTGTCGGAAAGCGACCGGCGCACACTGGTGCGTTCGGAACGCCGATCTCCACCGAGACTTAGAGCTCGACACAATACAACAAGTCATGAAAAACTTCTCTGAGAGATTCTTCAAATCCTCAGAAACACACTCCAACCCCATGATTAGGGAATCAGCGGACTACACCGCCCCCTCCCTCACCGGCCATCAAATTAGAAGACCGCGCAATGTCCTCACGGACCCGCTCAATAAGCTCTCGTCAGACTTGGAGTGCCTCCTAGCCGCCAAGAAAAAAGACGACTCGATCACAGATAGTGCTCATCCAAATGATGGCACAATTACCTCATCGACAACACAAAGTGTAGTCACCCAGCGGACGCTCCCTAGGGAGCGCCGCTAGCGCTCCGCCTCTTCAAGCGGAGTCGCTTTATAGCTGGAGAGCTACTGAACCATTTGACTAACCCACTTCCCACAAAGCTAGAAATTTATTAAATGATATTTTACTATCAGTCAATTAAGAAAGTACCGTTCTGGCAGGCACCCCGCGGTTGCGTCATCATCCCTTAAATTTTTGAAAATGCAAAAAATAATTATTTTTTATCCCACTCGCACAAGGCTACAATTTTAATATGTTGTAATTTACATATGTTTAAGTGTAAAAAAAAATTTGCCAACCCATTTTGAGGGTTGCAAGTGTGTGCCAGAACAGAGCAAAGTTGTCATCGGGAGAGCAATTCATAACCTACTCGCACAAGGCTCAAATTTTCAGGGAACATTCTTTCAATTGTTTAAAGACTATAATTGTAAACAGCCAGAACATTCTAGCGGTTGCAAGTATCTGCCAGAAGAGTTTTAATAATGATCATGACGCTCGATGGAAGTACGAGCGTAACAGACTTGTATGGGTTTCAGTGTCAGAAAGAAAGGATATGATATAATATATTTTGAACGTAATATGATGAAGGATTCTGGCGAATGGCGAATACTTTCGCCGATGAAACCATGGCTTCTTGTAGTGTGAAATGGTGTGAAAAATCAGTTCGAAAAAACAGTTACCAAAAACATTTCATAAGTTACTAATTCATATTTATTTTACAAATTTTTTTTAAATGAAGCACAGTTCAACTTAAGATGGTTTTCGGAGTGACATTTTGTGAAAATTTCATTCCATATTCAAAATAATTATCTTGTTTCTGACTAAAGACAATACTAGGGAAGTGAATTTTTCATATTAAGACGTATCGATATTCATTTTGAGGATATTTCTATGAAATCGATAATTACTAACAATGGTTACAAGTGGGACAAAGGTTACTGAAGTCAAGGATAACATTATTTATTACACTTTATTATACATTTATTACACACTTTTCAGATGACAGTTTCCACTATACGAAAAATCATCGAAAGTTGATGGATTCAGTTGAACCATCGTTATACTTGCCAGTTTTGGTTTTATATATTGTTATATTATTTTTATAAAATATTGTTTTTAAGTTCGTGAAGCTAAGAAGTAGTCCTACGACGAACTGTTATGTTATTATTTTACTGTAATTAGCGGCAAATAGCATTGTATATTTAATTTATCTAATCGGACATTGTACATAAACTCTGTTAATATTATATTATTAAAAGTATCGATATTTTCATTGTATCGTCATTTATTATAAATGTTCTGAATTTAATTAATGATAATCATAAACATCGATCGTTCAATTTATCGATCATGCATACTCAAACACTATGGGCGGGTTGAGTTCGAAAAATTCCAAGTTTGAATTTTAAATGTCCAATCACAGCGCATCTGTTTCGTACCACTGCAAACCGTACCTTCCGCCAAATTGTGACTTTGAAGTCTAAGAAATATTCGCAAATGCGGTATCTATTGGGGGTAATCTATGTTAGAATATGAACTAGTATGAATTAGTTTAATACTAATATTCAAGTCGAATGTGTACATTAGTAGTCATAGATTATTCGAATAGTGAGATCATTCGCAGTCGCGCATCGCTATGACTTATTATGGCCATTGGCAACTGCGTTTTAAATAATTTGCTGGTCCCCGCCCGGTTCCATCTTTCTATTTGGTTAGCAAACTTACACTGTCTTTTTATCTTTATTTGTAATTTAAAAATAAGGCAGACACGAAATGAATAAAAAATTAAAGTTGACTAATAATTAATTTATTCCCAGAACTGATTTCTGTTCACCATCAATTAAATATTTTGAGGTAATTCAAATGCATATTTTTATTAAAAGTAGTGCTAAGATTGTTTCATAATAAGTCTTGTCTGAAAATTCAGAGAAAAAATTACTGTAGACACGTATTCTCTCTTTCTCACATTAGAACCCAAGTCTGTTGCACTCCCACGCCAGTCGAGCGTCATTACTTTATACTCTTCTGGCAGATACTTGCAACCGCTAGAATGTTCTGGCTGTTTACATATAGTGTTTAAACAATTGAAAGAATGTTCCCTGAAAATTTGAGCCTTGTGCGAGTAGGTTATGAATTGCTCTCCCGATGACAACTTTGCTCTGTTCTGGCACACACTTGCAACCCTCAAAATGGGTTGGCAAATTTTTTTTACACTTAAACATATGTAAATTACAACATATTAAAATTGTAGCCTTGTGCGAGTGGGATAAAAAATAATTATTTTTTGCATTTTCAAAAATTTAAGGGATGATGACGCAACCGCGAGATGCCTGCCAGAACGGTACTTTCTTAATTTACTGATAATAAAATATCATTTAATAAATTTCTAGCTTTGTGGGAAGTGGGTTAGTCAAATGGTTCAGTAGCTCTTAGGCTATTAGATGAAGGTTTTAAGGTCGTAGGACCAAAACCATTGAGGCAGAGTTTAGAGTGTATTCTCCACTTTGGACCGACCCACTCATAACCTGCGGAGCCGGCTCCGCAGGTATGCGTAAACGGCATTCTCTGCCTCTCCCTCCCGTGAGGGGAAACAAAAAAAAAAAAAATGTTTTTGATGGCATTATATTATTTCGTATTGATAATAATCCTTCGGAGCTTGAATAAGTAGAATAATTTGGAGTAAATAGATATTTTAAGTAGAATATTGTGTAATTGCTCAAAAAATGAAAATAAAGGTAACCTATTTCAATGTAAAGTCGATATCATTCACGTGTAGTGGAAACACATCAGGCGTACAGAACATTTTTTCCGTTGAATCAACTCACATTGAAGTACACAAAAGGCGTCACTTAAACGTTGTCCCATTGTCCACCGCTGGGCTGTGTAATGCGATTTACGACAAGTGGGACGTGTGGGCGGGTTGCTGAAACTTGAGGAGACGCGGGTTTGGTCCGGTGTCTGGTGACAACAAATACTTTTTGATATACATTACATTTAAGTGTCAATCTTATGAGAAGGATACACCTACAGATTTGAAATTTTACACTCGTACAAAAATAATAAAATGCTGGCCTTTGTGGTGAAATGTTACGGGCTGAGAACTATAATATAAATGTGTTCCTTTACTACAGTACTTTTACATATAGAAAGGAGCTGCGAGAAATATATGTAACCGATTATCAGAGTTACAGATTCGCGAGCTAAACCAATTAGTCCGTCCGCGCGCTATAAATACATACAATTAATATTAGTCAAGCGTTTATTCGAAGCCACTTGTAAATGGGAGTCCGATGATGAAACCGGGAATGCGTGAATCACGCGGCCTTATTCTGAGTTTGATTAACTGATCGTAAAGTGCTTGTGCGAAGTAATTTTAGCGATCTCTTACTGGTGTAAACAAATTTGTTAGCGTAGTTAAGTAAAACATGACAAGGGTATTGTGGAAAACTACTCATCGTGTTTCGGCTGGAGGCTTAAGGGCCAGTACTTTCTTGGCCGGTAACATAGGTGATGCCTTATGCAACTTACTATCGGTTGAATCATCTGTCTCTGCTTGTTTTTCACCGATATAAAAGTGTAGAGCAAAAATAGATCTAAAATTTTCTCTATATTGTTATTTATAATATTATGCCCCATATGTATACAAGCGTCTTCATCTTATTTGTGATCTATTTGTTACACATAAGTGTCTACCATTACAACTTTTAGATGAATGTATTTATTGGCGGATTTATTACACTGTACGAAAGTTCGAAAAAGCCAAATAACGCACGACTCTGCCATTCGAGTAAGTCGACAAGTCATCTATATTTATTCATCAACTTTAATACAAATAAATTAGTATGTTGTTATGTAACATGACAAGATTGCTAAATATTTACATAATGATATAGGAAGTAAACAGTAACCAAAGCAGAGAGAGAGCGGAGGTGGTCGTATGAGTTGCATATTTGTTTTAGTTATCTGGTAAACGCTTGACAATTTTAATCTGTTCCTAATAGTAGTTCGGTTACATTTCCCTGTAGTTATGTCACGGAGGATATTCGTTGTTATCATAATGGTCAACTTCATTTGTTTAGATAGTTGAGGTTACTTGTCGCAGTGATACATAGGTAGGCGCCAGGCTCGTGGGAGTCATTAGTGATATTAGTTTCTAGGATAAGCGTGACGTGACGGACGTGACGTGACTGACGTGACGTGAGATAAACAAAGTTAGGCAAAGGGATGGAAGGGAATCCATCCCTTGGGATGTAAGGGAATCTTTCCCTCTTGATGTACCCTTCTGGGCAGCGAACAAGGCTATGGCGAAATGTCCCTTTGTGGAAGGTGACTGGGCTGCCATTTAGTTTAATCACAATTAAACTGAAAGGCCTGATTCGCTACCATCCTCCTATTGCGTCTTTGGTGGAAGAGGTACAAATAAGCGGATCATCCGCTTTCGTAATGACCGGCAATGCGTCGCCGCGTCAGGTACTGACTCCTATGGGACTAAATTAGATGAAAGTATATATAATTTATCTAGCATTAGAAAAATAACTAGTAGGCTCAAGATTCTAGATTTTATGTAGTCGTTTAATAAAATGTAATAAGTACAATGTAATAAATGTTATTAACATTATTTTAAGTTCAAATTATATTCATTATAATTATCAGAATAAGCACACAACAACAAGGTTATAAAAGTGTATTGTCGACGTTCCACTGTTTACGACGACAATAAAACGGTACCGGCGCGTCGTGATGTCGTGACGTGGCGGAAAGTGTCGTGCCGTGCCGTGTCGTGTCGCGGGTGTTGACGGGTTTATGGCGTCCTCTACATTATATTTTAAACGATATTACCCGATTTACTAATAGTTGTTATACAACCGGAGATTAATAAGTTTATTTAGTAGACAGAAAGTTTAATGAGTAGGTATCTTGTTTGTATGTTTGTTCCTATCCTTGTACTCATCGACAGCTACCTACTGGTTATCTGGTAGAGCACGTTTCGTAGCCACAGTAACATGTGAGTAATCTTTGTGTATTTGCGTTGTAATCTTAAAATTCTTTTTTTGTGTACAATAAAGCATAATAGGTATTTAGATTATATAAATTCCATAACACCGAGGCTATAATTTTTGCTATAATTTTTGATAATTCCTAATAAAAAATAAACGACTTTAAAATTAGGGATAACAAAAAAACTACTCGTCAGATCTCACTCAAACTTAAGTGGGACCACATATCAAAGGATCATAATATAACCACCACATAATAAAAAAAAATCATCAAAATCGGTTCACCCAGTCGAAAGTTCTGAAGTAACAAACATAAAAAAAGAAAAATATAATCGAATTGAATACCTTTTTTGAAGTCGGTTAAAAAGTAAATTATGTTGTTTTTTAAATCAAACAATAAGTTAGGTGTGATGTAATTTCATTGCAATTTGATGTCAATGTCGGCATAATTAGTACTCTGTGGGCATAATAAAACCATACATATTAATATTGATTTATTGGATTGTTATCATAAAACCATTTAGGTAGCTATTAAAATCATTAATTAAGTCAATTATGCTTTTGTTGGTAAAATGTACTAGTAATGTAACAATTATATTGGTTGGGTACATACATAATGTTCTGAAGTGAGCACTGTATTACCCTTGTTTATTGCATGGTATGAACATGCACGCAATACAAATGGCTCTGGTTCCGACAAACAACAAAAGAAAAGCCACTAGCAAACAGAACATGGAGCTTGGAGGATGGAGGATGGAGGTAATTCATCGTGTCCACTTAGGTAATGGCGCGATGGCGTCGCGGTGCAAGCCGTGAGCCGCGTGCCGCGAGCCCCTATCGCCGCAAATTAGTCAGTTCGGCAAGTCGGACACGTTGCAAGTCGCATGACGCACGACGCAAGCCGCAAGCCGCAACCCACACGCGTCGAGAGCACCATAATCGCCAATGTCCCTCTTCTCTTCATTAGGCGCTTTATACTTAAGCGTTAGCACAGATACAAACTAATAGCGTAATTTGCTGGGAAAATTTAGGTAGCTAACAATAATATCAGAAAAAAATGATTCATTATTTTCCCGAGCTTTTGTTTTAAAGTACTGTACTTTAGTAAGTAAATAGTTTCTCAGACTTTTGACTTCTAACTTTTACAATTGAAATGAAATGAAATGAAATGAAATGAAATGAAATGAAATGAAATGAAATGAAATGAAATGAAATGAAATGAAATGAAATGAAATGAAATGAAATGAAATGAAATGAAATGAAATGAAATGAAATGAAATGAAATGAAATGAAATGAAATGAAATGAAATGAAATGAAATGAAATGAAATGAAATGAAATAATCTTTTATTCATGTAGGTATCACTGATACTCTTATGCACGTCATTTTTTGTAATCTACCAGCTTTTCGGAAAGGTGCTTTGTCATGGAGGAGAAGAAAAGCCGTAAAGAAACTCCTCAGCACATCTTTTAAAAATAAAACTTATATCTATTACAAAAATAGGTATTCTCTAACCTGTGCAGAACTGGTTGCCTAGCTTAGTCATTTCCAAGCATCCTTGTCATTTAAATATTCATTTATGCTATAGTAGCCCTTGCCTAAGAGCTGATTTAGTTAGATTAAGCCTTTACACGTTTCTTAAAAGATTCCACTGGTAAGTCACGTATTTGTTTTGGGACTTTATTATAAAATTTTATACCAAGTTCCATAAAAGAACGTTGCACTTTAGAAAGACGGTACGAAGAGGTAGCCAATTGATGCATCCTTCTTGTTTGACGATTTGAAAAATCACAATTTTGTTTATATGCAGTTATGTTATTCCGTATAAACACTAAATTATTATAAATATATTGGGAAGCTACTGTAAGTATACCTATTTGTTTAAATTTGACACGCAAGGACTCCCTTGATTTTAGTTTATAAATAGCTCTAATGGCTCTTTTCTGTAATACAAAAATTTGTTCTATACCGGCTGCTTTGCCCCACAGTAAAATGCCATACGACATAACACTATGGAAATATGCAAAATAAACAAGCCTAGCAGTGTCGACGTCAGTGAGCTGCCTTATTTTTCTAACAGCATAAGCACTAAGCAGCCCTAGCAAGTTTAGTTGTGAGAGATGTTATGTGCGGGCCCCATTGCAGTTTACTGTCCAAGGTCACCCCTAAAAAAACTGTGGATTCCTCTATATTTAATGTTTCATTATTTAATTTAAGAGATTTATTTACCTTTTTTACATTTGGCAACACGAATTCTAAGCATTTGGTTTTCTTTGCATTTAAAAGTAAATTATTTATAGTGAACCAATGTGAGACATGAATTGTTTGTAAGCATTGTAGTAGTATTTGGTGAAGGTAAGGGCTCCGTTCTTACTCGAGTCTAAGCCAACTTCTGCTCGTGGTAAGCACTGCTAAATAATAGACGAGCCAATGATACACGGTCGCTGGAAGGCTTTGAATAAAACCTAACTAGCTAGTTAGCTAAGTTATGTGAGTATGTAGTTACTCAATATTCTCTTCACTTTTACGAGATTCATTCAAGTAACACAATTATTAGGTACAAAGCGTATTAGACAATAGCTAGATACTAGACAGCTAGACGAATCCTCAGTGATACGAACTAATAAGCAGGGTTTCCTATATTCTTTATGATCCGATAATGAAATAGCACAGCTGTAAACACAACACTTTAATATTCTAAGCTTCATTTACTTAAAAAGTTGGCCATACTGCTACGAGTATCACCTATTTGGTGCGGGAGTAGATTAGTCACTTTAGTCGGAGCGCCCTGTCTGAGGCGAGTACGACCGACAACGGTAGGTGAGGGATGACACGTATTATGAGATGGTGTCATTACTCGCACCGGGAGACCCCGGGCGCACTGCACTTCACTATATTGAGCCATCTATTGACGAAGTCTGCTGTGCGCTTGCTGAGATCACTATGAGGTACTGATTACTGAGGACATACCGTGTTTGTGATTACATACACTGGATATGTTTTACCTGTAGTACACAGCCATTAAGTCGGAAATAACATGATAGTCGGTACAAAGATGCCTTGTTACTTGGATATCGAATAAGGGGAGTCCAAAAGCTTGAGGACTGAGGAGTATACTTACTAAAATTGACTAAATCTATAAAAAAGTAAATTACAAAAAACAAAAAGCAAATCGAAACATTAGTCATTCATTCAAAGTGAAGGAGTCATGATGCGCAAAAGACAAGAACCCTAGACAAGATAATCTGTATTTAACAACTCAGTTATTGTCGGCGGTTGGCATTAGCAAGTTTTGTCGAATAGCGAGCTTGCTTTACTGAGCGACACCGCTTTTCAACAATTTTCACATTGTTTTAATGAGGAGGAATCAATGGAGGAATGATGAAAATGAAACTTGACATAAATATCACGAATTTATATTCGTAGAAACTCGATGCTATGTTTTATATATATCTCTTCTCTTCACAATCATTCCTTTAGACAGGGAGTCGTAGTGTAACGAAACTGTTTTAATTTATCATTACTGAAATGCTCCTGAAGTGTTCTCAGTTATGGCAATAGCATCTATGATGTAAAACCATTCCATCTACAACAACATCCTTCAACTGTCAATCTTTGGAAGAAGTCTTCTCCTAACTAGCTCCACTGTGTGTGATTGACCGGACCTGAGCCTCTGTATGTACTAGTATATAGCAAATTCTATTATAGTGATCCTATACAACCAATTATATTTAAAAATATGGTGCTACCATCGGCATCGTTCATCGTTCAGCGGTAAATGTTGGCAAATATGAAACAACGACATTAGCAGCTAGTGCAATATTACACCTCGCGCTACCAGCGCCGCCCGCCGCGCCGCCCGCTGCCCGCCAGCGCCCGGGCGCCCGGCCGCGCATCCGTCCAATACATTCTATTCTAAATTTAACGGCGCGCCGCAGCATCCGCTCCATGCAATATGAGCCAAACTTTAACATAACGATGTCACCCGCACGTGAAATACGACCGTATCGCCGGCTCGTTAAGTTTAAAGTAGCAAGCGCGACGAAATTTATGAAGTGTTTCCAGAAGCAGCACAACATGATTACAGAACGAAAAAAAGGGGAATTAAAACGTTTCGAAATTTAAATATCACTCGGAAATAATGTTGCTATAATGTACTTTATTCACGCGTGATTTGAAGCTAAACTCGGTCGTAATAAGGCGTTTTATGGAGTGGCCGGACTGGTCATTTATTTGATCCGAATACGGCAAGGGGCGCCGATACACCGTATATTTATATTACTTTACCGTGGCCGATGGACAAATTTATCTGTTTGTATGCAAACGCAGGCGCACGCGCATTCGACTGTCAGATTGACGGATTGTGTTGACTGGCTGCTTAGCATTCAGTCAACGTCGACGTTGAAATCTGAAGTTCGCTTCTTTAAAGAGTTCGATTTACTTTTCATTAAGATATTTCTCAGTTATTGACTGTTCAACTGCTTACACATTACGCAAAAATAAAATATGGGATTGAAAAAAATATAAATCGGAAAGGTTTTATTAAACATTCGATCATTACATTTGTTATTTATCATCTGTGTTTCATTCGTATCTCATAAATAATTGCGCCTGTCTCAAGGCTCATAAATCATCGTTAATTGTATCTCAATTGGGTATGACAATTCGAGATACATTTTAAATCAATGTCTCGTGAATTCAACCAAGTAAGTCTTCGAAACTAAGACATATTATGGTTTATGCCCTACGTAATCACGGATTGTGCACATTATTTGTAAACAACTTATGAGTTATGACCAGTAGCTATAGGTTGAATCGTGCACGCAAATAACTTATTTAGCCCACACATTATTTACATAAATGTGAACAAAAACAGTTAACCGAGGTGGATTTCGTAACCAAAACAAACATTAGGTTGTTTAAACGAAGACATCCGTTTGTGTAAACATTGTTCCGTAGACAAACGTCAATCCCTTATCACTGTATTGAGCAGGATGTCCTCATGTACCCAGCGCGGCGGTGGCAGCGCAGCGGTCTGCCGGCCGATGTTCAGCGTGTGTCAACATGCTCTGGGGTCCTTATCTATGCTATCATACATCGTACATCGAAACTTTTGCCTCCATATATTGAAAGATAAATAAGCTATAGCTAGCAGTCAGCTCCACGTTTTATACCTAAGTTTTTAACCGACTTCAAAAAAAGGAGGAGGTTCTCAATTCGACTGTTTTTTTTAATCGAAAGTTAGTGCTTGTCATGTGGTCCCACATAAAGAGCGAGATCTGACAATGGCATCCATGAGAAAACCATTTAGTAAGTCTTAAATTTGCATTAAGTATATGCGCTACAAATGGAAGAATACTTAACTCAATATCATGCCAACCGATTTCTATGATTCTTTTTTTATTGTCATTGGAAAGGATGTACTTTATTTGAAGTTTTTTTTGAAGTTATACTTCTTTTGGCGCGATGGTGAAAAATGATGAGAGTGAATTTCTACGATGCGCGCGCACACCGACACCTAAATTCTGCATCGTGAAGTTAGCTCAATTCTGTATTTTTTCTGTATGCAAAAAAGTTTTCACAGTATTTACCTCATTACAAACGATTTTATAATCGATTGAATTGATTCATAATAATCGATTGATGGAATATAATAATATATTTTATGTATTATTTGTTAATTATAATTATAATATTAATTTATTTCTTACATGTTTTCGTATTCCATACATATTAAAACTATGTAATATATTTTGAATTACCATTCAATCGTTACGCTAATTTTATTAAATTACATTTCGAATATTTTGACATCGATTAATCGATTGACAACAAAGATGATGTAATCCCTATTAATGTCATTTTGGTAACCATAGTATTTATAAATAACACCACTGTACTGTCATATTTGTCATCGATCTTTCATGTTTCTACGCGTGGTTTTTTGTATTTTTGAAGTTATACTTCTTTTGGCGCGATGGTGAAAAATGATGAGAGTGAATTTCTACGATGCGCGCGCACACCGACACCTAAATTCTGCATCGTGAAGTTAGCTCAATTCTGTATTTTTTCTGTATGCAAAAAAGTTTTCACAGTATTTACCTCATTACAAACGATTTTATAATCGATTGAATTGATTCATAATAATCGATTGATGGAATATAATAATATATTTTATGTATTATTTGTTAATTATAATTATAATATTAATTTATTTCTTACATGTTTTCGTATTCCATACATATTAAAACTATGTAATATATTTTGAATTACCATTCAATCGTTACGCTAATTTTATTAAATTACATTTCGAATATTTTGACATCGATTAATCGATTGACAACAAAGATGATGTAATCCCTATTAATGTCATTTTGGTAACCATAGTATTTATAAATAACACCACTGTACTGTCATATTTGTCATCGATCTTTCATGTTTCTACGCGTGGTTTTTTGTATTTTTCTATTAAATATTTTCAGCGTACCTATTTGGAGTCCTATTTACTATTGAAAATCATCGACACGCACACAGTTATTTTAATTTACTGTTGTATTCGATTTCGTACTTGTGTTTTGGTGAATGTGTTTTCGCAGTTTCGCTACAATTTCTGGCAAACCAATACTATATGAATATGGACTACTTAATCGCCTGTTTTGTGACTGACAAAGGTTCAGAATAAGTCCTGAACACTGGATAACGTACCCTATACATCTTTAGAAGATCAGTAGTTTGCTGTGGCCATACTTACAATGAGTATGTTATGGTATCTTGATTGGGCAAGGACAAGGTACCAACGAAATATAGCGCCTCCTGCACAACTAGACGAACTATTAATATAAATGATAACTAATAAAATCTCTTGAAATATGCAATAGCTTTTATTATACAACCTTTTTATGACATTCGTTTTGGGTAAAAACCATTTAAGTAGTAGATAGTATAAAAGACACCCGCCAACTTAGTTTTAACCATTAAACTCGTAGATTCTATTGGCAAGTCACGTATTAATTTTGGGATTTTATTATAGAAATGTACACCAAGCCCTATGAAAGATCGTTGCACTTTACTTTGGCGGAACGAAGGCGTAATTAATTGATACATTCTTTTTGTTTGGCGATTATTAATATCAAAATTTTGTTTATACGCGTTTATATTCTTCCTTATAAAAACTACATTATTAATTTATTAAGTTGGTTAACCTTAGCTGTGTGTTGTTTAGTTTGTACGATTCCCTAACATGAAATATTACATGTTTCTTCTGATGTATATAAATATTATTTACTAGGTTGATCCAAAAGTAACGATAGTAAAAATGATACACGTTCAAATAAAATAATGTATTATTTTACAGTCTCCTAACTAATCAGTTCACATTCTCGGTAGTTATATTAAAATTACAACAAATTGAATTGCTTTAAATTGGGTTGGCATACGAATGATCCAAACGCACGCCTAATGATAAATAATCACTATCGGACGAACATGAATCATCAAAACTGCTCTCAGATTCCGTATCACACTCGTCTTTCAATTCTATAATAAATTTATCAATTTCCGCGTCTAAGCTTCCATCCATTTTACAAAACTTATCCTCAATATGTCGCACATGTTTTATACGCAGTCGGGTTTTTTGTATTTTTTAATTTTTTTGTGTGTAATAGACCAATAATTGATTCAGTTGGAAAAAATATTAGAACACGATTTCGTGAGCCATGACCACGTTTTATGCTATAATATGTACCTACATTTGCCCAAAATTCTTCTGTATTTTCATTGAGCGACTCAGTTTCTTTTGTTTTTTGTATTTATAACACTATTTTCTATTTTAATTTTCAATATTATATTACATTGGTAGAAAATGCAAAAAATCGGGAGAAACGGTCGCTAAAACGGGATATCGGGAGATGATAACCAAAATCAGTAGATCTCCCGATAAATCGGCAACTTTTACAACACTCGTCACTTGACAGCAAGTAATGCTAATCTAATGGGAAGGTAATGACAGCTTGTCAGAGGTAAAATAACTGTGAACGGACTGTAGTAGTAAATAGTAATCGATACTTGTCTTTGGGACTAGGAGCACATTCTTTTTCTCTCCTTAATCTGTATTAAAGTTTAATGCCTGTCGGAAAATAAATTATTCTTCAACTGAACTGAATAAAATCTTTCATTCCCTCCCCCCCACAAAAACTGGTTTTACAGCATGGTATCGTAATAGTTCTCGTAATAGAACATAGATGGTGTTTTTACAATTGTAAAAACAGAAAAAAAAGATTTACAATTGATTTGTTTTTGCAATTGTAAAAACACCATCTATGTTCTATTACGAGAACTATTACGATACGTAGCAAAGTAATATTAGAATATACTACAAAATTAATCACAGATGGCGCTTAACACATATAGTTTGGCTATAGAGATTCGTAAATTAAATTATTTCAAAATATTATTTCATTTTATTTTTAGTATTGCTGTTTTTGAATATTGTATTTTGAACAATGTTTTTTTAATATTGTTTTTTGATTTTTTTTTCATGTCAAAGAAGTATAACTTCTCACGCGCGTACAAAAGTACACGCACCCTTTTTGTTAAAATTGCTCTAACGAATTAATGAATATTTATATTATTATGCTATTAACTATTGATTGATTAATATTTGAAGACGAAAGTGCATTTGCCCTGTGTTATGTGAATTACAGATAGAAGCGTTTCTTTAATGCAGAACTTATTCACGCCAGAAGTTATTGCACGATGTTAACAGAGTTATGCTAAAAGTTTTACTTACTGGTGGAACTCACAAAGTTCCATGAGATGGAGTTTGCATTGCCTTATGTTGAGATGTGTTTGATAAACTTCAAAAGCATATGCTACTAGTCATATTGCACAAAACGAGCAGACAGATTAAAGCGGAAAGATGTCCAACGGGTGTCGGAACTTCCTCCTCACGCGGCCAATTCACCCTTTGGTCTGTCGCAAGGAACGAGAAAGCGGTAACGAGAAGTTAAATTATGATCAATCACGAGCAATTGTCGCCGACGGCTCCTCAGCGTGATGGATCGCCTCGGGCTCGGTACACCCAGTTAGTTTTATTCAGCTACTCCACAGAACAAATCACTACTAGACATTCCCCCGGCAAAATGTTAGACTTTGTACTTTCATTGATTTAAGTATGAATCGTTGTTTCGACTAATGCCACGTATTGGATCCTGTTCTGACCACAAAGTTGCAATAATTATTATTTATTGCAAGTTTATGGATTATATTATTCATCAGGTTTCATAGACTCTGCAACTAGTTACCAAAAACATATTTTTATTGAAATTGGATGTATGATTTATGATCGAATTAAAACATATATTCACAAATTGTACTAAGTTAAACAAAATTACTTATATCTATACTATATTTTTAATCGTTTAGATATTTTTTCTGGCACAAAAAGAGAGAAAACTTTTGTTATCTATAATTGAACATAAAATTTCACTTTCTTATTCTCATATTAGTTCTAGCTAGTCAATAGTTTCAGATAGGACAGTCCATCCGCCATATCTATCCGACACTTACTCTGTGGTGTCAGTGACATTAAAATTCACTCCGTTATGTTTAAGGACACGTATCCTAATTTATTTCGGAGTCATATTTATTTACTAATGTCGAATGGAATATTATTCAATTTCCGTGCCTTTTGAATTCCCAGGAATGTAATTGAAATTATTATGATGGATTTGAATATTAAATAGAGAATCATAGTAAAAAATAGTAGAGTGTGATGGCATAATTATTATAAGGTTCGTTTGACATATTGAACATTAAATAGACTATCACAAAATTGGATCATGCTGCGAATTGCAAAAGCTGCTTCTACCAAAAATAGACGATACGATAGTGGTAGGTAAATACTGTCGCATAAGCCCTTAATCGTGTTAGAGGTTTTGTAATTATATGAAAGAGGTGACGTAAAAAGGAGCGTCGTTAGAGATTAATAATAACAATTTACAGATAAAGAGAAGGAAGAAACATGTTCAATGGGATAACTGATTCTGACGGAACGGATTCTGACGATCCCATACCACAATATTTATCATGACGTGCATATTCGAGAGATTCTGTACGACCAGCGATGCACTGGTAACTACCATCCTGATGTAAGCATTCAGATAAAATATCCTTTTTAAAAATACAAATATCAACTTTCTCCTTTTCTGCCTTATTTATATTTTTAATAAGAGGCTAAACAAAGGCTAGAAAATGAACGATTTGACAAATGGTGACTGCCGCTGCACATGGGAAGTACTAGAGAAATGGTCAAAACTGAAAAAATAAGGCTTTTGTAGATTATAGAGTAGGAGTAGGCCTGTGTTAGTGTAAGAAAAGTGTACTTTAAAATATAGCAGACGTTAGCAGCAATACCTCTACTAGCATCATTGAACGGTGATATGATCGCAATTAATCCACAAATGACGCTAGTAGTCCACTACTATAAGCTATAACTACTCATTTCTCCTCGCGCTCGGCACGCGGCAACAGCTCGATAAACCTGTCAAATATAACCGGCCGGTCGCTTCTGCTAACAACGTGCCGTTTAAGTTAAATTAAACCTTATCAGTGACACACAAAGCTTAGTTTTGCCGGTCCACCGGTTGTCTGGCCAGCCGTTTTATGCGTAAGCAACAAAGTTAGAGGTGTAGAAATAACAAGCGAGTGTTGTACGTAAACTGTAGACTCAATCAAAATGTGTTGCAGGACGGACATGGCTTGCATAGAGTTAAGATCACATAGATATGGTAGCTTGTAGGATTTTTAATTTTTAACAAACCATCACGAGCCACCTGATTGTAATGCCTCACGGTCGCCCATGGGCATCAGTAACACAAGACCCATTACTGATGAATTACTAGCCAAAAAAGAAGAGAGAATAAATAAGTCTGAAGCCAGAGAATAAAAAAACTAGTATTAACTAATTTAAAAATTAAAAAAACCACCTGCTATCAAAAAAGTTATCCTGATTTACTTTTTGGAAACCTTATGATGAAGCTCTTTAATTTTATACCCATTTTGCAGTATTAAATTTATTTTCATTTTTTGATATTTCAGACAATGGGATCTCACAGCCACCATATATTATATTTTTTATTTCACTTACCCAGGAACACTTGGGTTATCAAGACGAATCTAACGATATCTTAATTATGTAAATCCGTTCAGAGGTTTGGAAGATATGAGGTAGTAAAAAATATTACATGCAAACATACAAGATACGCGCAAAAAACTTAACTCTTTATGGCAGTCGGGTAATAAAGCACTAATTTTCAGGCAGACTCGGACGTGCCAGTAAAATGTTAATATGACAAATTATTGTATTGTAATAGGACTAATAGGACAAAATTAAGATTTTAATAAAAAACGACTTTACACACGAATACACGAACTGAAGGACAAGATTGCTATAACTCGCAATCAGTACGGACTAAACTGAATTAGTGTGTTCAAGACGGAAAGTTAAATATTATATTTCACAGCAGCCAATTCACACGTTTTTGATAAACTACCTTGAAATGATGACGGGAATATATAACATAAATTTTCTAAGCCATGTAAAATGCTACAGTATTTTTTTTATTATGGAACGTAAATCTGGTTCCACTACATTTTTCTGCCGCTTATTAAATCATTTATTTTTTAATTTTTCTCGAAACAAATATTAATTTGTTAATACTTGAAAATATTATTCGTGAATGACCACATTTATTACTGAAACTGGTATGAAAATCCAAGCAGTAATTTTTTAGATTTTACATGTATTTTACAAATATACATAGTTACCTAATATTGTTGTAATATTTGAAGTCGCTAGATTATTTTAATCATTAATCAATAACCAATTCAATTATTTTCATTTATTATTCTGCATTTGATTAATTCAAACTTAATTAAAAAAAAATATTATATTCTTTTATTTACTGTTAGTACAGTTGAATTAATTATTACTTAATCATCAATTTCTTGTAAATAAAATATAGCTTTATTATTATTATCATATTGAAGTCGAAGTACCTCTTTATTATACCTATTTATGTTCTGAGGAGTTTCTTTAGGCTTTTCTTCTCCTCCACGACAAAGCACCTTCCGAAAAGCCAAAAAATGACGTGCATAAGTGTATCAGTGATACCTATATGAATAAAATATTTTGACTTGACTTGACTGATTAGCATACCAAAAGGTGTTTTTGTCCCCATCTGTGCGTTCTGTTATCTTCCACGTGCAAAGTATATGTATGTCCAATACAGGAGCGATCTATTCGTGGCGCGCACAAATAAATAACACCGAGAATCGGTTCCCCGTCCGCGTCTCGCTCCGGGCCCGTCCCCGGTAGAGCAGGGGCCCGGCCCGGCGCACGTGTACCTCGCACACACACACACACACACAGACACATTTATAATAATATAATTATTAGTTACAATAATACATACCTACACAACTATTTCCTCCACTCCAAGTGAGGTAGTCAATGGAGGAAAATAATATGCTTATTTTTTAATGTCTGTCGGCAATTTGCGTGATTCTGCTGTTTGTCTAAAAAGAGTGCAGCAGTTTAAAGTTAAAAGATAAAGTAAGCACCAGGATCACAGACAGATATACGAACAGAAACCAATAAACCATACCACCATGATTACCGTTGGTATTAAGCAGGAAGTACCGCTGTACTTCCTCTTGGGCTGTGCAAAAGAACTCAGTCACGTGGGACCTGCCGCTTCAACCTCGTCCATTGTACACCAGAGCTGAGAGCACTGGAGGTTGAATTGGACTCATTGGATGGAGGTTCTTACACCCCAAATATGTATGGAGCCTCTCACTCCCCTCTAGATGTATGGATCTCCCTACTTCCCTAGGTATAAACCTAGAAGAGACTAATCATCAGATGAGGTTAATCGATCGAGAAATGAATGAATGTATTCATGCCATCATTTAACACGATCAGAGAATCGCCAAGAAATCCATGAGCGTACTATCCAAAAAATAGCATAGTGATCTCCATTTTTGAAGTCGGTTAAAAATGTCTCCTTCCACAAGCAAATGGCACTTATGATAGAAAGTGTCAGCTGCTACATCTATACGAACAGCATAGACAAATAAAACAATAAGGACACAACAGATTGGGCGCGAGTCTCTCGATCGATCCTCATCCATCACGCGGCGAGCTGACAGCTGCCTCCGTCGCGTGGGACCGGAGACCGGAGTCTGGAGACCGGAGACCGGAGACCGGAGACCGGAGTTCGGAGACCGGAGTCCGCCGCACTCATTGCTGTACTGCCAGTGCCACTACTCGATTTATCAACGTTCGCGTGTCTAGCTGCGAGCTCTAGCATTAATCGATCAATTTCAATGTTTTTAGGTTATTGATGTAAAACTTGTCTGAGGTTGCTTACGATTTTCGTATTAATTTTATGTTTCTTTATAGTAACAGCTCAATCATCAACCACTTCAATAACAACAAGAGACCCTTGCCTTGTTGGCTCGCTAATGGATTTTCACCGGGGATTAACGACGCATTACCAATTAATAGCCCTAATGGGATACGGGGAACCTGCTTACTGCACACCTACAATGCTACTACGTCTAAAAATATCATACACATCATGTGTATAACCCTCACCGTATTTTATGTGAAGTCCAATTTTTTGATAAACAATCTTAAAATCGCCTTTTTATGGTAATTTCAAATTTAAATAAATTAAAAAAAAAACCACTTGCTGTCAAAAATCTTATCATGATATATCTTTTTGAAATCCTTATGGTGAGCTCTTTACATTTTAAGTATAATACGGGTACTCACGATATATATATTTTATATTATACGCCGATATTTCGACCCCGTTACAGGGATCGTGGTCACGGCTAGACTGCGGTGGCGCGGAGAAACACTTGACAGGTTGACAAACGACGTTGATATTAGTCTTTGACGGATGACGGATGTCAAGAACCGGATGCTGGATGTCGGATGACGTTTGACACTAATACATCAGTCTGTCTACCTTACGTCTCGATCGTTTTTGAGCTTTGTGAACCATATCACGACACACTACACTGATTACATCTTGCCGCACAACACTCGACACTTTTCCACTTTTCCACTTTTCGAGCTTCACAACCCTCAGGTGATTGCCACGGAACGCCACCACATACCACGGCCAGTGCCGGCCCGAGCATTTCTGGCGCCCTAGGCGAAACGTTAAATGGCGCCCCTTTAAGAAATATTTTTGACAAAACTTATGGTTTTGTATAATAAAAAAATTTAATTAAAAAGATAGTAGGTATACTAAATCCGTTTTTTTTAACAAGAATGTGTTTTCACTAGTTAAAACTAGTTTTACTAAGAACTAGAAAAATCTGTGAAATTGCCGATATTCAGAAAATATATATTTTTGCTGAGAATTCTAATTTCAAATTAATTTTATTTTAAATGATGCCGCTCATAGATTTATGTTTTTTTAAGTCTATTAATTTTTTTGGAATTCCATTTTTGTTTCGTTATTTTTGTTTTAACGTAACTAGAATAGGGTTTTTAGATAATTATGATTTTTTTGTGTGGTACCAACTGTTGGTAGCAAACCTGTGTATTAGGCTTATATCCTTTGGTAAGTGCCACAAGCAAATATTTAATCTTTCACCACCTTTTATAAAAATTCTCCAGAAGCAAGCAGAAACATGGCTAAACCTTAATGTTACTGTGAACTTTTAACACCCATTTATACAATAGTCTCCGTAACCAGATTTACCAAATTTGAGGCGTTCTACCAAAGAAAACAAGAATCGTGGATAGCGTATCGCACCAGGTCAAAGCTTCTATACTAAAAGAACTCAAGATACGAACTCCTTCTACTGAATGTTTGCGTAGGGTTTTCAAGTGCTTTGGCCACGTGGTACGGCGCGAGCTAGATAATTTGGAGAATTTGATAGTGGTCGGTCACGTGGAAGGAAAGAGAAGTAGAGGGAGATCTCCAACCCATTGGCCCGATACTATTAACTTGGAAAATCCTAATTGGAAAAACATCCCACAGTCCTGAAGAAACGATTAAGAAAAAGCTAAAGACCACTCAGTTGAGAACGGACTGGCTATTGAATGAGGCCTAGGTAGTGATTGAAAAACGGAAGCTGCTCAAACAAGGCTAAAACTCGGAAAGCTCTAATACAGAGTACTTGGAACTAAGTCGAGAAATTGAAAGAATATGCAGACGTGATAAAAACCTTCACTATGTTGAGATCTATAGGGATATAATCATCATACAGAACACTGGCAAACTGTGAATCTCTTTTGCAAAACTAACCAGATCACCTGAAAATTCAAGGTTCGCTCCTGAACTGTCGAGACAAAGAAGGCAATCCGATTTCCAGACAGATGGAAGAATTACTGCGCCGAGCTTTACCGCATCCCGGACACACATCCCAGCGTGCATGTACATAAAATTTTGAATACCAGACAGACATCCCCTAATCAGAAACATACAATGCCATCTCCTGCTACTGTCCTCAAATAACTAAAGATTAATCCAAGACTTTCCAGCATTCGCCTACACAGTATTATAAAATGCTTTGGACATATATTGCAAGAAGATCTCATAACATTATGGAGAAACTGATAATGACAGGCAAGATTGAGGGCAAGGGACCTCGGGGCCGCAGTCCCAAAATATGGTACAGCACTCCATCAAGTTACTGATCACCAAAAATTGAGACAAGCCATTGCAAAAGCACGTCAGAATCACGTTCTTCAGTAACGAAGGAAGACTGAAGACAGATTTTCTTTGGGGGCGTCCTTTAATTACTTGAGTCTTTCAAGAGGAGGGAAGAGGGTCGATCTGAATCTTGTCTAACCTTACCTCACGTATTTTTTTTCGCAAGACACAGTAAAATTGTGAGAAAATATTTCTAGTGAAATCCCACCCAAGACATTAAAACAAATTTTGAAAAATTACGTGAGATTAAGGGAATGGAATGGATAAGTCAAATCTCACATCATCTCACCAGAAAAGAGTGCCTAAAAATCGCTAAAAACGCCTCACGTAATTAATGGACGCCCCCTTTCATACACACAAGATTTTGAACAATTTTTTACGATGTACCTACTCCGCACGCTTAGCTCGTATCAATAAGCCAGGCATTAGTAAAAGATCAGTAAATCATTTCCTGTTAAATACGTGTTACAAGGCTTAATAAATGAACATAATATGTTTGATTTCAGTCAAACAGTTGTAAATAAGCTATTTTATCAAACGTATTTCGTCAAGTGAAAACCAGTTTTAACTCATATTTATTTTTAATAGAAGGAAATTCTAAGCATATTATTTAATAATATTTCTAACTATTGAACACGTGTTCTAGATTTAATTGGGTTTGCGCTCTTAGTGCTGTTACATACTTTATATACCTTTTTTGGTAGAGAAAAACTTTAAAAAAATCGGAGCATAAAGTTGGTAATGAATTCCAATAGAATTTCTAGAGCAATGTTGTCCTAATTTCGAAAAACTACGTTCACAATTGCCTACAGAACAGAGTAAGGAAACCGTAATCGTGCTAACTAAATTAGGCATGATCTAATTGGCTAATTTCACAGATATAATTTTAATCTTTTCGTGACAATATAATTCGGTATCATTCTTAGTTAGTCAGGTCTTTTATTCTTAGTCAGTCAGTTAGTCGGTAGTTTGTATTATATTATAATTCTCCACATATCGGTTGCAATCTACATCCTTCTATAACTAAAAGATTCTTTCAGCTATAATATTATGTGTACTCTTGTGGAATAGCTTTGGAAATTATATTCTGCATGTCATCAATATTTAAAAGACATGAAAATTATATTAATATTTTTGATTGTATTTTTTTCTTCATTTTGATGTTGCCGATTTGCGCCCCCCGAATCCCAGCGCCCTAGGCGGTTGCCTAGTTCGCCTATATGGACGGGCCGGCCCTGACCACGGCTAGTACGTGAAGCCATAGAAATCAAAAAACATCCCAAAAATTTTAATAGGGAGGACGGTTTTAAATTGGCACCGACGTGGAATCCAGTGGTTAGTTTATGTAAATCTCGAAAAGTGTCGAGTGTTGTGCGGCAAGATGTAATCAGTGTAGTGTGTCGTGATATGGTTCACAAAGCTCAAAAACGATCGAGACGTAAGGTAGACAGACTGATGTATTAGTGTCAAACGTCATCCGACATCCAGCATCCGGTTCTTGACATCCGTCATCCGTCAAAGACTAATATCAACGTCGTTTGTCAACCTGTCAAGTGTTTCTCCGCGCCACCGCAGTCTAGCCGTGACCACGATCCCTGTAACGGGGTCGAAATATCGGCGTATAATATAAAATATATATATCAAGAGTACCCGTATTATACTTAAAATGTTTCAAGTCTATTTAAGTCTAAAATCATGTGAGCTCTTTATTTTGATACCCATATTGCATTATTCGATTTATTTTTATTTTTTGATACTTCAAACAATGGCATCTCACAGCCACCATATTTTTTTAATTTTACTTAAAATAAGGCTGGCACAAAGTGCCAAAACTAATTTGTGTAATAAAGAAATTAATAAATCAAATTAATTTTTCATTTAAATGGAGTACCAAGATTGTTAATCAAATAAGTCTGGTCTAAAAAATTTACTTAACTAATATGTTGAAACGGCTCTAGTACTGTGGTCATAGGCTAGACAGCTACAGCTGTATTTGACGAGGAATATTTTTCACGTCGAAGTTTTTGTGCACGGTGGCGCGATTATAATAGACATTTTTTTTCTAAAAATGAGTGCACTCATAACTCATGAGGTGTTACAAAATTTTGTACATTCAGAAAATTGCGGAGATTTTTAAAAATGCACTTAATGTGTCTGGCCGGGAGCTTCCCTCGAGAACACCTCAAATGTAGTTATCTCTAGTAACATTTATCACGAATCTCGTTGACTCTGATAATAATAAATCTAGAACTTCTAGGAGAATCCTACATTGAATTTACGATATACGTACACTGTACCTATTGGAGTGGAGTATATCACCACACATTTTCCCCTGTAGTTTTTCCCGGTCAGCAACGTCTTATTAACTCCTAGAGACAGAAAAGTCAGTCATTAAAAATACATTATGTGTGAATGCAATCATTTTCATATTGGAATACATAAATATTTCACGTCAGTCATAGATGCAGGGCCCTTAACTCAAGAAGGTACTAGAACGAACTACTAGTCTGATTGCTTAAAATAAAAATCAAGATGTACTTAACGCCCGCTCTGTACCTTAACGAGCAACTTGAGCGAGTCAACTGGACCGGACTAGGATCAATACGATACAATAACATCGAAACGTGCTCCGGCAGTGTTTACTAAAGTGACTGGCGCGAGCGCGAGGTGCCAGTTGAGGTGCCTACTGAAGCACCACTCTGAGCATGACGTAGCCGAATTTGTGGTCTTGGCTGACGAAGTAATATAAGCGACATTTCATATAGTGACAGTATTTTTATCTATGTAGTCAACCGTCACTACATGGAGGATAGAGTTGAAGGAGGGCCATCTCTGTGTATGAAAAGTGTCCGTAAAAACGCGTCCACTTACGGATGGCATTGCGGTGCGGTCTACAATAGTTACAGCTATGTTCATATCGCTATTTCTCAGACACTAGCTCCATTCTGGAATGGCCATTATTGGAACCACTATTTTCAGTAAACAGCTAGACACTTTTTCAACTGTCCCCTCGTATGAGATGGCCTTCCTTCTACCTCTATACTCCATGCGATACTAGCAGACGATTCACCTGACACTAAGTGGTCAGTAAGGTCCGTGAACATCAGTTACATCATTGGCATCTGTTTCAGCGATGTGTTATCGGAAAGGAAAGAAAAGAGAAGAAATTTGATAGAGATGATTAAGAAGGTTGTACCATATTATCTTGAACCATACGAGAAGGAACTTATTTAGATACTTACAAAGTGTACTGCCACTGCTGACTAAATAAATTCAGATCTATTTCTTGCTCCACCAAACTATTGCTGTAGAAAATAGGAGATCCAGGAAATATAATTACTCATATTTGTGTTAGCTCGGTCCTCAGTCATTGTAACCACGGTAAATTACTGCATATTATTCAAATTGGCTATTACACGATCACACAATACATGATCGATAGCAACCAGAGAATAATGTAACGTGTGGTAGAGCTCACCACACGTTACATACAGTATGTACCACCTTACATACTGAAGGTATATAATGCACCGAGTCATGGACCGCAATCAATCGTACCACATACCGGACTAGATAGTATCAGTTTAATACCTACAATCCTACATGTATATGTATATGTGATGAGTCAAATGTTTCGTACATACATAGGTTACATAATAATTTTATTCGTTTCCCCCATGCTCCCATTCTAAGCTACCTTTCAACATAATATGTATTCTAATTTCTGCCCAAACTGGGCCTTGCTTATAATATTATAGCCAATTATTATTAGTTCCAGTGGACAATTACATATGAAAAGTTCCGATTTAGGGCAGGCGAGGAAGCAGAAAAGCCACCAAACGCTGTGAACGTAGCCCTTGATTATGGCTATGAGTGTGTTGCCAACTCGGTTTTTCGGGCTAAATAGAGTTTGAAAAAGGGCTAGATTCGTCCAATACATTGAAAATAGGGGCTATTGCTTAATTAATATAGGTGAGGGGAAAAAAAAGGTCGCAAGACGCAAGTATGATAATGGTAATATGTTTTCAATATGTAATTCAATATGTTTCACTACTTAAATTGGTTTTTTCGATAGATTGCATCAAAAAGTTTTTTTTCAAGATCGTGGAAAATGATTTCGGGGCTAGAAATTGGGCTAGGTGCTAAATAATTATTTGAGGGGCTGACAAAACCCTAAAAAGGGCTAGATCTAGCCCCGAAAGGGCTAAATTGGCAACACTGGCTATGACTGCCAATTCCAAAGAGCTGCTGATGTTTTTTTAGACTCTTGACGAAGTATTGGATGGAGTTGCAATGGAGTTGAAGTTGAAATTGAAGTCGAAATTGAAGTTGAACTGTACAGACAGCCGCCACTTTTTAAATTTTTTTATTGATCTAATAACTAAGATATTTCAAGAAACCTGCACTACTTTTCACGTAGTTTTAAAGAAGTCTAAGCACTTGATACGAATTGTGTGTAGAACTGGCGAAACCTTGTGTTCTATTGTTTATTGTATAGTGTAAATAGTGTGTGTATCGAGTGTGTCCGTGTGTCCGTGCGTCCTGATTGCTGATTGTGTTAACTCACCGAGGTCGTTAGCGCCGACTGCACTGCGCTCAGCCCACCAGCACTACAGACTAGGATACACTACAGATACAATTGTATACACAATACATACAAGTACTAAACATAAAAATATATATTATATACGATAATGTTGTGATCTTTTGACAATTGTTAGACAAATGAGGTTTATGAGTTGATAATTAACGTATTGAGATCGGCTCTTGTGTTTATTATCAGTAGGAATTGCAATCCGGTGTCAGTTTGAATCCGGCCGGATTTTACCGGATTTTCATCAATCTGGCCAGAACCGACCGGATCCGGATCGGATTGGTTACATAAATTAATTTTCCTTTTTTTCCCCAAAATAGACAGTTTATGAAGTAATCGAGCTAACTTTAAGTTAGGATAGGTTATTATCAGGCAATAAAGAATAGTGTAAATAAAATCCCTGTAACATCGATAACTTTAACAAATCTGATATCATCATGTTATATTATTAAATTTTCCCTGGTTGCACTCGCACGCCCGATAAATTGATATAACATTAGCGAAACATGTCGGAGGCTAATGAGCAAGAATCATATTTGTTGGTATCATTTCGCAGAGTGCTTTCCGATATAACCCGATGTGATGTGGGATGCGGGCTGCCGCTGTCACATGAGCGCCCAAATTGAATTTTTCACGTACCGATGTATTACCGCCAGGCGGTGCGCCCGGCGCCGCGGCGTATCAATTTATACGCCAAATTTCATATTTTCTGAACGACTACGCTTTTTCTAACCTTCGGGTGGGTGTTATGAAGCCCGTTCGGTATAAATTGCTTCTTATTCCACAGACGAACAAAGATAGGGTGGTAACAGTATGTGAAATTTACTGAGAAAAATCAATATTGCCTTTCAATATAATATGTAGGATGTAGAAGTTACTGCTAAAAATAAGAACTTTCAGAAGAAATACAAATTGAATGTATTTAAGACATTTTAATTTTGGAGTACAGTGTTCTTTTCACACTAGGATTCCCTGTGCTGTAGGTGCCATGGACAATATACAAAGCCAGAAGACAGACGGAAGATGGTTAAAGAGATTTCATAAGTTGCCAACAGTGTCAGTGGAGAGCTCACCGCGCCGCGCTGCAAGGCCACGGCGACACTAACGTGATTCGAATCATTGTTTATGCGATGGGAACAACGGACCCTTTTCAACTAGAACCTTCACGCACCTAGGGAATTGCAATCTTACTACACGCACAATAAGATTAGTTTTGTCTGACGCCAGTACCCGTCGGTGTTACGATGTAGGACAATCTTGTAGGTCATGTCAAAGGAGCGTGAAGATTTTCGACAATAGCCTGTTTGTCCTGATATCAATCTGGATCAAGTATCTACTTGGTCATGTGAAGGATAATAATTTTATTAAGCCCATATATTCTTCGAATTCGATCCGGTAACGTGACATACGTCGTAATAAGACTTTCCTTCCAGCGACGTGGCTATGGCGTCTGATCATTGAATTTGCTGACCATCCTGTGACCATCTAAAACTACGCGGTAGTCCTCTAATGGAAAGCTTTTGAAACGTCCTAGAATGTTATTTGTCGTTGTAGAACTAGTTTGAATAAATAGTGCACTTCACATTTTTCTTTCCAATTAAAGTAATACATGTGGCAAGTAACTCAAATGTTCAATGAAAATGTGTTAAGTAAAATGTATGTACCAAACGCGGCTATCTCCGAAGCTGCCCGTAACTCGGGTAAGGTCTAAGGATGAATGCAATGCTGATAAATTTGTTACCGAGTCTCGCTAACTTTCCGGGCCAGAGTCTATTGGGATTTAAAGTAATTTGTGCTTCTAGCAAATAAAACTAGGTTAAACTGGACCGGAAGGTTTGGATCCGGATAATATTCAGAGAAGCTGTCAACAACCGATGTACTCTTGAGTGACAATGTCTTCAACCCTTTAATGGACCTAGTGGGCCCTGGGCACGTGTAGCCTGGGCACGGGTCTCTTCTCTTGAGGAGGCCCAGAGCATACTCCACCAAGCTGCTCCAGTGCGGATTGGTGGAGAGGTTAGTGGCCAACCCGAGTGTCGGAACTTTTCAAACCACCCGAGGGCCTTCAACATGGCTTAACAACTGTTATCTTATTATAACAACCGGGACCGACAGCTTTACGTGCCCTCCGAAGCACGGAAACGCTCAAGATTTTTTTTGCCACTATCGGTCACTTAACCAACTACCGACCGCACCTGCTCTTGCTTAACAGGATCGATATTAATGACTCAGTAACAATATCAAATACTTAATAATTTTAATTGTTAGATTTTAACAGTCCTTTAGTCAGGCCTTCCACATGCACACAGGGACATGAATGGTGGACAATGCCATTAGGTATTAATTTTGCCCTTGATTTATCCTTATGGTTTAAGGTGATAAATATGAATAAATAAATAAATGAATAAATCCTTACGAAAAGCCCTATGGGGAAGCCAGCTTCTATCACCTCCACCATGTCCTGCCACGCCATGGGATTGAGATCATTCAAGGCCACCCCAATACAACCATAATTTACATACTGTAACTCCTGTAGTTAAAAATAATATCGAGTAGATAATTATAATATAATTCTTTATAGTTTCTTAATTTATAATACTCAAGTTAGCCTAGCAACTGACAGAAGTCATAACAATATCCTAATGTTAATTGTTATTACTCTACTTAATAACTTACCCAGACATTATGGTTAGACAAGACAGGTTATTGAAAAGCGCGAAAATTAGTGATTAATGTAATTTTCCCATCGATGCATACACACTTCTCATTTTTAAAAGTGCCTAGTTGAAGTAACGTAAGCGACTAATGTTTTCTTTAGCAATACTTTGAAAGATAAATAATACCTCCCTCTAAAGATGTAGGTACTTAAAATATGTAAAGTTTGACGCATTTCACGCCATGCGCTGTCGCAATGCAATTAAGTTGACAGGACAGATTGTGTCCCTCGAATAAAACTTGTCAATTAAGTAGGTAGTTCGTTTATTTGTCCTGCCACCCCCGCGGCCCCGTCGCGCTGTCTAATTAGAAGGTGCAAAATTAGAAAGAAAAGGTCGAAATGCCGTTTCGTATTAAAATTATGTAGTTATACATTATTTACTAAGTATATAGACTAAAAAATAATGTTTTGTTCTGTTTGAGGAAATAAGTTGTCTTAAAACAATACATGATTTAAGTTTGTAAAATTGTGAAATAGGTTTTTTTATTTAGATTACCTACCAACCAAACTTTGTATATTTTAATTATTATTTTACATACGTGTAAATTGCTATTATTATTGCGTTTATCTTGGCTTGGCTTCAACCCATTAATGGCCCACTACTGGGCACGGGTCTCTCCTCTTGAGGAGGCCTAGAGCATACTCCACCACGCTGCTCCAGTGCGGATTGGTGGAGGGGTTAGTGGCCAACCCGAGTGTCGGAAGTTTTTCAAACCGCCCGAGGGCCTCCGACATGGGTTAACGACTGTTATCATATGATAACAACCGGGACCGACTGCTTTACGTGCCCTCCGAAGCACGGAAACGCTCAAGAATGTTTTGCCACTAGCGGTCACCCATCCAACTACCGACCGCGCCCGCTGTTGCTTAACTTCGTCGATCACTTAAGATCGACGCAAGCCGCAGGGCTATGAGCGCTTCGCTTCTTGCGTTTATCTATAAGCACGTTATAATGAATGAAATTAAAAGATAATTAATTGACGATCTGTAACGGGACCGCCGATAACGCCCGGATTTGTTGTGAATATTATCAGTAATAACCACATATTCAACTTTTCCAAAATGACATTTTGAAGATACAGACAGTTCTGTGACTAGTCAAGTTTATCATTATTGTATGTAGATAAGCGCTCATAGCTTCACTGCTTGTGTCACTAGCTGAAGTAGCTGAGAGACAAATATTTCGCGTGTTTATTGATGAAGAAATCTATAACGTGCGCAGTGTTTTACTTGCAAATAAGGATAACTAGGAAAACTTTACAACTAATAATTAAGCTTAAATAAGTTGAATCCTAAAAAAATTTTTTTTTTAAACGCTTTTATTTCAATAATGTTTAGTTTATAAAATTAGCTACAAGTTGTGAAAATTTCAAGTCTCTACGTAAAATAGAACATAGAGAATTATGCGTCTAAAGTCTGAAAATCGTTTTTTTTAATTTAACAACAAATAAACAATGAAAATTAGTTTAAAATATGATTTTCGTGTATTGTCATCGGAAATACACATGTCTGCCAAATTTCATCAATTTTCATTAAAGGGAAGTCATTCAAATTAACGTTACAAGATTTGATGCTTTGAAGATTTGATGCTTTGATGCTCCGAAGTGAAGCTAAATAAAAGCGTTTAAAAAAAAGGTTTAAGGGAGGTTGGCTTGGGCTCAAGAATAGTTGGAACTTTAATCGATTCTGCCATCATGCACGAGCACCGTCGGATTTAATCGGGTGGTACAGAGTCCAGCATCCTCTTAAACAAGAGTTAAAATGGAATGTTTTACAGAGTTATTGTAGAGAACAATACGTAAGCGATGAATGGCCGTCGCCCGTATTCATGGAGTGGAGTTGGCTCAGTGGCGGCAACAGTTGACAGCAAACCATGACTCCACCAGAGTTTACTCGTTGTACAAGTTTGCTTTAGATGACGTTGAATCATGAGTTTTTTTTTAAATTTAGGTTTTTATCAAAGATAATGTATTTTATCAAAGGCATGACTAATGCCCCAACTCAGAGTCGCTAACAGTTACTTAAATAGCTTCTTAGTACATAATTTGTATGGTGATTCTTTACTAAGAAGGACCGATTTATAGTAACCGTTAGTGACTGAGTTATGACGTAAGTTAGACAATGCCGGTCAGAAGTTTGATGGGAGAGCAATAGGACGAGAAGAGAAATTGAGATTATAGATAATAAAAAATAATAATTAGTAACCATTCTTAGAAGGTATTAAGATATCTGGCCTATCTTTGGCCGAGCTAAGAAACACCAGTGCACAGCCACGGCCAAGACTTCTTACATTTATTACATAGTTATCGGTATGTATTAAACTTAAATTTCTCTTAACACTAAATGTTACTCAGAAAAGTTTACAAACGATACAAACAATTGAGACTAGAACTCCCGTTTCCCATACTTTGATGCACTTTATGTGTCCGCTAGTTTAGTTTACGACAGCGCTAGTTCACCGCGGCACCGCGGCGCCGTCAAACCTGTCACTTTGTATTTTTATAACGATATCAAAGTAGTTCTCCATAAAGGTTGACATCATAATGTAAGTTCCAAAGGAAGGGTCTTACAGGGTCCCCGTGTAGTCATAAAAACGCCCCATTGATTCAGTGGATGTATGTCGCCAGAGTGGCCTCCGGTGCGGCACAGAGTAGTAAACGACAGAGGGTAAGAGAAAACATATTTTTGATAAATATTTCTCTGAAGAAATGCTGTAACCGTGTTTAGTATTTTAAGATTAAATAGTGTAAAAGTAATAAATTTTGTGACAGCTAATAGATATCTGTAATACATTACCTTAAAGGGTTTACTTTTAAAGATATTTATAAAATATGAGACATCTTTCGGTATCTTTACAATCTTGATCAATTAATCTTCAGTCAATATTACAACAAAAATATGAACGTTGTTTATTTTTGAGTCTCAACCTATCCTCATTGGGGTGGTATGAGAAGAGACCCGTGCCCTGTAGTGGGCCAGGGTTGAAGCCACTATTGGCCGTTTAAAACGAAACCTCTATCGGGTATTAAACTGTGTAAGATCAAAGGAGTTTCCGTGAAGATGAAGTCGGTGGTCGAGAGCGCTGGGCGGCGACGGGCGATGGGCCTCTTCGCTGTTTTACACGACACGTCACACGCGCGCCGCTTTACAGGAATTTACCAAAATTATTTTAGAAGTTGCTAATGGACATACACAAATTGCTTTGATACCATTGCAACGATATTAATAAAAATCTAAAATAGAGTATTTAAGCAGTGTTCTGTTTTGTTTAATTTAACTTTAACATAACCTACAGGAAAACGTGGTGAAACACAGACATATACTGTATGTTTAATCTAATATATAATAATACTAGCCCGGGTGAACTTCGTATCACCTAAAAATCATATTAAAAAATAGGGGTTGGTGTTAGAAGGTTGAAAATTAAGGGTTGTATGTATTTTTTAATGCTACATTATAAAAAAATAAAAACAAAAAATTTCTTCAAAAAATTTAAAAAAAAAATTAAGGGTGAACAACCCTTATCACTTAGGGGTATGGAAAATAGATAGTAGCCGATTCGCAGACCTACTGAATATGCATATAAAATTTGGTAAAAATCGGTAAAGCCGTTTCGGAGGAGTATGGTAACTAACTTTGTGACATGGAAATTTTATATATTAGATATCTCTGACCCAATCTGACCTACTTGTTAGTATGAACTCCAAGAGTAGCATGTCCGTCGTCCACTTCAACTTGTTTTACTGTTAAAATTGATATGATGAATGTAGAGTTCTACTCGTATAAATATTTTAGGTGCGTAAACACCTACACGTACAATAACTATATAACAAAATTAGTCTAGCATAAGCATTATTTCTATTTTAAGCAAAAAACTATAAAAATCTAACGATAAAACTGCCTCTAATCTGTTGTACAAATCACAAAAAATTATGACATAATGAAAAAAAAACGTGGATAAAATCTCATCAAAAACATAAATGTGAAATGAGAGCCAAGTTCAAAAAAAAAGGGTGCGTGTACTTTTGTACGCGCGTGAGAAGTTATACTTCTTTGACATGAAAAAAAAATCAAAAAACAATATTAAAAAAACATTGTTCAAAATACAATATTCAAAAACAGCAATACTAAAAATAAAATGAAATAATATTTTGAAATAATTTAATTTACGAATCTCTATAGCCAAACTATATGTGTTAAGCGCCATCTGTGATTAATTTTGTAGTATATTCTAATATTACTTTGCTACGTATCGTAATAGTTCTCGTAATAGAACATAGATGGTGTTTTTACAATTGCAAAAACAAATCAATTGTAAATCTTTTTTTTCTGTTTTTACAATTGTAAAAACACCATCTATGTTCTATTACGAGAACTATTACGATACCATGCTGTAAAACCAGTTTTTGTGGGGGGGAGGGAATGAAAGATTTTATTCAGTTCAGTTGAAGAATAATTTATTTTCCGACAGGCATTAAACTTTAATACAGATTAAGGAGAGAAAAAGAATGTGCTCCTAGTCCCAAAGACAAGTATCGATTACTATTTACTACTACAGTCCGTTCACAGTTATTTTACCTCTGACAAGCTGTCATTACCTTCCCATTAGATTAGCATTACTTGCTGTCAAGTGACGAGTGTTGTAAAAGTTCCCGATTTATCGGGAGATCTACTGATTTTGGTTATCATCTCCCGATATCCCGTTTTAGCGACCGTTTCTCCCGATTTTTTGCATTTTCTACCAATGTAATATAATATTGAAAATTAAAATAGAAAATAGTGTTATAAATACAAAAAACAAAAGAAACTGAGTCGCTCAATGAAAATACAGAAGAATTTTGGGCAAATGTAGGTACATATTATAGCATAAAACGTGGTCATGGCTCACGAAATCGTGTTCTAATATTTTTTCCAACTGAATCAATTATTGGTCTATTACACACAAAAAAATTAAAAAATACAAAAAACCCGACTGCGTATAAAACATGTGCGACATATTGAGGATAAGTTTTGTAAAATGGATGGAAGCTTAGACGCGGAAATTGATAAATTTATTATAGAATTGAAAGACGAGTGTGATACGGAATCTGAGAGCAGTTTTGATGATTCATGTTCGTCCGATAGTGATTATTTATCATTAGGCGTGCGTTTGGATCATTCGTATGCCAACCCAATTTAAAGCAATTCAATTTGTTGTAATTTTAATATAACTACCGAGAATGTGAACTGATTAGTTAGGAGACTGTAAAATAATACATTATTTTATTTGAACGTGTATCATTTTTACTATCGTTACTTTTGGATCAACCTAGTAAATAATATTTATATACATCAGAAGAAACATGTAATATTTCATGTTAGGGAATCGTACAAACTAAACAACACACAGCTAAGGTTAACCAACTTAATAAATTAATAATGTAGTTTTTATAAGGAAGAATATAAACGCGTATAAACAAAATTTTGATATTAATAATCGCCAAACAAAAAGAATGTATCAATTAATTACGCCTTCGTTCCGCCAAAGTAAAGTGCAACGATCTTTCATAGGGCTTGGTGTACATTTCTATAATAAAATCCCAAAATTAATACGTGACTTGCCAATAGAATCTACGAGTTTAATGGTTAAAACTAAGTTGGCGGGTGTCTTTTATACTATCTACTACTTAAATGGTTTTTACCCAAAACGAATGTCATAAAAAGGTTGTATAATAAAAGCTATTGCATATTTCAAGAGATTTTATTAGTTATCATTTATATTAATAGTTCGTCTAGTTGTGCAGGAGGCGCTATATTTCGTTGGTACCTTGTCCTTGCCCAATCAAGATACCATAACATACTCATTGTAAGTATGGCCACAGCAAACTACTGATCTTCTAAAGATGTATAGGGTACGTTATCCAGTGTTCAGGACTTATTCTGAACCTTTGTCAGTCACAAAACAGGCGATTAAGTAGTCCATATTCATATAGTATTGGTTTGCCAGAAATTGTAGCGAAACTGCGAAAACACATTCACCAAAACACAAGTACGAAATCGAATACAACAGTAAATTAAAATAACTGTGTGCGTGTCGATGATTTTCAATAGTAAATAGGACTCCAAATAGGTACGCTGAAAATATTTAATAGAAAAATACAAAAAACCACGCGTAGAAACATGAAAGATCGATGACAAATATGACAGTACAGTGGTGTTATTTATAAATACTATGGTTACCAAAATGACATTAATAGGGATTACATCATCTTTGTTGTCAATCGATTAATCGATGTCAAAATATTCGAAATGTAATTTAATAAAATTAGCGTAACGATTGAATGGTAATTCAAAATATATTACATAGTTTTAATATGTATGGAATACGAAAACATGTAAGAAATAAATTAATATTATAATTATAATTAACAAATAATACATAAAATATATTATTATATTCCATCAATCGATTATTATGAATCAATTCAATCGATTATAAAATCGTTTGTAATGAGGTAAATACTGTGAAAACTTTTTTGCATACAGAAAAAATACAGAATTGAGCTAACTTCACGATGCAGAATTTAGGTGTCGGTGTGCGCGCGCATCGTAGAAATTCACTCTCATCATTTTTCACCATCGCGCCAAAAGAAGTATAACTTCAAAAATACAAAAAACCACGCGTAGAAACATGAAAGATCGATGACAAATATGACAGTACAGTGGTGTTATTTATAAATACTATGGTTACCAAAATGACATTAATAGGGATTACATCATCTTTGTTGTCAATCGATTAATCGATGTCAAAATATTCGAAATGTAATTTAATAAAATTAGCGTAACGATTGAATGGTAATTCAAAATATATTACATAGTTTTAATATGTATGGAATACGAAAACATGTAAGAAATAAATTAATATTATAATTATAATTAACAAATAATACATAAAATATATTATTATATTCCATCAATCGATTATTATGAATCAATTCAATCGATTATAAAATCGTTTGTAATGAGGTAAATACTGTGAAAACTTTTTTGCATACAGAAAAAATACAGAATTGAGCTAACTTCACGATGCAGAATTTAGGTGTCGGTGTGCGCGCGCATCGTAGAAATTCACTCTCATCATTTTTCACCATCGCGCCAAAAGAAGTATAACTTCAAAAAAAGAATTGAGATCTAAATGGGTGCCAAGTTCTGTGTAGAAAACCCTAAAATTTTACTCACAAGAACACATAATTTAAGCTCTACATTTGATTTGGCTAGTTTTCACGTACAAGCATTTTTTTATTTGTATAACCAACTTATCTTTGTTAAGTCATATGCAAGTTAGTGTACTTCCTGTTTGCCGGTACTGTACTTTTATTGTTTGGTTGATACAATAACTATGTTACTTTTCTAAAATTGGTTTATTGGTGTAGCTAAGTAATAAAAACTAGCCAAACACATGGCGCCGCGACGAGTTTCCTTTTTTTGAACTTTGGCTGGGGACGCTCCCGCGTGTCTTAGATTGTGAATTTTTAACAAATACCCTAGTAAATATTATTACGATCTATGTTTAAGACGTTCACGAATGAGACCAATGCTCTGCCAGGTTTCCGCTATGTATTGGATAACGATTACAGCGCAGTCATCGCCCATCGGATCGTGCGAACAGCGGCACGTGCGCGGTGATAGGAGATGGTCGTCGGTCGTCGGTCGTCGGTATCTACCACGTGCGACATTTTGGGAAATACTCGTACATACCGCACATACCGCACGACGAGGTCCGAGTGAAAAGATCGTAACTCAATCGTTTATTGTGTACCGACCACTACCGTACCACTTACCTACCCACTCCGGCTTAGCTCGGTTAGCACAGATAAAACAAAAAAAAAACTGTTGATCTAATTTCTATAAAACTTCACAGAATCACCCGCTGATCTAATCGTAATATTATCTGAAAATTATGTAAAAATCGATTCAGCTTTGGAGCAGTTTTAGAGTTCACAGAGCACACCAAACTCTTCTCTTCAGTTCAGTTCTCTTCATGAGAACTGATAACTTTACGATAATAACGTTACGGAGTTCGTGAGTCTTGGAAAAATATTTTACATGACATATTTATTGCGAGATTTTATTAACTGATTCGCAAATTCTATATGTTTCAAGAGAAAAATATTCAGTTAATGTCTTGGTGCTTGCAGAACGGCTGTCCGGTAGTAAGGTGACCATACTTATCATACTTATGATAGTTGTGCTTGTACACCTCTACCAGCAATTTATTTGTCAACTTTGATAAGTTTTCCACTTTGGGTTATCTGGAAGAGATCGCTTTTTAGCGATGAGATCGCCTATTGTATACTATCCATTGTAGTTGTTATGTATATTTACATTTTATTCTGGTGTGCAATAAAGAGTTTTGTATTGTATTGTATTGTATTGTAAGGTGAGCGTTTCACCAGCGGGATCACGTGTGCAAATGGCTTTATTATCCGGATTCCGGCAACTGGACCGAGGTGAGGTGAGGAGCCACCTGTGAGCGTGTCAGCGACATGCTACTCACACTGCAGGTTTTTATTATTTAGTTTTTCGATACTCAGTATGTTTGTTGTTTGGTTTACAAGCTGAATTATTACTACTTCCTCTTATCCTATACGGAGGGAAATTGTGCTGATGATTTAGTTCCGTTTTAAATATATTATGCTTATGTTAATCCGAGTTCTATGCTCAGAGTTACTTCTAGACAAGAAAACGAGAATGCCCATAGTCAAAAAAATCATGATGTCACAATAATTTTTGTTCAAAAAATTAAACTAAAATATTTCAAGTAAACCCTATTTCCTGAAAAAATTCTTCTTCGGCTTAATTTTCTTAAATTAATAAGTAACTTAGTTCCATTTTACAACACAAAACTTCTTTCGTTTTACACCACAAAATCTCTTCAACGGTATAGGTACATTTTAGACAAAATATTTTTGCACTATAAATACATGTAAATAGACTGTTTTAGATGAATGGTACTCATAAGTAACTTCATGTAACTGCAAGGTACAAATTCTATTGCGTCTGAAGTTTACCGAGACGATTTTCCATGTTGCAGGCTTATTCCACCTCTCTAAGACTTAAGGAATAAAACAGGGTGACAAAAATGTGTCTGTAATCTGCTCAACAGGATCATGCCCTTGAATTTATAAAAATATCATTATATTGAAGAGCAAAGAGACGCGTTGTTTAATAAATGCACAAACACTTCTCCCAAGCCGGTCTCACGCCGAGGGTATGAAAATTTAAGAGTTAAGCCGTTACAGGTGGCCGGTAAATTCAGCCCCGAACCGGATAATACCAGAATAGTGTTGTCTGCGATACCGGATCAAACGGTAAGCAGGGATTGAATACATTTTATTTTTACAGAAGTGGATTACTGCTGATACAAAATTATTTGTCCGTTAACAAAGATTATTTTACCATTTATTATTTATTTTAAATAACCAAAGAGCGTTCTTAAAATGTTTAGAGAAATTTCTGAAGTTATAAACATTAACATATTATGCTTGGCTTCAACCCATTAATGGCCCACTACTGGGTACATATCTCTCCTCTCGAGGAGGCCTAGAACATACTCCCGGTTAGTGGCCAACCCGAGTGTCGGAAGTTTTCAAACCGCCCGAGGGCCTCCAACATGGCTTAACGACTGTTATCATATGATAACAACCGGGACCGACGGCTTTACGTGCCCTTCGAAGCACGGAAACGTTCAAGATTTTTTTGCCACTAGCGGTCACCCATCCAACTACCGACCGCGCCCGCTGTTGCTTAACTTTGTCGATCACTTAAGATCGACGCAAGCCGCAGGGCTATGAGCGCTTCATACTATGCTTAAGTTTACTTTATTATTAAATAAAAAACCCTGTTTTAGAAACTCAGACATAAAATTCCCGACAGGCTACACGGCATCACTAGCGACACGAGCACGACATCCAAAGCGATTCACGGGAAATATATTTCGATGCTACCTTATTTATTCTAAGTAGTTTCGTCGACGACTGTAGTTTCGGAGTTGAGTAGACGTGTCGTACAATATTTAACTGCATGTATCAGGCTACGTACAAAGTATGCTCGATATGTAACAGGCGCTATACAAGTTTTATTCCCGCGTGCGCCGCGGTCGGGCGGTCGGGCGGTCGGGCGGCGGAAGTTTGAATGAACGCGGAATATGTGCAGGCAGATAAGTGCGTTTACTTTTTGAAATATGTTACAAGTTGGATCGCCTGAGTTTCAAAACTGTTTACCGTTGATCTGTAACGATCCCATTGCAGGTTCACGTCTTGAAATAAGAGCGGTCAATATTATAGGTTTATTTTGGATACTTTATAAACAATAAGGAGAAATTTTAGAGAAACTTAGTAAGTTACCTTAGAGTATTTTCCTTTTAAAATATCTTAGAATAATCTAAAGAGGGTTCGGACTGTAAACACAATGCGGTGAGAAACAGTACGTATACTGTTGCCACTGCTTTACAAATTAGAAAATAAATAGTGGATATTATTATTATAGAGGGACCTTTATTAAGAAACTGTGTATTTTTAATCGACTTCAAAAAAAGGAGGAAGTTCTCAATACGACTGCATATTTTTATGTTTGTTACCTCAGAACTTTCAACTGGGTGAACCGATTTTAATGATTCTTTTTTTAAATCGAAAGCTGGTGCTTGTCATGTGGGCCCACTTAAATTTGAGTGAGATCAGACAGTGGCATCCATGAGAAAACCATATGGGTGAATTTCCCAAGTGCATTTTTGAGACGGCGAGGTTGAAAATTAATGTGTGGAGGTAAACTACAATTATGCATAATTTTATATAGGTAGTTTAAGTAGTGATCTACATGATAGTGAAGTATTCAGAGGTATTTAATACATAAATTCTTAATAAAAAAATATCTAAGACCTAAAATCTAATTCCGGTGTACTGTCCAAACTGCGTTTATTTACATATTTTATTAATTTAACTTTTTTTGGTAAATAAATTTCATTGAAAGGGAATGTTTTTTAGAAATACATTAAATAACACAACTAATATATATTTATGGGGTAATTTAAGATAAAACAACAGCTCTTAAAACATCTTTTACAAATGTCCTACAAAAAAAGCAATACCGGTGGCGCATTTTGTATACTTCATTACTTGTTACTTCACGATTTGAAAGACACCTTCCTGGCTCTCCCCACACCGTTCAATTGTGCTCTTGCAAACTGCGTGTTAGATGACCGACTGGCTGCGTAATTTTCCTGCCAAACACGTAAGTACTAACTGCGGTGGCGCAGGAATACAAAATCATCCAATTCCGATGTCATGTATATTAGTAAAAGTACAAAGCAGATTATCTAGAAATTTTATGGAGGGTTCCATTAACGGTTTTCAGCTATAATTGTGAAATAAAAGTTAACCTGTGACTAAAAGTTTTCTTTAAAATTTAAGTTTTGTCTCTGATTCTAAGTCCGGTGGCGCAATCTCAGTAGCTCCGGTGGCAAATCAAAGCGTATAGGGAAGTATAGGCCACAGAAACACCAGCGTGTCTCCATCTATCTATCAGCCCTTGGAGGTCCACTGCTGGACATAGGGGAACTTGCACCACTTTGACCGGTCCTGAGCCTTCTGAATCCCCGTTGTCTTCTTCAGGTCGTCAGTCCACCTGTTCGGGGGGGCGTCCTATGCTCCTTTTTCCGAGACGTGGGCGCCATTCGAGGACCTTTCTTAACCAACGGTTATCGGTCCTTCGCACTATGTGGCCCGCCCATTGCCACTTCAGCCGGCTAATTCTTCGAGCTATGTCGATTACCCTTGTTCGTCTACAGATCTCCTCATTTCTGATGCGATCACGTAGAGAAATACCAAGTATAGCCTTCTCCATAGCCCGCTGCGCTTCTCTGAGGTTGTGGATTAGACCAATAGCAAAGCACCACGTCTCGGATTCGTATGTCATCACTGGCAACACAAACTGCTCGAACACCTTAAACTTCAGGCACTGAGGTAGTGTTTTGGACGACAACATATGACGGAGTTTCCAGAACGCAGCTCATCCGAGTTGGATTCTGCAAGTGACTTCTTTCTCGAAGTTGGACTTACCCATCTGGATCACTTATCCCAGGTAATTGTATTCGTCTAGAACTTCGAGAGTAGCGCCATCAACAACAACCGATACGGGTGTGACATGGACATTCGACATGATTTTCGTCTTGTCCATGTTCATCTTAAGACCCACCCGTTGTGAGGCGCTGTTCAAGTCCCCGAGCATTGTACCAAGTTCTTCCAGGGAACCCGCCAGGATGACTATATCATTGGCATATTGCAGGTGTGTGATGTATTCGCCATTGATGTTAATGCCATGTTGTTTCCACTCCATCAGCTTGAACACGTCTTACAACACAGCGGTGAACAGTTTTGGGGATATGACATCCTTGTCTGACACTTCTCTGCAGTTGGATGGGGTTCGTTGCTGTGTCGTGTACTCTGACGGACATGATGGCGGATGAGTACAAACACTTCAACATCTCGATATACCGGTAGTCGATCCGCCACCGCTGGAGAGAATCTAGTACCACCCAGATCTCGATAGAATCAAAGGCCTTCTCATAGTCCACATAGGCTATACATAACGGCAAATTATACTCCTCGGTCTTTTGTATAATCTGCCGCAATGTGTGTATATGGTCTATGGTGCTGTAGCCTTTTCGGAATCCTGCTTGTTCGGGAGGTTGGAAGTCGTCAAGCCTGCGTGCAATGCGATTTGTGAGGACCCTCGAAAACAGCTTATAAACGTGACTCAGAAGTGCAATGGGCCTGTCTAATCACCGCTAAAAGGAGTCCGTTCATCTAGACTCCTATTCTTCAAAATGTACATATTATCTTTAAAGTATTAAATGATCCTGCCTTTATGATTTATCATTGGCATAAATCAATTTCGGTGGATAAAATTCTAATTCCAGTGGTCCTAATTTCGGTGGCATTTGATAGTGTAATTTGATAATATCTCCGGAACAAATAAATTTTTTTTCAGTCTCTACTATATGACTAATTATTACTACCTATTTACATATTATTTATGCCAAATAAAGTGTATTAGAAACAGCAAGTTTAAATTTAATCAATTTCGGTGGCTTGGATTTTAATTCCGGTGGTCCTTTAATAATTTCGGTGGCATTTGATAATTTCAAATGGAAATATCTCATGAACTAATGTCTTTTTTTCGATCTCTAGTATATGATTAATTAGTACTACTCTTTATCTATTATTTAGGCCAAAAAAATTTATCAGAAACAGCTAATTTAAATTCGCCACTGTAATTAGACAAAAATCGTGTTTGTTGAAATTCACCCATATAAGCCTTTTTTCATTAAATATGTGCGCGACAAATGGACGAATAACTCAATATCACGCCAACCGAATTCGATAATTATTTTTTTATTGTTATTGGAAAGGAGGTATCTACTTACTTCATTTAAAGTCAGTTTTTTTTGTTAAAATTTTAGATTACATCATGTGTGAAATTATTATAGAAGAAAGCAACTATAAGCAGATGAGATTGACCTACAAGTCTGGCGCGGAAGGGCGAGCGGTAATAAGGTTACGGTGTAATACACCGGCAGCGTGAGGAAAACCAAATGAGCTGGAAAGAGCAGGCGTCTGGAAGATGAAGCCTCCCGCTATACACATTTGATTACATATGTACTCAAACTCATTTATTTCATGTACCTAACTACAGTCAGCAAAACAGTTAGGTATACAGTACAAGACACAAAAACCTTCCTTAATGTTTAATACTTACTATGTTTAAAATGTTAGTATCAATGTTAAATGCAACCTTTAAACGTAAGACATTCTGTAAAATTAAACATTACAGAATATTTTCGTGTCATGCCCGACATACCTTACTCTTCTGCTGACTGTACCTGTACGATCAATACGCTTATGAATGTCGATGTCTTGCTTCTATCACCTTTCAGGAATGTTGCATTAAAATATCTAGATAAAAGCGGCGAATTTTCATACTTGAATGTAGGTATACCTAGTTTTGGTTTAAAGAATCTTTATTTCTCATAAGACATAATTAAAGTACATTATCACTTAAAATGAGAAACGGTAATTTGTGAATGATTTGTGAACAATGTGTGAATTTGATGAAGTTGTAAATTTTGTTGTGTGTGGCTATCCTCTTACCCATGCTACATTATGCTTGCTTATAATATGTTGTTTATAATATGATATAGGATAATTATATGTATGTTTATATATGATAATTAAGTTTGCTATGATACAGATACTCTTGATTTATTTTGCCATGGTCACGACTCACGATATGAGTGACGGAACACAATCGAAATATCGTAGAAATTTGTTTTTAGTAAGAAAGAGTATTGAGTAGAATGTACTGAGTAACCTCAACCTCAAAGACAAGACCTATTGCATACAACTGGCAGGGCTCCGGGTGTAAGACATTAATTCATCTTCGCAAAAATTTAACATTTTTACAAGCAATTGTGTCGGAAGGCGCGCAGGTGTGATTAATCAGGTCTGCTGGAACTCAATGAAGTGTTCGAGCTTGCCGGGGCAAGCTGCACCGGGTCATCCACCGAGCCATCCACCGGGCCGTCCACCGGGCTGTCCACCGGGCTGTCCACCGGGCCGTCCACCGGGCCATAAACCGGGCCACCGCGCCTGGTCAGTCGGGCCGATCTCGCCCGGTGATGTATCGTCGCCGTCCGATGTGGATTATGGAGATGGAGTGTTGCCGACATAATTTATTATACTCTTGGAAGTTATTAGAGCTTGGTACTTAAGATAAATTCATATTTTATATTAAAATTTTGCAAGCAGGTCCTACCGTTTAGTTACATAAATTTTCGCATAAAAGCTTCAGCGAATACAGCAGGTGTTCGAAATATTTATATCAATTAAGATCACCCACTCAAAACCTTTACTCGCGGGTGGCGAATTACTAGAATTACTTAACTTGCGGATGGCGGCCCTCATTGTAACAACCAATTAAGAATCGGGAACCAACATTTTTTATTTATGAATTACTGTCACTGGAAAACCGATCTCGTAATGCTTCGAGCAGTCGGTAGAGTCACCATAACTTGCAAATAAACAAATATTATAATAAATGCTCACAGACAACGCATTATGAATCATTGTTCCGAGTTGCATTGATATACAATATGTTAATCCAACTCGGAACATACGCAAAACTAATTGTATCATCACATGGTGAAGAAACTTTTATCTCATTTAAATGATTACGACTACCACAGCCGGGATCCAACGCAACCCACCGCAACTCATCAGACAAGGTCCACAAACAACTTGGCTCCAGAATCGGTAATGCAAAAATATCAAAATTAGAATTGATGACCTTAATTCAACCGCATTAGGAACTAATCCACCTGCCGTAATACTTTCGTAGGCTTTACTAGGCTTTGGTGCAACTCCCTAAAGCTCTCCGCCCTGTGGCCAGACCCTCAGCTGCGCCCCAAGCCTGATTTATTCCCCCGACCGACCGACGTGCAGGAAACATGGGGTAAGTTAGTCTTATGTCGAACTGGAGTAAAACAGGATATTAAAAGTATGTTTTTGTTTTTCACACACTTTGACTCAATTTGATACCATATACTTTATACGGCGTATCATCGTCACAAAGTCATGACCACTGTGTTGCGCACGACTAAAAAGATAAGGAGAGAGTGAGAGAGGTTTGATAATAATTCGATGAACTAAGAATCGGATGTTACGATTACGTCTCTAAAGCACGTCTAATTACTGTTTATTATTATTGTATAACTCTAGAATTTCTTTTGACGGAGCTATTTATTCAATCAGAATATTTCCTTTTATCCTTACTGGTACAAAGTCGACTATCAAATACAAAAAAGTCTACAATAAGTGAGTCCTGTGTCCCGCCCTGGAGCCCCCGCGCCGCCCGCGCGTCACGTAATTTACTGTGAACTCAAGGCGACAAGGCGAGGCTTTTCTTTTCGCCGTTATTTTCCGACTCCCGGTTACTGTAGCAGTTTTATTACCGCCTTTACGACTTGATCAGTTTGCGGATTTGAGGATTGTTTATAGTTTATGACTTGTTATTTATAATGTTATTAAATTGATTCTCTTTCAATATATTTCACGAGACATTCCAATTTTGCATTTATGTGTTTATTCTCAGTCCAGTCACTCCATTTGCGATACTCGGAATTATTTTGCACTAAAGAGTTAACAAACATTTGTAAAACAAATGACATAAAGCCGTTGCCACATGTTCGCTTTTAAACAAAAAAAAACACATCGATATGCGTCATAAAATGCAATTAGAATGGTATTAATCCTAATGTAGTCGTCGTGGGTAGCGCGGCTCGGCGTGAGGTACCAGGGTGCCATAAGTCAGCGAAAGCCCGTTATTTTTCACATTACCCCTCTTGACAAATCGACGGATCGCGCTCAGATCACCGTCCGTCCATAACTCCGTATTGCCTCCCGTCAGTCCCGTCCCGGCGTACGTCATTGGATAGCTTGGCCACTTACTCTGAATGTTTCCATATGGAATTACTTTGATATAGGTATGGGTACAACTTTTTTAACCAGTGTGACTACCTAGTTGATAACGCCATCGGTGTTTAAAGAATATAAAATACTTTAAGCATATTCCGGTTTTTTAGATTGTTGAGTTCCATTGGATCACTATACAATAAAATGAGTTAGGGTAAAGAGTATCGACATCAGAGTAGCGTAATTTATAAATCGGCAACTATTAGAACTTCTGCTATGTACCTACTATGTGTAGAGTACTGCAAGGCTATTCTGTTTTGTAACTCGACAGCGGAATCCGCGATAAGTTTCAAAATTGAAGTTAGAGTTCGAGAGTCACTTCACTTCGAAAGTGCGTACTAGATGATTACGCCGTGTCCTACGTGGGCGACTCAACGCGAACGCGAAGCGACGCGGCGCGATGCGAAAACAACAAACAGTTGAAATGTGTTGGAGTGTCCTACGTTACAAAACGCACGTGGAGTGCGCTGCGGTGCGGCGCGATTTGACGCGAACGCGATCAGTTGGTTTGATATTTTCGCGCGAACTTCAGCGGCGCGGCGGATGTCATTGGCGGTGAAGGGACGATTCGCGTGTACGTAGGACAGAGCCGCCGCATCGCACCGCATCGCACTGAAATCGCACCGGATCGCTTCGCGATCGCGTTCGCGTGGAGTCGCCCACGTAGGACACGGTGTTAGAGAATGACATATTTATTTGTCATATTTTTAGTCGTTTGACGTTCGAGTTCGAGACTCACTTCACTTCGCGAGTGCGAATATATGATTAGAGAATGACATATCAAGATTTCTGACTCGAACTTCAATTTTGAAACTTATCGTGGATTCCGCTGTCGAGTTACAAAACAGAATAGCCTTGCTGTTCTCTCCAGTATTATTAAGACCAACCTGCAAAGCCTCGGGAACAGGCGCAGAATAGCATCTCGGTAGGATTCAAAGTCAACGCACTGAACTTTTATTTCCGTCATTATTACCACTGAGAATTACAGTGTCTTGTCAGTCTCCTTATCTCCTTATCTGTTCACAAAACGCATTTCACAGATGTAAATTCGACTGCAGAACATTGCAAACTCCTGTAACATTGACGGCCGCGCGGCGGGGGACGGCAACGTTAACGTACATTACACAAACACACTCTCTCTCTCTCTCTCACACACACACACACACACACACACACACACACACACACACACACACATACACACACACACACATACACACACACACACACACATACACAGTTACCAGTAAAAAAATATTAAACCAGATCTCACAATAAGCGAATATCGAATGACAACCGGTAAAATATTGTGTGCAACTTGAGAAAATAACGACACCAATAATATTCATTTCACACTCCGAAACAACTTTTCTGACATCTGTTCAATATAATTATGAACTTTATCAGACGCTGAAAAGGCTCGATATTGCGTGATGATAAATTATTTTCTGCAAGTAAAGACTGGTTTTTCGACATCGAGTTATATTTTGTATGACATTTTATGGTTATCGGCGTCACATAAAAATAAGCAAAGTTGGGGACAATATTTTAATTGTTGGAGCATTTCATAAGCGTTATACGTTTATATATATATCTGTTATAGTTATAGATATATTGACACTGTCCCTAGTCCTTACTGGTTGTTACTGTACTTAATTATACTGTTGTGCTACACATCTATACCATATTTATCAGATATCATTGTGAAATGCAGAAAAAAGTGTTTATTACTTTACTTTCCATAGATATTACACACTACGAGATAATAGCTTGCCTGCGTCCGCGATCCCAGCCGCATTATGACGTGAATGTCTTAAAAAAGAGGGAATTATAGGGTTTTACTAAGTGAGTCCGCTCACCATCTTGGACCTTACTACTTACCATCAGGTGGGAATATGGTCAAGTATTAAAAAAGTAAAAAATCAGTAGCGGGCGCTCGGCCGCCACCGCTAGTGGCTTGCGCCAGCAGAGCAGGTCCTGCGGCGAGCGTTGCGCGGGCGAACTGGACATAAAATTTAAAATAAAAAACGCGAAACGTTACGCGACCGGCTAATATAGGGCTCATGGAGCCGCCGTCCAACTTATTGTTTATCGTGTTTGTATTTCACTATAGGTACTTTACTTATCTCAGGTTTTTCAGTTGTTTTTATTTCGCATTCACTGGTGTACGTGAGTTTTAAAGTATAATACTTCTCTGTCCATAGATATGGGATCTATGGGCCGGTTCGGGCGGTGGGGGCTCCTTGAAAAATATATCTCATCAAAAACATAAATGTGAAATGAGAGCCAAGTTCAAAAAAATCTAAATGGGTGCCAAGTTCTGTGTAGAAAATCCTAAAATTTTAGTCACAAGAACATGTAATTTAAGCTCTACATTTGCCTCTACATTTGGCTTGTTTAATTTTTTACGTACTTACAGGCTATATTATATTTGCATAATTATCTTCGTTAAGTCTTTTAGGTTGATATAACACCTATGTTACTTTTCTATTTGGTTTGTTGGTAGCTAGGTAAGTAGTTAGGTACTAAAGAAAATATAGACGCACACACACAATGACATGGTGCTGCGTTACCTTTACCCTTTTTTGAACTTTGGCTGGACACGCTACCGCTAGATTATTCAATATACTTACTTCTGAGGTACAAATAATTTACGTAAATAAATGGATCCAGCAGCGTGAAGATCAATTTTTTATTTTGATTAGGTACTTGCTTCGCCTTAAAAGCCATAACTTTTAAAATTGATTAATTCTAATATTTTTTATTTAATAATAACTGTTTTTCTGTAAAACTGGTAGCTAGACCTATACAAACTGGAAGAGGGACATGATTGCTTTCAGTTTTATGATCCAAGAATGTTATTCGAAACAGTTTATAGTGCAATCTTTTACAAGGAACAATTCCGTATATGACACTAGTTCCTACTCTGCTGTATTAACAAGCCTACCGAATAGGCCATAACCGGTACAGCTCGTTACCTGCAGCGCTGCAGTGGCTGCAGCATGCAGCGTGTCCCCGCAGTGGGACATAAACCAAGATGTTTATGTTATTGCTCAATACCACCACAACTAGTCAAGAAGCAAAATCGATAAACTTTACATATTCTTTATTCACGTTATTTAAGTGTTGTTCTGTTATTGAAGTGAATGGTTGTAGCTAGATAAGGCTCATTCGACTCGGTCTGGCTGCTGTTAAGTATTATTATTCGTTTATTTCTTTTTATTACGACAATTTTAAAGGTGTATTTGCTCGTCGAGCATGTATCTGCGTGGAAAACGATGTTAAGGTTGAGTAACAGATTTTTACAGATGTGTTGTACAAAAAATATCAAAATATTTAACACGTTTTGAGCTAAGTATTCAAAAGTTCCAACAAAGCAACATTTTTTATTATGGAAAAAGCCTGATCGTAAGTGACTATCGTCGCCAATGGACATCAGCAACATTAAAGGCACACTAATTCGTTACCGGCTAAGCAGGAGAGAAGAAGAAGAAAGAAATCTTAATAAGTAAACGTGCTAAGGCTGTGTATGACGGGCTACAGCAACGGGCGTCCGAGGCGAGGCGCCGCGGCGAGGCAGACTCAAGGCAGCCGGCGCTAATTGATTGATTGTTAATTTTCCCGATGGGCATAGTACAGCCATCCTGGAATAACTCCGCACCGCTCTCTAATACCTTGATGTCTGAGGTTTACATGTTTTTTGGTGGTTTAATTATTTAATTATTTATAGCCTTACTCCCTGGACTAACATATAAAATACTTTTTATTTATTTATTTAACCTTTATTGTCGTATTAATTGATACTGAAGTATTTAATTTATGGATGAAATAAATTTAACTGAATTCTATCTACGAAATTAGAAATTAACAAAAACCCTGCAGTATGCGAGCACCTTTACAGTAACGTGATGTAATAGCGAGGAAATTGGTCGCAAACAAACCATTTGTAGAAAAAGGAAAGCAGAAAATGGCTTGTTTTGCGTCAACAGTAAATCGAAAAATTTGGAAGAGATTTGGATACAGAGGTCTTTACGGTTGAGGTTTGTTTTGTTTGAGGGACATTTGGGTTGTTTAACTTTTTCTTATATTCGAAGCAATGTGTGTTACAGAAAGTGTCTAAACGCTCCGTGTCTGTCAAAAATTATGTGAAAATATTTCCTTAAACTCAGTTCAGTGACTGGATTACACTAGCTGAACTTTAAGGCTCCGTGCCGAGTTATCAACAATTTCGGTCAATTTTAATCACTGTTTGTGTGAACAGGATAAAGAGATTAAGCTTTGTTTTTTGCAACTATAAGAGTCTAATTCTTGTTCTTGCTGATAGCGCAGACGAATTTAACATATTATTTATAATAATGGCAAATCACCACTATTTAAAACCCTTCTTTTCCAAAAAGTAACGAGCAAGTGATTTTTGTCTTCGTTTTACAACGAAAATACAAAATATTCCAAACATTAAAAAATATAAATAACATGAATATACGGTCTATTATTAAGTAGCCTAGCCAGTTTTTTAAATTCCTATCCAAATATAGCAGAAATTTTTTTTGAAATAACGTAATTTCGTTCGAAGTAAGTATTTTTTTCTATTAATTAGAAACATTTTAAGGTTTTAAAAAATACACATTAATCTTAAGTTAATCCTTTTATAGAATCAAAATTTTATTTTATGAAAAAATAATGATTTCGTTTGTTAATAATAGTTGCAAACTGAACTATATTATGGACCGCATTAAATATATTAAACCAGTACCGCTAAGGCTATCATCGCGTGAGGACGTATTACTTTTTTTCCCGCGATGCTCGCGTGTTTTACGTAAAAATTTACACAAATTGTACGCCGACTACCACATTTTGATCCAATTATTAAATTAATTATTTTTTATTTTAATAACACCAGGAAACATCATATTTCTATGTATTACAAAATTGGCTGTTTGAAGGGGGGTGGGGTAGTTATAGTAATTCATATAGTTAAGGAGATGAATTTACTGAATTCAACGAACATACCCGAGTGGGGTATCAAATGAAAGGGTTTGATTTGTGTAGTACTAAATTGACTGTTTGAGGGAGGGGGGGGGGGGGGTAGTCACGAGGAAGGGGATGAATTTAGTTAATCAACAAGGGGGCCATCCATAAATTCTACAGTGAGATAGGAAGCATTGTACAGGGGAGGGGGAGGGGAGTTGAGTTGAGTTGGCGCCGCTGTGGCAAGGTTGCGCTCCAAAAATACCGCCCCGGGTCCCGATGGTGTTTCGGGTCGAGTGCTGGTTTCCGCCCTAGACGCCGCAGAGTCCCTGGAGTAGCGACTAAGGGGCCTCCTGAATGCCTGTCTCGAGCAGGGAAAATTTCCTAAGGCGTGGAAAACAGGACGAAAATTGGTCGTGCAAATCCAGCAAACAATTAATAATAATTACCGACGTACGTCAAGCCTATTCATGACTTTTGCATCGTGCATCGTGCATTGCCTTGGCGGGACGTACAGCATGATTGGGCGTGTATAAAAGGTTTAAGCTCTGAGTCTGATATTTATGGGTACGCAGACGATTGCACAGTGGTAGAGAGATACCTACCAAGTCTCAGGGCCAGTCAGGACGAAATTCAGTCTCAAAGAGAGGCCATGGTGGCTCGTGTGAATCTCACACTTCGGGCTGTGTCCGAGTGGGGCGAAGCCAATCTTGTGAGATTCAACGCCGCTAAAACGCAGACGTGTCTATTTACCGCCAAGAAGAGACCGCTTACATTGGCTCCTACTTTTCGGAATATGCCCTTGGATTATACCGACTGACTTCAGTTGTTAGGGGTAGAGATAATCTCGAAACTCAACTTTGGGTGGTTCATTGAGACCAAGGCTAAGACTGCTGCAAGGAAACTTGGTGTCCTTGCAAAGGTGCGGCGGTACTTCACACCGAGGCAACTTTTAACCTTGTATAAAGCTCAGGTTCGGCCGTTTGTGGAGTACTGTTCGCACATTTGGGCAGGTGCAGCCAAATGTCACCTTTCTGCCTTGGACTCGATGGAGAGGCGTGCGAGGAGGCTCATTGGTGACCCAGATTTGGCTGAGACCAATCTGCAAAGCCTCGAGCACAGGCGTAGAGTAACCAGCCTCTCGGTTTTCTACAGGGCACATTTCTGAGAGTGTGCACAGGAATTGTTTGATTTGATTCCCCCATCTCCATTTCTCCATCGAACGTCACGACGCACGGCGGGGATTCATCCTTTTGTTGTGAACATCCCGCCGGTAAGGATGAGGCGGTTTGCCTCGTCATTTATTATACGCATCGCCAAGGACTGGAATAAAATTGCCTTCATCGGCGTTCCCGCCTGCCTATGATGTGGATGTCTTCAAGAAAAGAGTGAATAGGCTTTTACTAAGTTAATGTGCTTACCACCTTGGACCACATCTTCACTTAGGGAACATACCAAAACCACGTGCCTTATTTAGGGGGGGGGAGGGGGGTCTTCAAAACACCACGATTGGTCACAGAGGGGGGGTTTAGGTTTTTGTCACGTAGTCAATATTTTAGCAACCATTGCGCCACAAGTCGTCAAATATAAGCAAAATTATTATTTTTTAACTCTGTTTTTGCAAAAAAGTATTGAAAATCGTATTTATCATTTACCACGTGAAAACTAGGGGGGAGGGGGGGTCTTCTCATATACTACGAATGGTCACGAAGGGGGGGGGGAGGGGGGTAAAAAGTTGGAAAAATGGGTTACGTGGGTTTGGTATGTTCCCTTACCATCAGGTGGGACTGTGGTCAAGCATTAACTTATTTGTGTAAAAAAAATCAACAAATTAAACCTTATGATCATATAGGTAGGGCTGAAAATATTTATAAGTATTTCGTTATTAGGTACCTCAAATTTCGTGTTTTAATACTAACCATTATACATATTATTAGATTTTGAAATGTGACGTCACGACATAGTAGCACCCCTTCCACCCCACACCCCTAACGTGTGACGTAATTAATGGATGGCCCCCAATGGTAAAACACGATTTGTACTACCTATATTTCATTTTGAAACAAGAAAATACGTCCTGCCTAAATCTAAGTTTAAAACCCGTAAAATAAAACTTAAATTAAAAATTTAAAAAACCCCCACTCAAAAAAGAACAACAAGTCTGAATATGTAAAAAGTCATAGTATAAATTTTCAAAAAGTCATAAATAACACGAATATTACAAATGTACTAGCTGACCCGGCAAACTCTGTACTACTGCCTAAAAACTCACCCCTCTCGAGGTCTCCCTCGAGCCCCATCTCCCTTCTCTTTCCCCTCCCCCTCTCTCTCAACTGTCAGTTATAAAATAAAAAAGTTAGATATGTCGCTGATGGTTACGTTAGAAAGATAATATGGTCGTTAAGTTTTCAAAGAAATCAGACCTCATACTACAGCAATGAAACAGACAAAGGACCCCGCAAAATCTCTATGGGAATTGGCTCTCGGCTAAATTAGCTGAAATTTTGCACAGAGGTAGCTTTCATCAAGCTGATTTTGGGTTTGATTTTGGGGGGTAGCGCCCATTGAGTCTTGATCAGCATGATGAAAGCTACCTCTGTGCAAAGTTTCATATGAATATATCCCTTATGCATTGATTTTCATCCAATATGGTTTGGGGTGTATTTTGAGATTGGGGGGGGGGGGTGTCTGGGTTTGATTTTGGGGGGTTGCGCCCATTGAGACTTTTGATCAGCATGATGAAAGTAACCTCTGTGCAAAATTTCAGCTAATTTAGCCGAGAGCCAATTCCCATACAAATTTTGCGGGGTCCTTTCTGAACGCACCTATAAATATCTGACAACCAAATGACAATTTGACAAAAGATATCAAATGTTTCACAGCTAGGAACAATTTGTTTGTTTTTAGTATTTTTCATTACTTATTATTCATATTTCTCACCGTTTACAGCTTCCCTGAAGTTTCACAAATATTTCAAGATCAAAATTAGCCAAATCGATCCAGCTATTCTCAAGTTTTAGCAAGACAAACGAACAGCTATTGATTTTTATATATAGATTATTTAATTTAACTAAATAAAACTTTGTCGTGTTGGGGGACGGCTCCATATTAAAAACCCATCCATCAGTCTTGATAGGTCCACTGCTGGACATAGACGACATTTTTCCGAGACGTGGGCGCCATTCGATTACCTTTCTTCCCCAACGGTTATCTTCGAACTGTGTGGCCAGCCCATTGCCACGTCAGCCGGCTAATTCTTTGAGCTATATGGGTTACCTTTGTTCGTCTACGGATCTCCTCATTTTTAATTCGATCACGTAGAGAAATACCAAGCATAGCCTTCTCCATAGCCCGCTGCGCTACTCTGAGCTTGTGGATTAGGCCAATAATGAAGCACCACGTATCGGATCCGTATGTCATCGCTGGCAACACACACTGCTCGAACACCTTCGACTTCAGGCACTGAGGTAGTGTTTTGGACGACAAGATATGACGCAGTTTCCCGAACGCAGCCCATCCGAGTTGGATTCTACGAGTGACTTCTTTCTCGAAGTTGGACTTACCCATCTGGATCAATTGTCCCAGGTAAATGTATTCGTCTACAACTTCGAGAGCAGCGCCGTCAACAACAACCGGTATGGGTGTGACATGTACATTTGACATGATTTTCGTCTTGTCCATGTTCATCTTAAGACCCAACCGTTGTAAGGCGCTGTTCAAGTTTCCGAGCATTGTACCAAGTTCCTCCAGTGAACCCGCCAGGATAACTATAAATCATCGGCATATCGTAGGTGTATGAAGTATTTACTATTTTTATATACCAGTTTTTATCAGAATTAAAATGTTGAATAACTTTATAAAATGACTGATGTAATGAAAACTGGCCAAGTCAAATCTAACCTACTTTAAGATCTCACATTTTTAAATAACAGCAATTGTTATAGATATCCAATAAAGCAAAGAAATAGAGTTTAATACTTGTTCATAATGTTATTTTGTTCCTATAAATACATATTTCGATTTTGCATAGAACTTTGCACTCATTTAGATCTCCATTCTTTTTGCGGCGAAGCCCACAGCCAAGCTTAATTTTTGTATTGAACTTGGCTCTCCTTTTTTACATTTATGTTTTTGGTGGGATATCACTACTTTTTGTAAAGAAAACTAGGCAATGCCACGTGCCGCAGACGATACACCGTTGGCCGGTTGTTTAGCGCATATTACAAGTTTTTTCTGTGATGGGGACACCACTTATTTTTCAACTTTTTTATTTTTTGATTTTTTCCTACGCTTACACACAATTACCACGCTGAATTCCAAATTTCATCCTTCTAGGTCATCTGGAAGTAGGTTAGATTTAGGTACTATATGTCAGTCAGTCAGTCAGTGCTAAAATTTACGACTTTTTGACCTTCATATCTTTATAACCGTTTGAGCTAGCTTCATGAAATTTGGGCTCCTATATGTCCTTATGGATGTAATTAAACACACGTAGTTTTATGTGTTTAGGTTTTTGTTATAGAGGTTTTGAGTTATAGAAGGGTCAAAAGTGGCACCAAGTGGTTCATGTAATATTACACTCGGCGCTGGCAAGCCAGTTCCTTTGCTTGAACTTGGCTTGACACGCTGCCGCGTGTCTAGGTTTATTGTATGATTTTTTTACTTTTTACCTAATCAGACTTTTTTGTTTTTTTGAGTCCGGGTTTTTTAAATTTTAAATTTAAGTTTATATAATACGCCAATTTAATAGGTTATGAATATGACAACATATTAGTCCCAGAGCTCACAAAAAAATTTTATGGCCTAAAATTTTAATTGCATTTTCAAAAAAATTTTTTTATGAAATCAAGACTCGTTTGATTTTCGGGTAGGTACCAATGAAACATGTTAAATTTGTCTGTACACTCTAAGTTTATCGCAAACATAAATGACATCTGTTATGCAAATCACTGAATAACCTAAATATGTACCTAGTGTGTTTATATCTAAAAAAAATTCATTTTGATTGTAATAAATATACTAAACTAATATACAAAAACATTTCACACAATTTTATTTCTAAACTGTTCATACTATGCATCCTAAAATTATTATCAACTAAAGGATCAAAATTGTTTAAGCACGAACTTCAGCCAGGTGTGCGTGAACGATGCACACAGACATAGCTTAGCAATGAATATGACTTAACTCTGTCAAATAAATTTTCGGCACGGCCTCTTAAGAAAAGACGCGGAGGATTAACTCTAACTAACATCATCAAGGAAAACAGAAGACGAAGAATCTATGACAAGTTTATCTTATACATGCCATTTATCTTTTCCTCGGAGATGGTGGTAGGAGGTCCCGTGCGACTCGTGCGAGACAAAACGGAGAACTCCAGCGGCACTTCATTGCGCCCTATTATTGTCGGGGGAGGGCTGTTTATATTAAAAGGACGTTGGCGGCCTCTTCGTAATTTATTGTCGTATCAAGAGCTCTTTACACGGCTCCCTTGATTTGTTGACCCGCTTCTTTGAAATATTCCTGCTTCTATTGAATGGCTAAGCTTTTGTAAGGAAATATGGGAGAAAACATGTTTTTCTTGGACTATTCAGGAACTTACATCATGATTTATTTATCTCTTATTATTCTGATGAATTTGTTATTTATAGTATTGTACCTATACCTACTAATTGTATTGATTGGGTTATTGATAATTGATAATAGAATCGATTGTAGACAGTGAATTATTCTGTTATTTCCGTTAGCTAGATATCATGAAGTCTTTTCAAAAAACGATGTCTTAAAATTCAGTTACATACACCACTACTAAAAAAAATTGGTTGTCTGTAAAGTCGGTTTACGGACAATGGTTTTACGTGATAACGTCTATTTCGTAGAAGAATAATTTATGATATAAATAATGTAATGTAAGAACGTAATGGAAGCCCTACGCACGGAGCCGCGGTGCTACTCGCCAGTTGTGTCAGCTTGAACATGGCTTGACGCGCCACCGCGACCCGCGTATCTAGCTAGATTATAATATTAAATTTCATACTAACTATACGATTTTAAACATATTTGAGTTGAAAATTTGGTTTAAATCGTTTTAAATATCAGGAGCTGCGCGACATCTGTGATTTTCTTGACTACAACTAAAGTCCGAGTCGATGTACTGTGTAAAGTTCTTTCAAGTAGTTCATACCTATAAACAGAGATGACGCTATTGTAGATTTTCGTTTTCATATAATAATAATACGTACGAGCTACGAGAAATCATTTCTTTTCAAAAGATTGTAAAATAAAATAAAAATGAAATGAAAAATGCCTTCCAAGCGGACCGATTACGCTTGAGTGGGAGAGAGACGGCCGGTCTAGCGTGCCTCTCTCTCTAATGCTGCGCGCGCTTCCGTGACGTTACTCCGGCCGTTACTCGGTTTTCGTGAATGCCTCTCAGGCTCATCGTCTTTATAAACGTTATCACGTTAAAAGGCCACCAGTCACTTCAGCCAAATCAGCCCGCGTCGTTCATAAAACTCCTGAACATTTTTGGCCATAAATAACTTTACAAACAGGTAGGTACATAATAATAATTTAGTCGAGTACGTTAATGAATTGCTGAAATGTTCCGTAATTAATGCTATGTTTTCCCCATTGTTTAATACAAACTACGATGTGTAGGTATACGTACTAGAATTCCCTGTATTGCGGATGACAAGAAAATGCACGAATGAGCGCTATGGGAGTAAACATTAATCTGTCGTAGAGAAATCTTCTTCAGATGGAAATCGATCTCAGAGCCCAGCTCAGGAGGCAGGGAATCAACTGGCCATAGACCGTCGACTTTGAAAAATAATATCATGTAGTCATGTTACTAATAGTACCTACTTGAGTGAGGAAGGACCTCGTAATGTAAGTTTAGTCGAGCGGATCGGACTAAACTACGACCCACTATACAAATATTTTGTTGATTCTCACATTACAATTTCATTTTACCTTCTTTTTATTATAAATCGAATAAAAAAATTATTTATTTTAAACTTATTTACTCTAAAGTTACTACAAAGTTTCATTCCCAACAGTATTTCTAGATTCGTAACAAAACTCATTTGGTTCAGGTTGTTAACTTTATAATGAATGGCCACTCATCGGATGCCAATACGAAACGACAAGGAAATCAGTGACTAAGCGAATAATATGTAAAGACAATACCGAATAATTTACATTGACAATCGCGTACTTCCATCTTCCATGTTCTATGTTTATGTAGATGTATTCCACATTACTCTGTGCATAATAATCGCGTGTATGTCGGATAGAGTGGGCGACTGGACTGGTGATATAGACAGTTGCAACACACAGACAGACATGTATATCCTGCCCCGTAAATTGTCTCAGGCTATGGGTGTGTTGGAGCCCTACGAATTATCTTATTAGAAACATTGTTACAAAGAAATAAATCTACTTTGTAACAATATGATTAAGTATTATCCACGTGTGTTTTAGATTTCTATCCTCAGATATTTAACTTATTTCTATTATGTCTTCTGTGCTCATTTTGAAAAAAAATTGGCATAAGTAAATTAAATTTTCACACATAGTATTTATTTTGTCCTGATTGATTTTATTCGAGCAGTAACCATATCGTATAAACATATCGCTCCAGATCCTCAGATTAAAGAAATAAAAGGCAGATATATTCATCCAACTACAATGTAAAGCTACCAAAGCAAATACAAACTGAAAAAGCAAATACAATCCCGAGTCAGTACTAAAGAAAACGTCAAATAGCTTGCATGTCACAATTGTCAAAACTAATTAAATAATTTTCTCAGATAAATTGCCGTCTTGCAATTTTAAACACTGCAAAAGTTGTTCCCAAAATCAAAAAAAGAGGAATAGATATTGTTTCACAGGTAACTGTTCATTATTTTATTATTTATTTATAATAATATTTTTGCGGCGCGCTCGGAACACAAAACCTCGACAATTATTCAATTTTATACCAGCTTTATATGAAAATCGATTACCCTAAATTGGGGGAAATATGCATTGGGGGAAATATTTGCACACTGATCGATTACAAATTTATATAAAAAAATTAAAAGTAAATAGTTGTATTTATTTGAATCTAAAAATCAGATATGCAGTCAATGCATAAGTACCTGTCGCTGGGATATTACAAACATAAGATAGAGTGTACAAAGGATTAGAGAGAAAATAAGCATTTTAACATAGGTAAACCTGGTTGATTGAAAATATATTAACACGTTTGCCTACGATAAAATGCACGATTGAAAGAAAATATTATATTCTAAATTTATATTCTAATATTATAATAAATTATTCTATTTTGCAGATTGTTGACAGATGCTAATATACAAGATAAATGGGTTTTTATTATTCGTCAAAGTAGGCAAGATTATGATTGGCTGCCATCCAAATTTTGCTTTGTTTATTCATTGCATTTTAATGAACATGACGTATATATGTATTTCATGTATTTTAATTATAATAATTATATTGAAATTTTTTAGCTTTTCAATTAAAAAATATCTACCCAAAAGATCAAAAAAACATAAATTAAAACAATTCAGCATATTTAAGTATTATTGTATATTAAAAGAACATTTTGACATATTTATTATCTATACTTTTTGATAACTAGTGATATAATAATAAAATTTGCCAATTTAATTGTGCATAATATTTCAAGTTGGAAATATCTGGCAACTTACACACACAAAGAAGTATGTGTCTCTACGATGCCACTGCTAGCTGTCAATATGGTTGTCATGCACACATAGTGAAAAAGCGGCTTCACGTCATTCGTTGCATTTCTTTGCGAAGGTTATATCTGCCTTTTATTTCTTTAATCTGAGTCCAGATCGCTCTGTTTTATGCTAGCCTGTCAAGCCTAGCGATACTCACGCGTCTTCATTTATCCACGCGTCCACTCATCATCCACGAACACACAACACATATACAGTAACATCCTCATAAACAGTCTGTCAAAAAAATTCTTTCTTGCCAAAGTCAAAGTCAAAATATTTTATTCATATAGGTATCACTGATACACTTATGCACGTCATTTTTTAACTTTTCGGAAGGTGCTTTGTCGTGGAGGAGAAGGAAAGCCTAAAGAAACTCCTTAGCACATATTTAAAAAAAATATTACAAAAAAATATAATAATACAAAAGTATTTACTATTCTGTGCGGAACTGGTTGCAGATCTCGTAATTTCCTTGCGTCTTTTGTTGGCAATTTTGAGTGCCGGTAACTTATAGTACCTGTACTGCCATCTGTAATCACCACCGAAAACTACTCCAGCGCGGCATAGTGATTGTGGCGCCCTTTGACAGTACAAAATAATAAAAGAAAGAGCAGCGTACATGCCGGGTTTTCCCCGTCAAGGAAGGGCGAGGCGACGGGTAACATAAAAAAAGGGACTGATACCTTAAGCTGTGCGGTGATTGGTGATTTGGTGGTCAATAGTGAAAGAGTAAGATATTTAGTTGAACTTGAGTATCGTGTTGACTGGCGTGGACTCTACGCGGTGATTGTGATTACTTGATTAGTGTAATACTCGTATAATAAAACCCTTCATAGAGACGTTTGGTTGCTTATTTGGTGAAGAAGTAAGTTAACATCAGAAGTGTTGCGGAATCACGCCAACAAAGATGGAAAATAAAAAGTCCAGACAAAGACGGCGACGTACACCTTCAATTTCTACATCTTCAAGTACAGCAGTAACTCCTCCGCGATCAAAGCGGAAGTCTAAATCAAAACGCAGACGTGTCCGCTCTCCATCCAGGTCTAGTTCTACCTCTTCTTCAAGCTCTTCGAGCAGGTCAAAGTCAAGAGGTACAAAACGTCGCATGAGATATGAGGTAAAATCCGATGCCGCAACTGTGAGTACAAATGCAACTTTATTACATAGCATCATACCAGAATTCGATCCGCTTACCGATAATGTCTCCTCTTGGCAGTCCCGGATTTGTCAATCAGCCGTATAGGCCGCGGCCTAGGGGCGGCAGCGTCCTAGGGGCGGCAGATTTCGGACGATGATTAAAGATGATTTTGCTATTAAAAAGTGCCGTAAAAACTTGTAGTTCTTGTTTTTTTTATGCACTTTCTTAGTGACTAATTCAGTTCCTTCCTTACTATGAATGGAAAATTAATATTTTAGAAAGGTATATGGGGCGGCGGTAATAATTTGGCCTACACTGATAAAAAAAATATAAATCTGGCACTGCCTCTTGGGTAAATGTTATCGAATCCTATGCGTCAACTTTTAAATGGTCTGATAGTACAATACGTTATTAAGCTTTAAATAAGCTGAGGGGTTCTGCTAAGTTGTGGTACGATTCTCTCTTACGTAATCAACAGTCTTGGACTAGCTGGTTATGGAAAGACTGGAAATCCTTTATTTTAACCTTCCAAGTAAAAAGAAATATGTTTGAATTATTGAAAGATATTATTGACAAAAGGCCCGCAGATAACCAATCACTGTACGAATTTTTCTTTCAACAAAAAGCAAAAATAGACAGTATTCGCTTACATTTTTCCGAATTCGATATAATTTCAATCATACTTGGTAATCATAAACGCATTCAATGTACCTAATACAAAATGTGAATTTTGTCATAAGAGAAGACATACTGAGTCAACATGTTTTCAAAAAAAAAAAAAACAAACTATTGAAAACAGCGACCGTATGTTTTTTGTGTTCACAGATTGAAAACACTACAATACAAGAGACTCAATAGCATTATAAACAATTTCAAGTACCTACAGAGTTCAATCAAAACCTTACCTTGTTTAAAATAAGACTTATTTTCATTTGAAGTTTTTGCAACGTAGTAGTCCATTGAAAAGTTACATTTGGGGTTGCGTTTTTTAGAGGACGCAATTTTATTTTTTTGATGTGTAGGGGGGGTCAGTGTAAAGCTAAAACCAAGTTTGTGGGGTCGCCACCCTTGTCCCACGGCCGCCATCTTGAAAATAGGGGTTGGAATGGTTTTTACGGTATATCTCTTAAACTATTTATTTGAGAAAAAAAAATTGTTAACATTTTTTGTTGCAAATTAAATTCTCTACAACTTTGGTCCAGTAACTTTTTATCGTAAAACTATAAATAAAAAAGTTATAAGCGAAAATCTTCAGAAATTTGAGAAAAAAATTTATATTTTTCGATGTAACTTTTTTTTTATCATTTTACGAAAAAATGATATCTGACCACTTTTGTAGATCGTTTTTTGAGGAACAACTTTTATTTGCATCATTTTTTCATTAAGTCAATAGCTAAGGTTTTACAGCGCTCCGAAGTGAGTACTATTTTTTAGTACTCTTAACTATACCTATATTATACGTGTGTACTAATAATATGTCATCAGTTATTTTTTTTTTATTTTGTTATTATAACTTTTTTAATTACAAATTTTGCAATATTATTAATAATTAATTATTGACTCTTTTTCACTCCATAACAGAATTTAACAATTATTGATTTTTAAAATAATTTTAAATCTGATAGCCGTTACCGAGAATACTGTTCAGGTAGAAAATACCCAAGTGAGCATGAGGGAATAAAAGAACAGCTGCCTGCTATTGTTATTATTATTCCTAACCTCTGTTATTGTAAGAATAGCTCTCAAAACATTGTGTTGAAGTTGTCGCTTAACCTATCTTTTAGTTTTTAGTTTCTGAAGATTTTCGCTTATAACTTTTTTATTTATAGTTCTACGATAAAAAGTTACTGGACCAAAGTTGTAGAGAATTTAATTTGCAACAAAAAATGTTAACAATTTTTTTTTCTCAAATAAATAGTTTAAGAGATATACCGTAAAAACCATTCCAACCCCTATTTTCAAGATGGCGGCCGTGGGACAAGGGTGGCGACCCCACAAACTTGGTTTTAGCTTTACACTGACCCCCCCTACACATCAAAAAAATAAAATTGCGTCCTCTAAAAAACGCAAGGTAAGGCCTAAAAAATGTAACATTTCAATGGACTATAGCGTTATTTACCTAAGGCAGTTAAAAAAATCAGACAAAGTCTTATTACGTTGAAAATAAGATGCAATTTCACTTAAACAAATAGGGGAAGGGGGGGCATAACGGGGACGTTAAGGGAAATAGCCAATAACAGAATAAACAAAATATATTAAGTAATTATTATAATCATAACACTTTGGTTACATATTAGGGTTATCATTTGGCACAGAATTTGGCGAAGTAACTAATCAAATAATGCTTAAATTTTAATTTTACGAAACCCTTATGAAAACCCCATTGTGCCCCGTGGTAGGGGCAGTATGGGGTACATGGTTATTTTATTCACAATAAGTGCAGATGTGAATTTCTTCTGGGTTCTCGTCGTCAACACGAGCACAGGCTGTATGACGCCATCGTCTGCGTAGCTGGCAGGCCACCCAACCCTCCACAGACTTTAAATATGTATGTTTCTCATCAAGGCAATACAGGCATAAAGTATCCTCGTCTAAGTTTTGTATAATGTATGTATTGCCTCTCGAACTTTTCTTTTTGTACGTTCGTACCATATGTAATACCTAAAACAAAATTAAATTTCCAATATCAAATATTCACATCATTCCTTTAGGCTACCTTACATAATGGGGTACCCCGTCATGCCCCATAGCCATGACCCCGTTATGCCCCTACTGGTAACATTATGTGAAATAATTGACAAAAAAAACAAATCTACAGTTAGAGTGATTTTATTTAAAACATATCAATAAATAATATCTCTACAAAAACACAACAAATAAACAATAATAGTAATGAAAACACTTACCTTTTTACATGTGATACAAAATGGTCATTTATTAGTGAAAACAACAAACGTCTAATGTGCATCGTTACTTGTTTTTTTGGGTGACCCCGTTGTGCCCCGCGACCCCGTTATGCCCCCCCTTCCCTTACTATCTTCTAGCTGATGGCACTGTGTCGCATGCGCCCAAATCACAAATGGTGGCCCTCGTGAGACGTGAAATCACGCTCGCGTGATATGTAACAGACGGTTTCGATGCATGTAACTAATGTGACACGTGAATTATATTATAACGAGTGATATAACCAGTGATAAAAATAAATGATTTCAGGACGTGATAGTGAAATAAAAGTAGCTATAGTTCCATCACTAATTCGGTTACATACCTACTGACTGCGGCACCCGGTATGCCACGTTCAAACGGACAAGTCGAACGTTTCAACAAAACTATTTTAGTCGCAATGAAAACAATGGGTGCTAATTTGATAAGATGACAATTGGTATAGCTGTGTTAGATTATTATAGCAGGGTATAAATAGTACTTTTCATAAAACAAAGCAGACCCTAGTGAAGTAGTGTTAGGATATCGGCTTCGTATTGATAGCGACAAATTAATCCCAGGGCTTGATGACGTTAGTGCTGTGGATATTACGGAGTTGCGCAAGAAGGTCCGTGTTGGCAATGTATACATCTGTATTAATATTACTTTGTACATTAAAATTATATTACGTAATTAATAATGTGATATCTCATTGTTCTTTTTGATAAGTCATTGCTCCTTTTATTTGTCATCAAAAGATTGGATTGATTCAGGATTTGCCTAAGACTAAAGGTAAATTAACTATGTCAGTTCATATCTTGGCAGGGTATTTCCTAAGACTAAAGGAATACTGCTTAAGATGGTAATATAAAAGTGAACAATTGTAATTCGGTATTTGGCAATGTATATCTTTAGTAATATTATTGTGTACATTTATTATGTTACATAATCAATAATGTGATATCGCACTGTTGTTTTTGATAAGTAATTGTTCCTTTTCTTTGTCATCAAAAGATTTGACTGATTCAGGATTTGCCTAAGACTAAAGGTAAATTGACTATGTCAGTTCCTGTCTTTGCAGGGTATTTCCTAAGACTAAAGGAATACCGCTTAAGATGGTGATAAAAAAGTGAACAATTATAATTCATAATGGTCGCCTAAGACTAAAGGGACCAAAATGAGTGGACTGATTCAGGATTTGCCTAAGACTAAAGGTAAATTGACTATGTCAGTTCATATCTTGGCAGGGTATTTCCTAAGACTAAAGGAATACCACTTAAGATGGTGATATAAAACTGAACAATTATAATTCATAATGGTCGCCTAAGACTAAAGAGACCAAAATGAGTTGTATATGAGTGTGTCCAAGATGTCATGACTGGCCGAACGATTGTTTGCTAATGAACGCACCCTGTCATGTTTCAGTTGGTGTTAACAGTATCCTGTGGATGTTTGGGAGCGCCTGGGGGCAGACGCTCAGCAGAATGGCCGTGTTGGCAATTTTGAGTGCCGGTAACTTATAGTACCTGTACTGCCATCTGTAATCACCACCGAAAACTACTCCAGCGCGGCATAGTGATTGTGGCGCCCTTTGACAGTACAAAATAATAAAAGAAAGAGCAGCGTACATGCCGGGTTTTCCCCGTCAAGGAAGGGCGAGGCGACGGGTAACATAAAAAAAGGGACTGATACCTTAAGCTGTGCGGTGATTGGTGATTTGGTGGTCAATAGTGAAAGAGTAAGATATTTAGTTGAACTCGAGTATCGTGTTGACTGGCGTGGACTCTACGCGGTGATTGTGATTACTTGATTAGTGTAATACTCGTATAATAAAACCCTTCATAGAGACGTTTGGTTGCTTATTTGGTGAAGAAGTAAGTTAACACTTTGTCATTTAAATACCCTCTTGTAAATACCCTACTGCTCGCAAAATGTACCTGATATTGAATGTTTAAAAGGATTTTAGAGTTTCACTGCCTTAATGTCTTTGTGCCATCTCTCTAGCTCATCTGATATAACAACCGCAGCGGGTGCCCACAGCCGCCGGTTGCCTATCCGAACCCGAGCAGATAACAGAGTTTCTGCGAAGGCCGGATGTCTCCCAGCTCATAGATCGCTCCCAGATAACAGTTAATGGCGAGGTGGCCGCGTTGGGTCTCGCGGCGACCAACGGAGTTCTCACTGAGGAATTTGTGCAGCTTTTAAATTTTATTCAGACTAATTTTAATTACGAGAGTTGGAAAGATATTCCCATTTTCTTAAAACTTATCTAGTTTTATTATCTCATTTTTTTGTTAAATGGAGTGTTGTAGGTCTCCTTAGTGGAGCCTTGTGAGAGATAATTATCAAGAACAAAACTACTTCAATGGAAGAGAAATACAAAACATTGGCAGGTTCATCCCCAGACATTTACAGCCACATTAATAAAAAAAATACTGAATCCTAAACGCGGCAATTAGTCGCTCACCACTCGAAGTCGGTTGGTCGGTCGGTCGAAGCACTTGAGTGTTCGGGAACACCTCCAGTGCTTCCAGCTAGAATCAAGTGGCGACGTCTGGTGAAGCAGGTAGCGAAACATGTCTTCTTAGTGATGTCACCGTAATATCGATACTATGTACCTATTTCATATTTATTTTGTACGATGTATTAATATTTCATACATTCAATATAAGGTTAGGTAAAAATAAAAATTACAATATCGAGGTTAGTTAAAGAGCTGACATTAAAAAAATGTTGATGTACAATGTTGATATAATTAATTAACTTATAATTAAACTGCAAAAAATAAGTATTGCCCAGTCGACTGGTTCTACGAATCATCGTATTTTAAGTCCTCGTAACTTCCGCCTAGATAATGCTTAAAAACGTTAGGAAAACATTTCATCAATATCGACAAACCGTCGAAAACTGTAGCACAGCACTGGCCCTTATCTGCCGTAATATATCGAAGTCACAAATTTGAAATGGGACAAACATCGTATTTGTTCGAAACGTCTGGTTTTATGTTTCTTTTCTAAAAAATGGTGCACTTATCGATGGGTAGTTAAATACGAACTGCTCGAGAGGATGATACTAAAAGTCCCAACGACTTAAACCCACAGGTTTTTTGTTAACAGAATGTTTGGCGAGCTTTGCAAACATAAAATTATTATTATGAACACTAAACTTGACTTTTTGTGTGTCCAATATTTAATCGTCAACGTGAAGCAGCATGACCAAGCCAAACTGCATGCTCCCAGTTGTTATAGCAAATGGAATATATTTCTTAATAATGTAAAAGCAATGATATAATTAAAAAACCGTTTTTTTATTTACATCTATGAGTTAAAGTATTGGATTTTTTCGAATAAAAGAGTGTTATGCCTAAAATCTAAATCAATCTTCAGTCTATAAATGGCCTGAACTGCTTCGAGAAAAGGATAGTACGGCCGTGCCGCTTTTTTTGCTCGACTTGGCGGGGGCACTGCCGTGCCCCCAGATATTAGGCGATAAATAAAAATATAATATTTTTTTACCTTTTCTCCGAGAGGAAAGACTTAGTTAATGAGTACGGACTCAGTTAATGAGTAGAGTACGTATAGAAGCCATGTTTTGTAATTTTGCGATTAGCAATCAAAGTGACTTTATATTTTTATATCAAAGCACAGATGTATGTAACAAATTATGTATTTGGTTGTTAGTACTCAGTCCACCATCCGTAAATATTTATTTTAGTCCTTTACCCATTTCCGGAGCGTCGAAGCGATGCTATGCCCTAAGAAAGCAATTCCACATTTTACACCTTCATTGTCAGCCCTCGACATATTTTTGTTATTTTTGGTACCTACTTGGCACTTTAAAAACTATTGGTACTATTGTACGATACGATTACGGTAAAAATTCCAAAACCGAAAGGTGTTTTGAGTGTGGCTTTGTAGAGTTTCGCCAAGGTGGTTCATTTTGAATTAGTTCACGAAGTTTTATTATCTGCGATATCGTTTGCCGGCATTACATCGCCGTTCTCGAGTCGAGTCTAACTGATCCATTGTTGCATACTGCCATAAAGCCGCATCCGTTTACTAACTACTATAGCTTCTGTGAATCGGAATTCCGCAAGCTGTGGCTGTGACTATAACAGTATTCATAGTGTATGATTACGATTTTTATTATATCGTTATGACTTGAGGTAATTTACATCTATTAGATACAGATGATGTAAAGTCTATTCGGAATTATTATCTATTGTCCACTTTCTACACATTGTCTATAATAGTTTAAACCGTGAATGAAATCAAATAGGTTGGATGGTTGCGGAGATTACGGGTACGTGGAGAACAACAACAACAACAACAACTCTTTATTGTACACCAATATACAGTAACATCTTATACTATTAATAGATATAATGGTACAACAGGCGGCCTTATCGCTTAAGAAGCGGTTTCTTCCAGGCAACCTTAGGGAAGAGGACACTTTAATAAAGAGACAAAGTAGTGGTGTACGAGTGCTAGTGAATGAATGAAGTTAATATACAGAATGTTATAAAATTAGAAAGAAGGTAATATAATAGCAATTATAGCGAAGTGGTCTTCAAGCTTATGACGAAACAAAGTACGCTTTAACTTTGCTTTTAAAAGTATTTATTGATTGAGCACGGCGAATAGGCAGCGGCAATGAGTTCCAAAGTTGAACAGCCCTAGCTGAAAAATATTTAGCAAAGAAGGTAGTAGAACACTGTGGAAAACTTAGGGCTAGATTAGTAGAAGATCGTAGAAAACGATCGTTTGCAAGATGTCGATAGTAAAAAAGTGACTTTAAGTAATCAGGTGCAATAGGATTGAATAGCACAGAAAAAAGAGAAGTAAGAATATGAGTATCCCGGCGAAGGCGGATTGGGAGCCACTTGAGCTTTGTGCGAAATTCGGAGACGTGGTCATATTTCCGAGAACGTACGAGTACTATCAGGTATCACCAAAGGTCCTTGGGTGTCACCAAGGCATTGCCGAAAAAAGATAAATTTTCATTGATTGATACGCTTATAACTCGTATTTTTGCGTTTACTAGGCAACTGTAACAACCAATGATGATAGTCAAACTTGCCTGAGTATAAGTTCCTCGTATCTAGCGATGTGCGTTTACCTCGTGTAATCAAAATCACGTGTTACACTGTGAGTTTCATTGATAGAAAACATAATTAGACTTCTAAAGACTGTTGTTCGAACGAACTGGCCTCAAATTAACTCGAATGCGGCGCATCTCAAGATCATAGATTATATCGTGTGTGTAGTTCATATCGTGCAAAAAGAATCAAATACGTTTTAACCCATTCATACTGAAAGGGTTTATTTATTTATTTAATCCTTTATAGTAAATTTTATACAATGGGCGGACTTAATGCCTAATGGCATTCTCTACCAGTCAACCCTTGGTTATGATGAGAATGTGTGGTAGGCTTAAAATTTAAGAATGCAAGATTAAATGAATAATTGTTATAAAACTAATAAACTGAAATAATATATAAAACCTAAACACATAAATAAAGCTTAGTGGTTGGCATAAAAAAAATCTAAGATTTTCCGCATCGCTATAACTTGGGATTCTTCAGGAAATGCGTAAAAAGAACTCTCCTTGAATCTTCATAAAGCTTTGGCGACTTCTTCGTTGTTGCTCATGTCCTTAGGAAACGGTGACCGGTAAGTAAGATGGTTCGTCTCCATTTTTGGCAGCCTTCAGGCAATAAAAAAACAGTGGCACTCCGGAAGTGTAGACAGAAGTGAGAACTTGAATTGCCATTTTGTTTCATATTACTGAATCACTTCAAAAACTGTCGTGACAATTCAGTATTATGAAACTAGATCACGCTAGCGTGATTCAGAAAGTTGTACAGCGCCATCTAGTTTCATATTACTGAATCACTTCAAAAAGTGTCGTGACAACTTTTCGTAAGAATTTTTTCCGTCTAGCCCCCTTTCATAACGCGCGATAAGGAACTTCGTTCCAATTATGTTACAATTTTTATTTAACACAATATTATATGTTCATACTTATATACCTACAGAGGTGGCGGTTATGGTAACATTGTCGCGAGTTCAATGGTTTTTTCCCATCTCAAAAATGCCCAACGCGCCTAAAGAAGTTTTTACTTCAAAAAGAAAGTACTTTGTAATTATGTTCATGTAAAAAACTGAATGATAATATTATTACTGCAGTGTTGCAAAATGACGATCATGCGAAAGTTGTGGCCACCCACCGAGTGGAGATTATAATTCAAGATGGCCGTCATTTGTTTGCGCGCGCGCAGCCCGGCCGGGACGTGATTGGCTGCGCGCTCCAACGTGAAGGGTGACTACAATTTGGGACAAAATTATTGTCATGTTTAATACATATTTTCTAATAACTTGGAAATGTAATGCCTTCACTTAAACGCTTAAAAATGTGACTCCTGCAATGTTCCATGCCTGTGGGCTGTGGTGGTCACTACATAGCAATGTGGTGGTATTAATATTTGCTCTATTTAATAGTAGATTAGGTAATTAACCTAATCAAAATCTACAGCAAACACAAACTACATAAAAGTACATTTGCAAATTTCAATGCAATTTGAAAATTAACTTCGAAGCATGATAAATTTATTACAAGTCACTGAGCTAATTCTTTGATGCGATTAAAAGTACGTTTTACGTGAAATTTAATACTAATAATAACCAAAAACGTTTGATATCAGCTATCATCCTTCTAAAATCAACCGCGAAATATATTAGGTGTTGGTTGAAAAAAGCCAGTCCTCTGATTTCTTCTTGCCCTACTAACCTTTGCATAATTACACTTAGCAAAGATTAAATTTAATAAACACACGTGATTAAATTTTGTGTATGTTGTTTATATATTTTACATTAAGTATATAATCGCAGATGTTTCGTATTTAATTTCCTAAACAGCCAAAAAAACGCATTGTCACCCCACGAAGTGGCGCAAGCGCATGCGACGCGCGGTGACGACAGCAAAATGTATGCGTCGATCGATTTATACCATCTCTGCTAAGTATTTTCACCTGCATTATTTTTAATTTGAACTTTATACACAAAGTAGTAGGGTAGAAAATTAATTATTATTATAAGACGAGTGCGCCCCGTGCACACATGCTACATTTAGAATTATTTCCGTTTCCTCTGTCATTTTGTAACTACTTACCTGTGTTCAAAATATAGCTTACACATACTAAAACCCAACTATAATGTAAAATATTTTGCATTTTTCAAACAGACTGACGACCGCCCAAATCAATTTTCAAATGACTGTAAATTGGTACATACAATCATAAGGACAAATTGACTGATTAATTACGATATAAATTGCGCACCGTGTAATACATTGACCATACATAAATTAAACAATACAAACAAATTTAAATTTAAATTGGGAACGACCGAAAACCAACCATTGATTCGTCGATTGATTACATTGATTGCCTTTTATTATTGTCATGCATTTTAATACGGAAACGGAACAAGAGAAAAACCATTAAGGCGGGTATAAATTATACTTCAGCGGACGAATTGTTTCCGAAATATCTACAAAAGCACAATGGAATGATACATTTTATTCTACCCTGGAGTGGATGACTGCAGAACGATATCGTGGCAGATAAGAGACATGTCCCGCCGGTAATGTATTCGTAATATCGAATAGCGAGTTTCATAAAGTGACAATGATACATAGTGGAGTCGGGTCTCATTCCAGAATTGAACGCGTTAACGGCACAGTCCACTATTTTAACTGACTATAACTCATACACTTTACATAAAACTGCCATATTTTTATTATTTCTTGAATAGTGTTAGAACTGTGTATGTATGTCGACCACCATAAAATTTGCTGAACGGGGTAAAAATACTCACCAGTATTACACTGTGTTCCTTATACGTGTATTAATTGTGAACGGTATCTGGAAAGAAAAAAATATTTATTAAACTAAGCAACTATATATCCTTATTTACAAAAGGGGACGCAAGGAGAACAGCTATTATTACGGTGATTCATGACAGCTTCGTAGAAATATTTCTAGGCACCTGACGAGGAAGTCTTAAAGTTATCTGTTGGCCTCCGATAAAATTAAATAATATTAATAAAAGACAGCAATAATTTCTTTCTTTTCCAATAGGCAAAAGAAACACATTAATCTTTTCAAGTAAAAAAAAAACTAAAAGTACATAAAATACATTATATTCATAAGAAAATTGAGAATTGGAAGAGTCCTGCTCGAAGAGAATCCTTTTTCTAGAGTTAAATCGTTTAACAATAACACCGGCCAGTATATATTAATGGTGAACACATTAATTTATTTATGACTATTCCCATTTCCCACTTAATTTCGTGACCGACCGTAATGGGTGTAATATGTTGTAATTAATCTGTGGTCATGTATAATGGCGGGAATAACTACTACCGTATTTTTGGTCAGACACTCACATCAGACACACATTATATCGATGTGTATGGAGATAACGTAGATAACAAAAAGGTTAAAATTATTATTTGAGGTAATAATCACTCTATAAATGTACCTATACAAAAATACATTTAATAGTTACAGGTACTGCGTAGAAGTAGATAGACAAAATCACATAATATAAAATTTCGTTAGACGCATAATGTAATTTGATGTTGCGGGCCAGATCCAAATAAAATGATTTACAAAGAAACTAATGGTCCGTATCAAGTAAGCATACTAGAGACCCGCTTGGCTTCATATTAGAATCATTTAAGTGTGCCTTTTCTACTGTCAGCGTAATTGTCGTAAAGACGGGAACAAAGTTTTTGCTTCACATACAAATACATAGATAATTGAGGTTGAATGTAGACGTAGATAAACTATGCATGCTGCAAGTTGTAGATAAACGTTAAGGAAATTCTCTTCCAGATTACAAAGATCACTCCGACCAGAGCCGGAGCATTCACATTTGCATGATGCAGGAGAAACTCCGTGCGAGCGGTAATCACAGGACATTACTAACGGTAGAATAGAATTGACTTAGACGGAAAATACGAAGGAAAATTACCGTTGTATTAGCTCACTTGTATTTTACTGGGAAGTATATGTAATAATGTATTTATATTACATTCAGGGATAATAAGTACCTACCCAATTTCTTATTATCATTACTTTATAACATTAAGATAGATATATCCTAATCTTATTAGCCTAACCCAGTGTGCCTAGAAAAAAGATATAACGCATAGTACACTATTATAACGGTATAATTATGAACATTCAATTAATATATACTAATATATGTATACTAATATTATAAAGCTGAAGAGTTTATGTGGTTGAACGCGCCAATCTCAGGAACTACTGGTTTGAATTGAAAAATTCTTTTTGTGCTGGATAGTTCATTTATCGAGGAAGGCTTAATAACATCACGCTGCGACCAATAGGAGCGAAGCATCAATGGAAAATGTTTTTGCAAACGGGAAAAATTATGCCTTTTTGAGAGCTTCCGTTGCGTGCGTTGCGCAAACGGTTTAAGTTTTGAATTTAGAAATTTGAAAATTAATGGGTAAGCTTATAGTTAGAAACAAAATTATAACGGCTTGGAACGGCTGTACCGATTTTAATGATCTCTGATTTATTAAACTAACCAAAAATATAAAAATTTAGTTTAAAGTATCACTACTTTCATTGATTCTCAGGCGATTTCGTATCGTTCACCGGGTCAGCTAATTTTTTAATAAAATACTCAAATGAACGAACTCAAACGAAATCCCTGATGATTTGAATGTTGATTTTACTGCACAGCTCTAAGACAGCTCACCCGAACAAGTCATTACTAATTTAGATGTGAATTTATGTTTATTTTTCTCACTTTTAATGTAAGTGAAGTTATGTTAAAATTAAATATTACTTTCTTCGATGAAGGAAAAATCATTAAAATTACTGTGCATTTAAGTTTTTTGGTGGGTAAAGTTTGCTAATCTGCATTTAGCCAACGTGGTGTTTAAGGTTTTTCAACCGTTAGGTTATCACAGGAGACTACCAGGACAGATAACCTTTTAAAATGACCCTTGCAAGGCTATTAGCCATTACTATTGCTATAACCCATTACTTATAAATATTTGTAAACTAAGTTCTTTCTACATACTTCAATTACATAGAAAATCCTAGCATGGCAATGATATACATATGTATTTAGGTATACATCCAAGAACACCAAACGAAACTTTTTCATAACGACGTTTAAAATAACAGGAGGGAAACTCATTGTACATTTTGATAAAGAAAACGTTTTAGCGATATTTTCAACATAGAAAACACATTAACGCCATATAGTTACATATTGTACGAGTGCACATGATTTCGTACTTTAATCCGCCATACACGTAACGTACAGCGAATATCTTTGAAAGCAGAGCTTGCTTTCAAAATCCCAAGACACCAGCACACACATGCACACATGCGAGATAGCAATCAAGGAGAGTAATAGGAACAGACACACAATGCTAAAGAGTTTTCCGATTCAATAAATATGAAAGAATTCCTCAGTAGGCGGATTTTGGAATATGAATAACATGTATCACTGTTTGAAGAGTTGTAACATCGATTTTATTTGAAGTGTCACGGCATTCAGTCATCCAGAGTCATTTGCCTCTGGGGAACAGTTTAAAAGGCATCGCTGAAGTTTATATTTTACTAAGACACGGATATGTACCAGCTTATAATAGAAATTATTATAGTATTGTCCTAGAATAACTTTACATGGTCTTATGACATGACTTTAAGATCAACCTAATTTGAAGGAAGTGGTTTGAATAGAATAGTTTTGTCATCAAATACTCTTTTGCAACAGCGACCCTGCCTAAAAAGCGAATGATACTGGGATAAATATCGAGTACTGACAGTTTATTATAAAAGTTTTTGAAGTTCTAAGTAATTTTGCGATTATTCCCAAACTTAGGATTTAAAATGAAGAGTTGCCATTTTATTACCGTCCATTTTGTTATTTGTTACTTTTCTATGAGTATGAGTAGGTATACAAAAATATGTATAGTAGGTTTATACCGTTAGCCTTTTCATTTGAAACGGTATTTTTTTATTCTTCATCCGCGATTCAGAGACAAATGGAACAGGGAGACACCGAGCTGGTCCCAAGACACCGCAACCGCATGCGATACTTCAATCAGGAAACGCGATAGAAATTCTTGTATTCCCTAAGACGAGGACTTTATGCACTAGAACACAAAGCTGAAAATTCGTTAACTAACAAGATATACTTGTCAATAAAAATACCTACATGTCATTCAATCGATACGAAACAATTGGTGCAGTAATTGTCCGGAGTGAAGCCGGATTTCGTGACGGGGGACATTAATCATGGCGATAGTCGCACGACTCGCAGGACACACGAGTTCGTGTCGTCCATTTGATCAGCATGTTCAATTAATATTTAATTGTACTGCACTGTCATCAACGACCCATGCGGATTGCGGTCCCACTGGAGGACATGAGTTTCCTCTCAGATTGACGGGTGAAAACTTCATACAGTGCGCTGTTGGTGTATGTCCTCTCAGATTGACAGTGTTGAGGAGCTTCATACTATGCTCTGGCGGTGAATTGGAGTTCTACAGTCAACACATGTGATATGAGTAGGAAATATTTTCTTAGGGAGCGTCCTGTTGCTTCTTCTTCTGGGATAGCTCGGTAAGTATTATAAAACGATTAAAAAAAAATTAAAAAAAAAATGAAAAAATTCGAAAAAAAAAATCGATTAGAAAATTTTAAAATTGTTTCTTAAAAATTAAAACGTATTTTATGATTTTTTAATAGGTACATATTTGAAAACAAAAATTATTTCTTTAAAGCGTATAAAGTCTACTTTTGTTAAGTAAGTGATTGAGATAAAGATTGAATCGTACTATTATTGCAGCTTTCATAATACTTGAAAACTCCATAGAACAATGACTATCTAACATAATGGATCGTAACCAAAGAAAGTAGTTTCTTTTAAACATCATTTTTAAAGTAAGAAATGTCGTGGCGAGTAAGTAGGTGTATTGCTTCGTCAACAGTTCGCCGTCAGTTCATTATTGACCTAAAGCTCATGGGTGAACTTACTACATCAATATAATTGTCGCATCACTACAACAGTACTGTGGCGGGAGCACGAGTTTTGAAATTATTGGTAATGTAAACGCTAGCGATAGGAATATTTTTTTGCAAATATTCGTGCTCGCGCTACTGAACCATCCGTATTTTTATTCGTATCCGTATCTGACGATAGCCACTTACCATCAGGTGGATCGTCAGCTCGTTTGCCGGCTATTTCCATAAAAAAACTATCCTACAGTTCACTATTACAAATACTATCTAATCTAATACCTTTAAACGAGCAATTCTTGTACACATATACACATCTTGTACACATACTTGTATATATATATTCTGAATCTCGGAAACGGCTCCAACGATTTTCATGAAATTTAGTATGCAGGGGGTTTCAGGGGCAATAAATCGATGTAGCTAGGATTCATTTTTAAAAAATGTCGTTTTATCCGTGTTTTCAGGCAATGAAAAACGGCTACAATAGACTCTTCCTGACATCTATTGGCGAGTAAAGCTAAAGCAGATGGCGTTGTTAACACGTTAAGTGCGAAGCGAGGCCTAAATCACCCCTGATGCAACTTCCCTGTGGTGCGGCAAGCAAAAAAGTGAATTTCTCTGTCGTGCGAATGGCATAGCTTTGGTTTGGTCCAGTGTAGGAAAGAGATAAATATATATTTGAGATCACTAATGGTTCCGGACTCGGTGGTGTACCTACCTTGGTACCGGATGTCTTAGGCCTCGTGCCGCACTGAATTAATATAATTTTAATGCAGTGCGGAACGAGGCTAAAACGTCCCATATCCCCCCTGACCTCGTACCGCACTTAACGCGAGCTTCCCGCGACCAGTGTTGTGCATCACGTCGATTGGAGAGCACGTCCTTTTACAGCGCCGAACATGTCTAAACGATGTCGGAAGAAGTTAATTTTAAAAAACCCAGAAACAGAGCCAATTAATTCAAGTTCTAATAATTGTATTTTTAAAGCCCGAGGCAGAATAAATAGGACAGTTTCTTTTCTACTTCTGGTTGCCTTTTTTTTCTATTCTGTGAACCGCATTAAGATTTTCATATACAAATAGAAAGATAAACCTTATGCATAAACCGTAATCCATTATTTTCCAATAATAAGTCTGTAATAGGTGCCTCTTAATGGTATAGAATGGAACGCTTCGTGCGCGAGTCCGACTCGCACTTGGCCGGTTTTTTTTTCTTTATGGCGCCTTCAAGCACAATTTAGATTATTTAAAAAAAATGTATCCTTTGATAGCTTTGTGCTGTTTTGCCAGGTTTTGCCCTTAAAACGATCTAATGAGATATAATTGATCAAAATCGGTCAAGTCGTTGCGTAGTTAAGACAGTTTAAAAACGTCGATATTATTTTTCCCATCACTAATCGCAGCGAAAATTTGCCCTATTTCAGTGCGTTACGAGGTGTATAAGATCCCATATTTTGTTTTGCTAATAATTCCTAAACTAGCCATCAGATCCCGGGGCGACGGTGGATTAGGGTTCATCAATTCACTGTCTATATCAATAAGGACCAAAATTCTCATTTATCTTTGATTTCGCGCCAGAAAATGGATTTTAGTCTGTAAAAGGAGGTGGGGTCTAATAGACCGCGTGTCGCCCTAACGTCTGGTCACGGTACGGGCCGATTATACCTCGTGCCGCAGGAACGGAAAGTATGCAAAAATTGGTGCCGCAGCTAACGTGTTAAGCAATACTAAACCGAGCTAAGCTCGGTCATCCGGATATTTTTATTTATGACCTTTGTGTCCGCAATTTGTATATTGTCCAGATCTACACCATTGCTTGCCACAACTAAGCGCTCGATTCCTAATAAAAGTAAGGCGACGAAGCAAATATTTTGAATACTATTGCGGATAAACAAGAATCAAAATTGGTGTAAAAATATTTTTTCCCTCAAATTTATAACCATAACAGCTTTCAATGGACTATTATGAGACGTTTAATGCGTAAAATACGAAAAGATGTAACAGAGGTAGAATGGCTGTTCCGTGGGGTTTAAAAGGACGTTGAGCGCTGCGGCATCGCTAATGTCTAATACAATTGTAGCGAGTGCTGCTCATGTATGGGGCGTGTGGCAGCCGCCTAGGGACGCCCGGGCTCCGAAACGAGATTGTCGATATCGATTGTTCTTCACTAGTAACCGACATTATATCTTAGTAAATAGACAATTTTTTCATTACTACCCTCAATAATATGATACTTAATTAAGTTAATACGTAATTAAGTTATGTAGTACGTAGTCATCAGTTACTTAATTTTTTTATTGTAAATACGTAGCTTCGTAAAAGCAACAAGGAAGAGCTTTAGAATTATAAATGAGGATTAGTTGCTTGGTCTCGGAATTAAGGCATTAAGATTAATCCAAATAAGTTCCAATACATAATCATTGGAACTAAGTAGCCATCAGTTAGTCAGGCAAAACTTAAATTTCTTGTTACGACAATCACGTTCGGGAATTCAGTTAGACGTGTAATATATATAGGCTATACAGTAAACAATTTGGTTTGAACTTTTGACCGTAATTTCAGTCGAGCAACCTAAGATTGCGAGACTTGTAGTTAGAACGGGCATTTCAAAGAATTGTACTCTTTACACCCTATTTCATTTCTAATATATTACTGGGAGTACTATTACAAATAATTATGTGTTATCGAGCCAATTTCCTGTTTCATCGACAGTGAAGTTGATCGATAAACCATGCCGATAATGTCAATCCCTACGTCCCCTTCAGTGCTTGTCATTAAGGGTGATCCATCAAAACGTCCGCCAGGATTTAGGGTGTTCGACGCTTGCGCCGTAGCCTTGGGGTTCCGAGGGGGCAGCGAGGGGGTTAAGGGGGAACGGGGGTAACAAACAAAATTAGATATTCGTGTGGTGTCCCCGCAAAGCGGTGAGAGTGCATGCTGATTGATTGCTTTTGCAAAGATTTACATTTTTACTGAAGCTGCGATTGCCGTCTACTGCGCTGACCGACTTGTCTGGCCTGACTTGCGGGGCTTTGACCTGTCTGGATGCGGAGTTCAATGTTCCCTCCGTTTTATTATTACCGTTAACTTACTCGGATCTACGAGGGCACTTCATGCATGTACCTACTAAATTGATCTACTACAGTGAAGCTACGCCGTGTTTTTTCATTTGCACGAGACATTTTTTATTCGCGCAAACATTTCATATTATATTCCGCTCTTAAGGCATTAATAGTCTGCTCATTTCGCCGGCTGGTATAAGTAGCCGTGTTAAAGATTTTTCGACGGAGCAACCACTCCAACTAAAAACAAACACGATCCCAAAGAAAAGAAAAGCTCCACTACTCGAGGGAGAAGAGCAATCGAAAGCAAGTCTTGAAACATTACAAAACTTGGCGCAGCTTCATTTGAAAACGAAACAAAGCCCTCGCTGCTCGCAAACAAACTACTTAAGCATTGAAATATTGAACGGGGAACGAGCATTTTCAATTTCCAATAACAATGCCTCGGCATGACTTTAATGCCCGTCTCGTCACTACAAAAAAGCTATCATTAGTGACTTATTAAATACACAAAGGAAATTATAACGATTATGACATATATACATGGGCGTACCTAAATACGTGTCCTCAGTCCTGGGGCACTCCGCGACGCTGTGAGCGGCAATTTCGCTTTACGGTTGCTTAATGAACACTGTCGCCTCCTTTCCTAAGAAAATACGACGTGTTACTCATCCCTACAACTTTGTACTATGCACCTTATTTCTTACGAGCCAGGTGTGCGATTCGAGCGTGATGAACCTCTTATCGAATGTATTTTGGAAAGCGGAAAAGCACTCATTCGTTATTAGTGAAAACGCCTTATTAAAATGCTAATGGTGTAAAAAGGTAATCTAAGAAATAAACAACGGAGATAAATTGTTCAGTACGTTATGCGAGATTCATTTTGTATAACGCGGTGGTAATATAAAACCGGGCATGTTTGTGTCAGGCCACGCGCAATGTAGGGTTCCGAAGTAGTAAGTTTATCGACTATCACTCATTAACTACTTATCCTAACATAGCCGTGATAGTTTTCCTTGTGAATTCATCATAATTGCTTATTATTTGTGATTTTTTCACGTGTCTAACTACAACTGTTTAGCTGGCAGGGGGGCACTTGACTCTCACCAAAAATTAGCACTTTAAAGCCGAATATTTCACCCATGATATTTTTGAAAGATCTTTTCTACGATTTTGGAATTTTAGTAAATATTTATACTTATCCATACCAAATTACAGCTTTCTAGCATTAAAGGTCTCGGCGCTATGCTTTGGACAGACGAACGAACGGACATAACGAAACTATAAGTGTTCCAATTTCACTTCGGAACCCCAAAAAAGGGAATGATGGAGAACTAACTACACATGGGAACAGAGTGGCTGGGCGGCTGTACCGCGCGAGACACGCGGTGGGACCGCCGAGCCTCGCTGCTTGCCGGCAAATAAATTCCGTCGTGAATACTAAATGAGAATCGACCATTAGAGCGGGGGAATAAGCCGCTTGTTTCACTAACGACGAGCTACGAGTTCGCCGACAGAAGTTATGGTAGAGCGTATTGCTAATGCCATGAATGGAAGAAAAAAAGTTATGGTACAAAATGTTACGGATACGCTTTAACATAATGTTTCTATGAACATTTTTTTGACACTCAAGTTACACTTTCGTAAACTTTTTTGACAGTTCAACAATTAATTATTATTTTATAGTATTTGAAATATGATTAACTACCTTCTTCTACCAACTTCTACCAACCAAAAGTGGTTATCTTATTGAAAATATTTTCAAAGCAAAAAAATATTTTAGATTGTATAAGATCACAACTAAAATTTTAACAAAAGAAGAACCGACTTCAAATGAAGTACATCCAATAAAAAAAGAATAATTGAAATCGGTTTGCGTGATATTGAGTTATTCGTCCATTTGTTGCGCACATACTTAAGAGGCCGTGCCGAAAATTTATTTGACAGAGTTATGTCATATTCATTGCGAAGCTATGTCTGTGTGCATCATTCACGCACACCTGGCTGAAGTTCGAGCTTAAACAATTTTGATCCTTTAGTTGATAATAATTTTAGGATGCATAGTATGAACAAATTTAGAAATAAAAGTCTGGAATGTTTTTGTATATTAGTTTAGTATATTTATTACAATCAAAATGAAAAAGTTTTAGATAAACACACACTAGGTACATATTTAGGTTATTCAGTGTTTTCCTTCAGAGATGTCATTTATGTTTGCGATAAGCTTAGAGTGTACAGACAAATTTAACATGTTTCATTGATACCTACCCGAAAATCAAACGAGTCTTGATTTCATAAAAAAATGTTTTTGAAAATGCAAAACATTAAAATTTTAGGCCATAAAATTTTTTTGTGAGCTCTGGGACTAAATAATTATGTTATCATATTTATAACCTATTAAACTTAAATTTAAAAAACCCGACTCAATAAAACAAAAAAGTCTGAATAGGTAAAAAGTAAAAAAATCATAAAATAAATCTAGACACGCGGCAGCGTGTCAAGCCAAGTTCAAGCAAAGGAACTGGCTAGCCAGCGCCGAGTGTAATATTACATGAACCACTTGGTGCCACTTTTGACCCTTCTATAACTCAAAACCTTTACAACAAAAACCTAAACACATAAAACTACGTGTGTTTAATTACATCCATAAGGACATTAAGAAGCCCAAATTTCATGAAGCTAGCTCAAACGGTTATAAAGATATGAAGGTCAAAAAGTCGTAAATTTTAGCACTGACTGACTGACTGACATATAGTACCTAAATCTAACCTACTTTCAGATGAATGACCTAGAAGGATGAAATTTGGAATTCAGCTCGGTAATTGTGTGTAAGCATAGGAAAAAATCAAAAAATAAAAAAGTCGAAAAATAAGTGGTGTCCCCATCACAGAAAAAACTTGTAATATGCGCTAAACAACCGGCCAACGGTGTGTCGACGGCGGCGCGTGGCATTGCCTAGTTTTCTTTACAAAAATAATGATATCCCACCAAAAACATAAATGTAAAAAAGGAGAGCCAAGTTCAATACAAAAATTAAGCTTGGCTGTGGGCTTCGCAGCAAAAAGAACGGAGATCTAAATGAGTGCAAAGTTCTATGCAAAATCGAAATATGTATTTATAGGAATAAAATAACATTATGAACAAGTATTAAACTCTATTTCTTTGCTTTAATGGATGCCTATAACAATTGCTGTTATTTAAAAATGTGTCAAAGTCAAAATATTTTATTCATATAGGTATCACTGATACACTTATGCACGTCATTTTTTGGCTTTTCGGAAGGTGCTTTGTCGTGGAGGAGAAAAAAAGCCTAAAGAAACTCCTCAGCACATGTGAGATCTTAAAGTAGGTTAGATTTGACTTGGCCAGTTTTCATTACATCAGTCATTTTATAAAGTTATTCAACATTTTAATTCTGATAAAAACTGGTATATAAAAATAGTAAATACATCATACACCTACGATATGCCGATGATTTATAGTTATCCTGGCGGGTTCCCTGGAGGAACTTGGTACAATGCTCGGAAACTTGAACAGCGCCTCACAACGGGTGGGTCTTAAGATGAACATGGACAAGACGAAAATCATGTCAAATGTCCATGTCACACCCATACCGGTTGTTGTTGACGGCGCTGCTCTCGAAGTTGTAGACGAATACATTTACCTGGGACAATTGATCCAGATGGGTAAGCCCAAATTCGAGAAAGAAGTCACTCGTAGAATCCTACTCGGATGGGCTGCGTTCGGGAAACTGCGTCATATCTTGTCGTCCAAAACACTACCTCAGTGCCTGAAGTCGAAGGTGTTCGAGCAGTGTGTGTTGCCAGCGATGACATACGGATCCGATACGTGGTCCTTCACTATTGACCTAATCCACAAGCTCAGAGTAGCGCAGCGGGCTATGGAGAGGGCTATGCTCGGTATTTCTCTGCGTGATCGAATTAAAAATGAAGAAATCCGTAGACGAACAAAGGTAACCCATAGCTCAAAGAATTAGCTGGCTGACGTGGCAATGGGCTGGCCACACAGTTCGAAGATAACCTTTGGGAAAGAAAGGTCTTCGAATGGCGCTCACGTCTCGGAAAAATGTCGTCTATGTCCAGCAGTGGACCTATCAAGACTGATGGATGGGTGGATGGAGTTTAATATGGAGCCGTCCCCCAACACGACAAAGTTGGAACGAAGTTCCTTATCGCGCGTTATGAAAGGGGGCTGGCTAGACGGAAAATTTTCTTACGAAAATTTGCCACAATACTTTTTGAAGTGATTCAGAGAGTTTTACAGAGATGGCGCTGTACAACTTTCTGAATCACGCTACTAGCGTAAAACTCTCTGAATCACTTCAAAAAACAATACTTAAATCGAAAGGAACTTCGTTCCATCCGGGTGTCCCTTGACACCTCTCAATTTTTTTTATTTAGTTAACTTAAATAATCTATGTATAAAAATCAATAGCTGTTCGTTTGTCTTGCTAAAACTTGAGAATGGCTGGACCGATTTGGCTAATTTTGATTTTGAAATATTTGTGAAACTTCAGGGAAGGTGTAAACGGTGAGAAATATGAATAATAAGTAATGAAAAATACTAAAAACAAACAAATTGTTCCTAGCTGTGAAACATTTGATATCTTTTGTCAAATTGTCATTTGGTTGTCAGATGTTTGTAGGTGCGTTTAGAAATTTGTCTGTTTCATAGCTGTAGTATGAGGTCCGATTTCTTTGAAAACTTAACGACCATATTATCTTTCTAATGTAACATCAGCGACATATCTAACTTTTTAATTTTATAACTGACAGTCGAGAGAGAGGGAGAGGGGAAAGAGAAGGGAGATAGGGCTCGAGGGAGACCTCGAGAGGGGTGAGTTGTTAGACAGTACAGAGTTTGCCGGGTCAGCTAGTACATTTGTAATATTCATGTTATTTATGACTTTTTGAAAATTTATTTTATGACATATTCAGACTTTTTGTTCTTTTTTGAGTGGGGGTTTTTTAAATTTTTAATTTTAGTTTTATTTTACGGGTTTTAAATTTTCTTGTTTCAAAATGAAATATAGGTAAGTACAAATCGTGTTTTACCATTGGGGGCCATCCATTAATTACGTCACACGTTAGGGGGAAGGGGGGGGTCGATGTAGTGTGGGGTGAAAGGGGTGCTACTATTTCGTGACGTCACATTTCAAAATCTAATAATATTAACCATATTATACTCGTATACTAACAACTGAAGGCAGTTGGTATAATCCAAGGGCATATTCCGAAAAGTAGGAGCCAAGGTAAGCGGGCTCCTCTTGGCGGTAAATAGACACGTCTGCGTTTTAGCGGCGTTGAATCTCACAAGATTGGCTTCGTCCCACTCGGACACAGCCCGAAGTGTGAGATTCACACTAGCCACCATGGCCTCTCTTTGAGACTGAATTTTGTCCCGACTGGCCCTGAGACTTGGTAGGTATCTCTCTACCACTGTGCTATCGTCTGCGTACCCATAAATACTGGGCATAAGCAGGTCATTCAGTTTTGCGCCGCAAAACATAAACAGGTTATTCAGACTCAGAGCTTAAACCTTATACACGCCCAATCATGCTGTACGTCCCGCCAAGGCAATGCACGATGCACGATGCAAAAGTCATGAATAGGCTTGACGTACGTCGGTAATTATTATTAATTGTTTGCTGGATTTGCACGAACAATTTTCGTCCTGTTTTCCACGCCTTAGGAAATTTTCCCTGCTCGAGACAGGCATTCAGGAGTCCCCTTAGTCGCTACTCCAGGGACTCTGCGGCGTCTAGGGCGGAAACCAGCACTCGACCCAGAACACCATCGGGACCCGGGGCGGTATTTTTGGAGCGCAACCTTGCCACAGCGGCGCCAACTCAACTCAACTCCCCTCCCCCTCCCCTGTACAATGCTTCCTACCTCACTTCAGAATTTATGTGTCTGTCTCTTTTTACTGGGCAGTTTCGTTTCATCGAATTTCAAAGCACCCCCGTACTAAAGAAGTTTTCACTTCAAAATGTAAGTTGAAACACTTGAAGTATGTACTGCTAAGTGAATTACTAAGTAGAAAAACAAAAATGGAACTTAATTTAATAATTTCTAGGAGTAAAATTTATAATATGTGACGTCACACTAGGGGTGACAACGATGGGGGAGGGGTCAAAAAGTCATGAAATTAGTGTGACGTAATTTATGGATGGCCCCTTGTTGATTAACTAAATTCACCCCCTTCCTCGTAACTACCCCCCCCCCCCCTCAAACAGTCAATTTAGTACTACACAAATCAAACCCTTTCATTTGATACCCCACTCGGGTATGTTCGTTGAATTCAGTAAATTCATCTCCTTCTTAACTATATGAACTACTATAACTACCCCACCCCCCTTCAAACAGCCAATTTTGTAATACATAGAAATATGATGATTCGTGGTGTTATTAAATTAAAAATAATTAATTTAATAATTGGATCAAAATGTGGTAGTCGGCGTACAGTTTGTGTAAATTTTTACGTAAAACACGCGAGCATGGCGGGAAAAAACGCAATACGTCCTCACGCGGAGAGAGCCTTGGCGGTACTAATTTAATATATTTAATGCGGTCCATAATATAGTTCAGTTTGCAACTATTATTAATAAACGAAATCATTATTTTTTCATAAAATAAAATTTTGATTCTATTAAAGGATTAACTGAAGACTAATGTATACTTTTTAAAATTTCCTTAAAGTGTTTCTAATTAATAGAAAAAAAATACTTACTTCGAACGAAATTACGTTATTTCAAAAAAAAATTCTGCTATATTTAGATAGAAATTTAAAAAACTGGCTAGGCTACTTAATAAAAGACCGTATACTTATGTTATTTATATTTTTTAATGTTTGGAATATTTTGTATTTTCGTTGTAAAACGAAGACAAAAAGCACTTGCTCGTTACTTTTCGGAAAAGAAGGGTTTTAAATAGTGGTGATTTGCCATTATTATAAATAATATGTTAGATTCGTCTGGCCTATCAGCAAGAACAAGAATTAGACTCTTATAGTAACAAAAAACAAAGCTTAATCTCTTTAGCCTGTTCACACAAACAGTGATTAAAATTGACCGAAATTGTTGATATCGCGGCACGGAGCCTTAATGCAAATTTAAGACTTATATGCTTTTGACATGGTTGCCATTGTCAAATCTCGCTCTTTAAGTGGGAACACAAGATAAGCACCAGCTTTTGATTAAAAAGAATCATTAAAATCGGTTCACCCAGTCGAAAGTTCTGAGGTAATAAACATAAAAAAAATACAGTTGAATTGAGAACCTCCTCCTTTTTTTGAAGTCGGTTAAAAACAAAATATAGTTAACCTCAATCGACTTTATCCGTTGATGGAATAACGACCACAAGTAACAGTCAATCGCTCTTCTCCCGCTGTGAAACAATCGACTTACAAATGAGAATCGACCACCAGGAGCAATAAAACATGGCTTCTCAACGAGCATATGCGCCGCTGGTATTTATGAAGCTCCTAACCTACTTCAACATAAGCGCCTCAAAAATCTTTTCGGCGTGACGGCACAAACATTTCTGTTCACAAACACGAATATTCCGTGCGACTGATTCCGTCTTTGACTTCGTAATGGAAATTGAATGTTGTGTGCAATCTTTCCGTACACGTCTGTGCATAAAATAAAATATCGCGCGGCGGATCTAGAGTGGAGTTTCTTTGAACTTGTTTTATGGTCAGAGTTACTGTTTTTGTAGTGGATGTGGTTCTATTGCAGGACACGGGTCTTTTATTACCAAGAAAACTCAGACTAAGTTAAGTACTATGTCGTTCTTCTGCACATTGATCTAGAGTTTAGAGGTACTCGTATATTTTCAAAGTTCGACTTCCAAAATATTGAAAATTCGCTGTCAGTTTTATTAAACCTTCAATCTAACAAATCAGTTTGTTTTGGTACGTTAAGTAGTAATTAACTGCAATTATTACTTATACCACTTTTCTTGCCTTTTATCTGCTCGATAAGCAAAACAGGATCTCAAAAGAGCGAGCTTATAAGTCTTTATATTTCATTGTCCTCCTCGATACTTCAAAAGAAATGAAAACAAACTATTTGTTCTATTGACGAGAATATAAAAAAGTTACTTAGAAGGACAGTCAAAAGGAAAACCTTTCCTTTCACGTGGAATGGGTTTTTCGCTATTTCTAGGATCGATCGAGGTTGTTCGTAGCTGGCGGTGGTCCAATAGGAGTCGGGGTCTTTGCGGGCGGCCATGCATTGTAGCCATGCCGCTACGACGCTACGCCGTGCGCTACGAAGCCATTGTGCTACGGAGAATGCTACGAATGCCTCGTCCTCATTGACTGTACAGTAGCTGTGACGTCGATACTACGCTTGTTGTGATTCCTCGTATAATAGGGATGTTGACTAATTTTAGGATTCAATTTTATTTTATAGATAGAACCTCAATATTCACGGAAAAAATATTATAAAAATAATAATCTTCAATTTAAAAACAAAAATTGATAAATAAAAATCATTATCAAATTTCCCACCAAAAACGTCACGTGACGTCACTAAACGATATTCAATACTATCTGTCTGCTAAGTTTGTTGAATTTCCATATAAAATTGTTCCAATGACGTCATATTCTCAAAATGGCGTTTGAGGTCACGTGACAGTGAGTACAATTTTTTACCCGCGCAACGTTCACCTTAAGGCTTTCAGCTTGAAAATTTGTTCAAAACAGGATGTAAGTTCTCATCGATAATATTTTCTATAATCACCTATGAAGATGTGATATGAAACACACACAAGTGTGTGATATAAAATACAAATAATATAGTAAATCTTGAACAATTTTACTGAACTTTCAACTAAACATTATAGTCTATATTTAAAGCATTGAAAAATGGTAACAAATGGTACTTTGTGAAAATAACTCACGCCAGCGTTTTTTCATTTTACAATTCGCAATCTCATTATAGCGAGCGACGATAAAAAGATTATAATAGTTTTACATTGAAAAACGTTTCATAGAAAGGGCATTTCTAATTTAAAACGTCAAGTCCATTATATGAAAAGAGTCAGCTCCTTATTCTGGTTCGAGTTAACACCTATTCAAGACTTTTGTGTGGTCGCATTTAATTTATTTTGTATTTAGGGTATTGAAGTACCTTTATATAATAATCGCTTAAGGACCTCCATTTATTCAAAATCCCGGAACGCCGAAGCCAACTCGCTGGCGGATTCTTTACGCTAACGGAACCGTAAAATACGTTTTTCTTTAAAGATCCTTAGCCCTGGCCGCCACGCTTACGCCTTTTCACTTAGACATCTCACGGCAAAACAAACTTATAGAAAATTAAAGTTAGGGTGAAATTAGTATGAAGCTATTTCGAGCGAGCATAACATCTTTTGTGGCGTTTCTCACTTCGTGTTAACCGGTGCCGCTGTAGCGAAACCGGGTTTTGTATCTTTTAGACTTAACTTGGATATATTACGGTTGACGTGCTTCAAGCAACGAAATGACACCACGTTTTAATATTTATTTTTATAGAATTTGTTTATTGTGTGTAGTGTTATGATAATTGAATCTAAAACCTTGTTCAAAATTGTTGGCTTCTTTCTTCATCCCACTTATACTCTGTGTGTTCTACGTTACAGACTTTTGTCTGGTCTATTAGCCCGAAACTCAGCTTGTAAGTGGAATGTGAATAAGCGTGTAGATAGCAAAATCGAAATATAGAAACATACGCTTTTACAAATGCATTTGAACATCTTATGAACACTCGATGTGTGTGTTATATCCCCCAAAGTAAACGCTGGCTAGACGGCCGCAGTGAAGGTGTCGGTCCCCTTAGATTGCAATGTCTTTTATTTCTTCTCATAACTTCTTCAACCGAAGCGAATGTGTCATGTCGTCTGCACCGTCTGCAGGTTTATTGATTCGCACTCACAATTTGTCATCTATCTCGCAGTTAATCTTATCTCGGTTTGGTAACCGTTGCTAAATATAAACTGTAATGATGAGACTTGGTGTAAACTCAAGACTTACCTAATTAGCTATAGGTACGCGTATCTTTTTTATTTTGTTGTGTAATGACAAAAATGTTCATTAGTTTTGAAGTTTATAATAGCTCAAAATTTAAAAGCTACTGACAATTATTTTACTTTCATATTAATCAAATCAAAATCTTTATTTATATAGGTATCACTGATACGCTTTTGCATGTCATTTTTTTAATCTACCAGCTTTTCGAATATTATGATGTTAGAGAGACTAGAGATGGTACTTGTATGTTCTAGTCCAGCATTAAAAGATTAGTTTTCTAACAATTATTATCATTTATATTAAGAGAGATGTTGCAGCTTTCAAATCCTATAAACTGAGCACAACAGTCTCGCATCCTATTCCAAGCTACAATAAATCTAGCAACTACGAATATGTTAGCCACTGTAGCGCAAATAGCCTAACGAAATCATTTCGCCCGAGAACACGCAGGACGGACGTAGCTCTGTAGCACCGCAGCCTCTCTGACTATGCACGAGGAGCACCGTAGAGGCGTAGCATTTGTTGAAATAAAAGAACGGGACAAAGCTGAACCACCGCGGTATCTCCAACAAATTAACGATATGCCGTATGGAATTACTGAATCGAGCCACGCGACGACGCTTCGTTAAATTTAAACCCTCCCACGCCACCACAGAGCTGAAAATCGTTCGCGCCGCGGTTAATAATGCAGGTAAAAATGCGTGAGTAGTAAATCAGGACGAGGGAATAATTTTCCCGCGCGAGAATGTGGTAAATCAAGGAGGAACGCCAGCTCCCCTCACGTCGCTATACAAATGCGTGCTGTAATTAAAACTGTAGTGAATTTAGAATAGAAAACTATTATATTCAACACGCAAAGAGATAAAGGCTGCTCAAGTGTGAACCGCGCTCAAAGACCTGTCGCGCTAGAATGGTTATTTTGTAAGTGGAATAAAACCAAAACAATATAATGACGACGATATCATGATACGTGACGTCACGATTACGTACTCAGTTCGGTGTGACGTATTGTTAAGGTATGATATTATTATTTACACTAGATATTGTTTACATACAGCCAAATTTATGTAAATGTATTCAGTGGACGATAGATAGCTATAAGCCCGGGACCCAAAGTAGCTTAAAGTAATAATAATAACAGTAAACGCTCACACGTATTGCAAAGACGTACTTAAGTGAGATTTGAAGAAGCCGTAATAATCATTTTAATAGTAACCTTTAAGTAGGTATCTAATGTACCTATTTTTACCCTGTGGATCTGCTTAGTCATATTTAAAACCGATATCGGGAGGGATAAAGTATTACCCCCCCGGGGGTTGCTCGCCTTGTCGTGGCGGGGGGGCTTAGTAACCGTGGACTGGTCACACACGGTGAAGCCAAGAGGCAACCAGGGCCGGCCTGTTTGGGCTGCCGGCTGGCCCGAGGAGGGCGCTCCCAGCGGGCTGAACAAGTCCGCTGCGGACGCGCTTGGAGGTGGGACCGTGGAAGATAGGGTGCACCGTTCTCCCTATCTTCTGCGGCCGTGGAGGGATCGCAGGGGGAGAGGCGTGTTGGTATTACGGTGCGCCACTCTCCCTACCCCCTGCGAGCTGGCGGGGCCGTTCCGCCGAAACGGCATTGGTGGGGCCGCAGAGGAAGAGGCATGTCGGTATTACGGTGCGCCGCTTGCCCTATCCTCTGCGGCCGAGGTGTGGTCGGTGGAGGAACCCCAGACCTGATCCTCCACCGGGTACCAGTTATCTGGTATCCATGGCCTCCTAGTAGCAGACTCGGGGGGAGTTTGCTACAGTACTCGTGGAGGCCGAGGAGGAAGGCGCACCTTACCATCTGGTGCGCCCATCGTGGAGGGCCTTCGGGCTTTCGCGATGGAGCCGCTTGTGGGCGGCTGCCGCTGGCGGGGTCGCGGATGTGTGCGAAAGCGTTCCCGTAACCCCGTCACAAGGCGGCGAGGCGGAAGATGGGGGGGTTTTTAGTGGGTATACCGTGGGTCTCATTAGCCTATACGGGAGTCCCACATAACCACTCGGGTACCCCCTGCGCCCGGGTGGTATGCGTAACGCATTTTCCCCCCCCTGAAAAAAAAAAAAAAAAAAAAAAAAAAAGGGATAAAGTATTAGGAATAAACCTTTTCATGTCATGGAAAACTTAAAACAATTTTTCATTCAATAACAAAGCCAGCCACGATGGCAGTCGAGATGAAAAACGATACTTGTCATTTATTTGCTTGAAAGCAATATTCATCGAGTCACTAAAAGAAGTTAAGATAACACAAAGAAGGGCTTTTTACCCGCGCCCCTTGGAGGTACTAAAAGCGTTTTGTAAATAATTTATATTGAAGAAATCGTGTACGTTTGTGCTCGTGTTATTGATGCCACAGTCCCCCACACTATTCAACTATTGCTATACATAGTAACCGTAATAATGGGTAAATGTCTATACTATTTAAAGATACTTATAATTATTGTCATCATCCCTTACTTCCGCACATCGCAATGCATAATTTCGTCTGCGTTTTTCATTCTAAACACCTTTTATACCATCATCATAATAGTCATGATTATAATAATTATTTAAGTGCGCCATAGTTCTGGTGAATAATGATATCTAAAATGTGTCTGTGTATTCCAACCAAATTCCATTACCCTGGCCTTAACATTAGTCCTTTGAAGGAGTTTTTAGGCTACCCGGACAGTATAGTTTAGGATCTTCATTAATTACAGGCCAGGATCATGTAACCCCCATTTGGTCTAGCTTCAAGCTCCAGAATCCCCACCGATACAGACATTTAATTTAGAACAGAAACGTTACTATCTCCTAAAGTCTGACAAATTAGTCGGCAAATGAACTTCTGCAGATTTTCAATAAATAAATTGTGGGAAGGACTATACATGAAGGCATAAGCATGTCTTTTTTTGGAGGATGATATTCAACGAAATAAATTTTCTTATTAATGAGAATATTTTTTGTGAAAGCACTATTTAGACAGCTATTTCTAAAATATTTCAGCTATGTACACAATATCCTCTAATTTTTTATCTAATTTTTTAAATCTATTTTTTACCGGCATGTCTGTGAATACAATCATGATTTTAAGGATCAATTTAAACATACAATATAAATCATTTAATAAATAAAATAATGACCTCCCTTACACACTACTAAACGATGATCATGGCCATTCTGTCTACACCTTATCAGTGTTAAGTTTACATTTCATTTTAACCTCACACAGCCTAGCTCAATATCTTAACTGTATCATCTCCTTCATTACTGTCGTGAAGATATAGCGGTTAAGTGAAATTGCGCGTTAGTCGCATCTGGTACTTAACCGTGAAAGCGTCTAAAGCCGTTTGTCTTGCGCTGTCCTTTAGAACACGCACCGTTCTCACTTTCCTTTATATGCGGGTGAATAATTTCCTTCCCAGAATTCGTGGATGAATAATGCGCCGTCGAGGCCTTTTTGCGGCTTAAAAAATGAACCGCGCTTTGATAAAACATGAACGGATTTGTATAATGCTCGCCGACTTTATGCCTCATGGATATTTTAAATAATGGTTTTATCATTGCCTAAAAGAGAAAGAATTAAATTTGCTCTAAGCTTCTCAATCTCATTATAATCAAGAAGTAAATACTCAAGTTTCTTTCTTAATGCGTAAACTGACACCAATTATAAAGATGAGAAATTTAATGATGAGATAAGTGGTTATGAGCTAGCAGTGACTAGCGTACGTAATCCAAAATACCGATCATAATATTACATACAATAATATTACATAACAGATTGGATATAGGTAATAGTAGCGTGAAGCTATACAAGTGAGTCTGCTTGATCGCGCGTGAAACAGTAATCCTTAAAGGGCACGGAGAGAACCGCCCTCAGACAGCTCGTCTTTAGATGATCTTCAAGTCAGCTACATTATAAGGACTCGCTTACACCAATGGGATCATAATTAAGGATAAGAAGGACATGTCGTAGTACAAGTATACAAAAATTTTAATTAAGTGCTTACGGTGTACATTAATATATCTACAAATACCAAGTATTGATGTACCCTGAATACGGTTTCCGCCAATACAGTTTCCGCCACGGCAGATCAGCTGGCGATCTTTTAGTATACTTTACTCATTGCTGGGCAGAAGGAATCGAGAGCAAGGGAGAAGCATTGGCTGTAAGTTTGGACGTTGCAAACACCTTCGATAGGGTATGGCATAAGGCATTATTACCTAAGCTGTTTTCCTACGAAGTACCTGAGATATTGTGCAATTGCCAGTTTTTTTTCGGAGCGGACTGATGCTCCATAAGGTTGTCGTTAACGGAACATGCTCGGATACGAAGCCCATAAATGCTGGCCTACCTACCTACCTACCTACACTGTTCATCATGCATATGCTGGAAATCAGGGATATTCATTGCTATGCTGATGACAGTACGGGTGACCCATTATACAGGCCTAGCAAATCTTTCTCGGGTACAGATTAAGGAGAAGAGGATAACTCTTGTGTCTGAAGACGAGATATCTCTGAAGCGGGTCTCGGAATGTGACAGACAAAACTCAGTTCAACCTCGAGAAAACATTTGTCATAGCACTACAGTACCAAAACATTCCTTTTAACATCTCTAAAAGCATTGGGATCCTTGGTGTCGACATTTCGAATGAAGTTCAGTTTCGGGACCACTTGGTTACTAAGGCCAAACTAGCTGCAAAGAAATTGGGAGTGCTCAATAGATCTAAGCAGTACTTCACGCCTAAGCAGAGGTTGATGCTCTGTAAAGCCAAAATTCGACCAAAGTCTCTAACTAAAAATCTAGAGATATTTATAGAAACTATTTCAATTGACGTTATACACTAATTTATTTGTGTAATTATTTCACAAGTCATAATAAATTTCCTAATAAATACAACGTAATGAATAAGTTTAATGAAGCACAGACTCGAGGGAGCCTCATTTAGAATCTGTGTAATCCTCCAAGGCTAGGGGATAAGTCGAGGAAATGAGATGTGGAGATATCTTTCGGTCGCTGGTAATGCTCAAAGCAACATGGACCGGCCCGTGATTGCTTGTAAGCCTCTCACAGTTTGAGGTTTTGTTGTGCGTCGTGATAACAACAGAAACGGAACATTGTTCGTCTGTCCTAGCTACTCATAATGTAAAAGACTTCCAAGAAAAAGAAAAATAAAGTCAAACCAACACAGACACAGAATAAACAAGTCTTAATCTTAAACGAATTTGCCTCTACTTTACATTCAAGACAATAATGTACAGTGTTTAAATGTCTCGCCGCTTGCCGCCACACTCACTCGGCAAATAATGGCCGAAGCTGCCGGGGAATTTGGAAGCGCAACTAGCCGGTCGTGAACTGAATGTTTCAAGCTACCGGCTACAATATTTTTGTTTTGCATCTGTAGTTTTGTGTAAGGAATTACTTTTCTAAAGGCGGTTTAAAGAAAATGGGGGTCGGAGAGCGGAGGAACAGCGGCACGGCGGTCGCGTGTCTCGAGTCAGCTTAAGTGATATTCATGTTCTCGAGCGCGCTGCCTGCGACGGGATAATTGTTTATTTACGACGATTAAACTTAGAATAATGACTCCGGATGAGGACTGACGGAGCTCGGCTTAAACAGTTTCTAACGTGCGATGCAATTAAGACACTCTGGCAAGCCAAGAAAAATTTCTTGGTTTTTAAATTTCTCTTTTTTGTTTTCCCAACTTCAAGAGTTCGCTGCGTCGGTTACGATCTTTTATTTTTTATGTAATTATCTTCGTTAAATGTTACTCTGCAATTGAAATGCTACTTGTAGATAAGCAGACAACATTGAATTATTTTAAACAAACAAAAAGTATCACTTGTTATGTGAGCAATGATAGTATAATACTTGTAATTATTACATTTCTATGAAACTATTTATTATTCGGTTTAGGCAAATTTTATTCCACGCACAGTAAGACTGAAAAAAATCCATGTTTAGGGTAAAAGTCTCTTCACAATGTTAAATTAATAATACAATCAATCAAAAAACTAAAACTAGAAAAAGTATATGTCAATTGAAAATATCCTTTTTTGTCGGTTAAGAAATACAAATTTTAGGACATTTTAATATCAAAATGTAATGAGGTTTAAATCGGTTATTTGAAACATTTCAAGAAACATGATACGTTGGCTGGATATTTTCGATAAAATTTTCTTTGTAAAAACTTGCCGGATGAACGTAAACTCAATTCCTTGGAAAATTTGACAATATATTGGGAGGTTATTTAATAACATAATTTCAATGTAAATTTTATTGTGTTCACTGTCATTAGAAAAGAAAACTTAAACCGATTACGACCAGACGAAGATAAAATTCTGCCAGATAAATACAGAAAAACGTAACGCCGGAATAAATTACTTGGAGATAATAAAAATCATGTAAAAATAAGGGAGAGAGCAAATTTTGTTGTTGAACTCGTTGAGAAAGATTGGTCCAATAATGAAATATTTAATCTCGGCGCCGCCGCTCCGTGTCTCGGCCGCTCTCGCCCGCTCTGGGCCGGAGGAAGTGACGAGGAAGCTGAGGAGACGAGATGAAATAAACCACTCAATTTTGTCTTTTTTGTGTTCTCAGCTGCAGACAAGTGGGGCCCGGACACTCAAATATATTCTGAAAGAATTGAATGCTTCTATTAACAAAGCAATCGTTCATGAATTACAAGACTTTTTATGAAATAACTGTAGCAGTTTGTTGAAATATTATCCCAGCAAATCAACCTAATTTAGTAAGGTGCAATATTACAAGGACACTTAAAATCTATTATGATTTAGTTATATCAGGGACGAGTTACTTTTGTTACAAGTTTTCTCGTATTTTTGTTGTTTGTTATATAAATACTAAATTTAAAATATTTGTGCGATATTAAAAATCAGCTCACCATTGGCATCCATAATCAATATAAATAAATAATTTATATTTTTTTTATTTCTATAACAATTAGTATAATATTGATTATTGTGAAAAGATCGGTTTGTGCCATGATAGATCATTTTTCATGGTCTTTACAGATGATGTACTTGATTTACATACAGTCTAGTAAACTAAAATATTACCTAGAAATACTAAAAAAGACACAGCTGTTAGGGTCACCGATATATTATACCCGAACGAAAAGGATTGTAGGAACCACCGCGTTCCACAATGGACATCCGTCCGTGAATTGTCGAAAATTGCCGAACAAAAACCGGATTAAGCCGGTTATCGGCGGCTGCTAATAATAATAGTGTCCCCAGTAATCCGCCATGATGGATGACAGTTCCACCCTCCCCCACCCCTTTTAATTGCCGGCGTGAGTGTACGGCCGTCAGTCATGGGGAATTTTCGATTTATATTATAATAAGTTCGATTCGGTTTTAGTCACACAGCTCCTTGACGCCCGACGGTCCCTTTAATAAAGGTTTTGTCAGTTGCGCGTGCATTCGTTCCCTAATCGAATAGGGGTTGTGCAAGATTTACTAACATTCACATCTACATGATAATAATATCGCATACCTTTGTCTTCATGTCAGCACAATGATTCCAGTGATAAGCTCACGTCTTTGAAAGTTCTATAGTGTTAAAGCTTAAAATCCACCACGCTGACCATTGACAGATTGGTAGACTCACATATTTATTAACATTAGTTCTGCAGAATGATTCATTCTTCACCCATTTTGAGATTTATACACATTATACAGTACAAGTACATATTTACATACTTGGTGAGAAAAAAATCATAGTTGATTGTAGAAAAAAGTAGCTAAACACTGGTTTGCCACTGTGGCTGGAGATATTTATACATGTCCTATGTTGGTATATAGAACCGTGCCAAACACGTGCTTTTGAAAACCGCGTATCTCGAAACTCCCGTGAGAATCCAAATCAAACCATCATGTATTTGGGCCATCACAGGCTGTTCAAGTCAAGAGATTTATGTGGTAAATCTGCCATCACGTCAGCGCCGCCAGACATGATAAACCGTCGTGATACACTCAATATTTACAATATTGGTATCGTCAGTTTTACTCATAATTCGCACCACAAACACCGGACATGATTGACGACTTCGGCCCACGTTATACGCGCACTGTCATGTGATCATTCATCTAAGCCCTGTCGATACCAACACATTGCTGCGCTGAACCGTGTAATTCAACCGTAAGTGGAGGCTGTTAAAGTTCACAATGGCAATCCTCCGCAAGGCTAATTTATTTTAATAGCTAGCTGAACTTTATTGTTATAAAGTTTTTTTTGTTGTTGTCAATTTTTCATGTTAACTCGTAGACGTGTTGACACTATCGATTGTACCAATTGTTTGCTGTTTGAATTATTTTATTGCGTCCGTAACTTTGCTTAGCAACAAGAGACATTCGGCAAAATAAAATCTATTGATAGAAAAAACTGTTATATTGCATTGTAAAAGTACATCTAATAACAACTTCAAATAGAAATATCTTCAGCATCCTTAGCCATCTTTTCATTATTAAGATTATATACAATTTAACTCATTTTTTATAATCTTAAATCGATAATGTATATTCGTATTTTGTATCACACCAAGTAAACCCCAGACACAGTACACAAAGGTAGGGAGTACAAAAGGTCCATAAATCTTGCCCAGCAGGGTACTAACTCTCTTGATTCTACCTTCCTAGCTGACAGAAGCCACGACGGTCCTCACCCGTCATGACGGTCCTCGTTTGTCGTCTAGTTGCATAAAAAACCTTTTCTGACAATCAGTCTTTGCTTTAATGAAAAAAATAATTGAGCCAAAATGTGTTAAAACTTGTTAGTTTGCCTTTTGCTAAAAAAATATAATTTCTAGTTGGGATTATAGATTGCATGGCTTTTCAACAAACAAAGTTTCACGAAGTTTCAGGAAGTTGGCTTTGGTCTGTAGGTATGTAATATCTACATCCGTCTACGTCCCAAGGACGCAAATGTAAGCCTTTACACATTCAGTGGACGTACGGGACGCGCGTGTAATTTAATTGTGCCTCACCCGCGGCCACAATGCCGCGTGATTGGGCCGCGCGCCGAATCCTAATTCGCTGTAGAAACCTTCCCAATCTTTCTCTTAAGGCCAATTGGACGTGTGGACTTGGCTTTATACTTACTTAGTTTATTTATTTATTATTTATTGACCACAATATTAAATTACGGTACAATTGGCGAGCTTAACGCTTAATGCATTGGTTCTCTATCAGCTTACCAAGTACAAACAGGCCAAACAGGTCAAACAGAGACACACGAAGGACGGCGACGGTATAAATACGTATTTATATAAACGCAACATAATATTATGATATAAATACATTCATACATACATACATGATATATAACATTAATAAATACATGCAAGATGACGAACGAATAATTTATGGATGACGATTCAGAAACTGTTAAGCTTACGCTGTTAAGTTAACTAAGACCCTCTGACTGAGCAGCCAAAACTGTGAAAGAGACGAAGCCAGACTGGTACAGCGGGATGGAAAGCTTCACGAACGACAAGAATAGAGTCCATTGGCTTCAACGCATTAATGGCCCACTACTGCACACGGGTCTCTTTTCTTGAGGAGGCCTCGAGCATACTCCACCATGCTGTCCAATATAGTGTCCATAATGGTGTCTAAATCTATGTAAATATCAAAGAACAACATCTGCTGATCTAATCCAAACAGTTCCATTATCTATAGACGTATTACACGGATTTAAAGCTCCTCAAGAATCATACTTTACAAAAATAAAGGACACAAAACATAAGTACGAGCTCCCACGATCTGTCGATACATATTCTTCTGTATAGCTCCAGCCACTCCAGACGAGCACAGAGCACTGAGCACAGAGCATACAATATACAATACGTGTTATCTGTAGTGTATCTAATATTGATTCTCACCTTATTGCAGGCGCATCGCACCAGCAGAAGTCGAGTTCCTTGCTCCGTAGTAAATATTTACCTCTACAGAACACCTTCACAATTGTTCACCGACACTGGCAGCGAGGGATAGACAGCTCTATTGCAACAGTCGTAGAGTCCACTGTCGAGATGTGGTAGGTCTGTACACTTGTTTGTCTTCGAGCACGGTGGAGCCGAGAACTACTGGTTAACGATTGTTTAACTTAATCGTTATTTTTAACGTCGACGTTCAACTTATTTTATGGTTATCGTTGTGGACTACTTTACTTTGATATACTTTATCTTACTGTTTATATTATTGATAGATTTATTTTTAAGTGTTAGTTTTGAAGTTATCACGGTATTTATTAGTAATTAATAGAATATATTATACTAGAATTGTTATTAATATTATTATCATTTAACAAAATGCAATATTACTATAATGAGAACTTTAGATTTCTAAATACGATTTAATTATTTTTATACAAATTTTATATAATAATCTTAAATAGGTATAAGTTTGATGCAATTTTTAAAATGTTTTAACCCCTAATTTGAATTTCCTACAGTTAATAATGCACTACAATAAAATTAGAAAGCTTCAACTATTAAAACTAGTCTAGTTTATTAAATAAGTTTATATTTTAGCGGTAGACTTAATAGTAACGTACAGTGTAACTATTCTCTAATTTAAGTATAATACTGCAACTAATATCGATTTCTGAACCAATTCACAAACTTTAAAAACTATGTAAAGTCATTATAAAATCCACAACGACACTACTCCATAATGTTCGTCCACAAAGTAATTTCTTTATAGAAAGGGTGATTGCAATACTAGCAATCACTAGTTTTTCGAGTTGAATTCTAGCAAAAGTAGTTGCGAATGTCACGAGTAGCACGGGCGGCGGTGTCGCGGCGGGCGGCGGTGTCGGGGCGCCGCGAGCGAGTGAGGGCGCTGGGCGGGCGCCCGGCTGTAATATCGTGGTGGAGATACTACTAGCGTGTACTAGCGCTGATGCTAGCTACTGAGTGCCTGCAATACTGTTGCTATCTGTGTGTGTGTCAATTGAATAAAAATCTATCGGTTGTAGGGCAATGTGTGATGAATATATTTTTACACAGGAGCATGACAGACATGTTGTAATTGCATTCAAAATAATTTTATTTTTATGTTCCTTCGTGACTAAATTGAAATTGAAATCTGTACATTCTTTCCATATATGTAATACTGGATAAGATTATATTTTCCTTTTATGATTGTTTAGTTATTTATTAGTTAGTCTATTAATCTTGGTGGGTTGTTAGCATTTGCATTTTCACTGGCCTGGCTACATACTTAATATCTAAATATAAGCTCTTTTTTAATAAATATAATAGAAAATCCAGCATGCTAATTGAACTTTATATTAGTTTTTATAATTACGCGTGTATCTTAGGAAATAATCAAAGTTAATTAAACTTTACTTCAAACTGTCCAAACAGTAGGATTTAAACATCCTTGTTAGTATAGAATTAACGTATCAACACGACACGCGGAGTAATAGTATGCTAGTTGTTAAACAGTGAGTATAAAGGTATAAAGTAAGTGGAGTGAGCCATAAAGCTAATGGCCCGCTAATAAACTCGATGACGACGTAAATACTCACACACTGCCCGCTGCCTGGTGCCCGGTGCCAACTACACGGAGAGAACCACGTTATTAAGATCGTCGGCGTCGAGGATTCCCTCGAGTCCAGTCAATTAACGACAATTCTATAACCAGTGTGTAGTTATCTTTTGACGACCTCTCTGGCGCAATGGTTGCCATACCGGATTGCTGTGCCAAGGTTCCTAGGTTCGATTTGTCTGAATTTCTGTTCTCGGTCTGGGTGTGTGCTATGAGTGACATAGCGTTATTCGAAGGATTAGTATTTCTATGAAAGTTAGCCGCAAGTTAAAAATTAGTCATTTAGTCAATTTAAACCTCCTACACTTAAATATTTCACTCGCTAATGATTTTAATTATTAAGAAGACGAGCAAGGCTCACGTGAGGCATCGTAATATCCAGCAAAGTTCCTCCAAAATGTGAAGTAATAAACACGTGAAGCGATTCAACATCGCGAATTACCTCAGCCAGGGGTCCTCAACCTTACAGCTCCATGTAGTAATGTTGGGTTTGCGGGACAAAGGCAGTCCCATTTTAAAAAGTGACGTATTTAATTTTCAATAAATAGATTAAATAAAGGAGTAATTTGTTTATTAATAAGATGTGTTGTTTTTATCGCATAACATTAGACACTAGGTGCAATTTTCATTCAGACTTTAGAGTTCCGTCGATTTCTGAATATCGTTTTTATTATCACCTATATAAAACCTCACTTAAAGTCATCAGTCGTATATGTCCAGATCACTAAGAGCTAATAAATATGCAGATCTAACGGCCTTAAATAACGACTTAACCCTGTATCCGTCGGCAGCGGGTACCACCGACCCGCCCTATTTAACTTTACGCTGATATAAAAATTTTATGAGCCTGTCGAGTGGATTACGATTCGCATTAAACTCCGCTCCGGCCCGGGAGCACAGATAACAGAGATTGGGGCACCAATTATTTCTACTTGACTTACTTTTACGCAGGTTGTAAGTGTCTGTTATTATATCATTTGTATTTTAAAGACTGTTTTTTATAAAAAAATGTACCTAATATTCAATTAAAAGTAGAAATTGATTTGAAAATATAAGTACACATTCAATTTAAGTTTAAGTCTATGATATGATATTATGTTCAATATTTTGTTTAAAACTTAAATTTTAAAATTGCTGAAATTTCATCGAATGCGTAGAAATCATATACGTACAGAAAACCACGTCTTTAGTGTTCTCCGTAGTTTCTTTGTGGGATTGAATATTTGAGATGCGAACTTTGTAGGACTTGGAGAATAGACATACTTCAAAGAATCAGCAAGCTGAAATGCAAATGCTCTCGTTTGTCGTAAAATCTCAAACAGGGAATAGGAATTTGCGGACTTCATGAGGAGCGCTTTGGGTGAGTGTTGTCATTTAAATTAAAGTTTTTTAATTTTCTATTTCTTATACCACAAATATTCGTCTACATAAAAAAAATTAAAAGCTTGCTTCACAATTGAAACTATTGAATAAACTCAGTAGAAAAGCTCTATAATACCAGGCATTAAGTGGCAACTCAGAAGAAAAATTCTACTTTCCTGTTATGTGCAATATTATACAAAGCCTCTAGTAAATATCCAGTTCTTATAATAATAATAATAATAATAATAATATCATTTATTTTGCAAGAACATAGTGTTATACAGGTGGTTTACATTTTATAGCTTCCTTATGCTCTGCCTTCATAGGCGTGCAAAAAAAAAAAAAACTATTCTATTTATATAATTACCAATAAACAATTAACAATATATTATTAAATTAAATTATATAATATCACTATTAAATTAATTATAAATTCAATTGTTCTATGATGTAGCCGAATTAGTTGTGAATATAATAATGAAATGTCAGATAAAATAAATTATTATTAAATTATAAAGATAAATATAGGTATAATGTCAAAATTTTCATAATGTCACAAATTCACTCTTTTCTTAATTCTTGTTGGGTTTGAAATCTCACATAACGTAGACGTAACTAACTGGTTTTTACTCGTTTTTAGTGATAACTAAGCTGTGTACCTCCACGTTGTACAGTGTACACCTCCATGAAGGTGCGAGTACACAACAATCTGAGAATGAGTACGTCATTACGGAGGAGCGCACTTACCACACTAGGACCAAAATAACATGACACTTGCCCTGACAATTGACTGCAGCTCACTAACAACGCACTTGCTTCATTACAGTAAAAAATATTGAAATCACATGTCACAAGTCGCTCAAGTGTGCGCACAGCCGCCGGGGACGCGGGGCGGTCCTGCGTTCCGTGGCGTTCTGTGGCGTTCCCGGCGCGCCAGCAAACACCATTGTTCATTTATAGTGCGAGAACACGACGTCGACACCCGACACCTCGTAAACTGTAGTGCGATTACACTCTTTACATGGTATGGTTTATGGTGTTTTATGGCGCCGTATGAGGCTTAATGGCGAGGGCAAAGCGTTTGTCAGGCTCGTGAACTGTTACATTGTGATACGCTCCACTCAATGTTTTTTTTATTATTATTTTGCGTCGAGGTGTTCGTAATTATGTTACCGGTTTTTAATTACTCACTTGGCGTCAATACCACTCCGGTTGGAAATTTAATAAACTTTATTTTACTGTAATTTGAGGAATCCGCGAAACAAATGTATGTGTGGATAGGATGTGTCTGCTTGTCTACTTTTTCTTATTGTATTTCTTTTTTATGTGAGTTTAACTTTGAAAACAGATTGACTACCTTACCGCTTAAGACAAATGGTCACTACAGTCCACGGACGTGCGCAATGATTAACAGTAAAAGCGTTATTACCTTGTGAGTCTTGGCAACCTAAATATTTTTAGTGGCAACGCATATCTATATTTCAACCAAAACCAGAACGAGTGTAAATTAAATAATGTATAATTAATTAATTATGTGATTATTAAAGATTTTTTTCTTTGAAAACAACTTACGCATTTTGTAATTTAATTACATACATAGATGACCTGTACAAAATATTATCGACAGATTTTAACAAAACAAAGTTCTGCAACAACCGCTTCATTTAAATTTTCAAGTAAAGAGCGCTCGAACCACTTTACTGCATTATAATGCGCGATTAGTTATCTGGTAATCCCGGTGCAGGCGAGGAATAAAGCACGCGCCCTAATCCCGGGCGGGCGCATCTGCGCGATCCCGCACTGACGCTGTGTGCATTGCATTTCGCCTGGGAACCTATCCAGCCGCCGCGGCGCCGTTCTGCAATATTCTGTGTTTATATGTATAGAAAAACATTCCTAAAATCATCATCAGAAAGTAAAGATTTAAGACCATCTTAAATGTCATTGATTAAAAGATTTGGCATAAACATTTTTGAGCTTATTGGTATAATTATAGGGTCAAAGTATGCCCCTGACACTTTTCTAACAAACCATAAAGTTTACGCGAGTGAAGATACTACACAACTACTTCTTGATACTTTCTAATCCGTTCATTCAACTTAGGCCTTTTTTCTACCCACGCCGACGCGAACGGCGGCGAACGACGGCAACGTGTTCGTTGATTATGTCAGCATCGTAGTGTGAGGCTTCATAGCTCACCATGTTTATTACGTAGGTACGCTCGACCGACACGCGACGTCCGCGACTAGGGTTACTATATCTCAGGATTTGTCCTGAGATCTCAGGATTTTTGGACTCTTCTCAGGATTGCGGCTGGATTTTGCAAATCTCGTGAAATCTCAGGATTTTTAGAATTTTCAATAATATTCATCTTACATATTAAAGTTCTCTTTAGTAAAAAGTTAAAGAAATTAAAAATTATCTTTCTTTTGGTAATAATTTCACAATTATAATCAATACTTATTTATCCAACTTGGTACTTAATCAGTTTTATCATACTTAATATGTAAAGTTACTTTTTTAAGTAAGGTTTTTTCTTTAATTATTGATGTATAAAATGCCCCACATAAAACACGTTTAACTCTTCAAATTACATTGAATTAAAAGTATAGTCAGTTTCGGAGAAAATTCTCAAACTGTATCATTGAATAATCTCATGATTTTTCAATGGAAATCAGGCCTTTGGTCCGGGTTTTTGATTTTTTCATCTGGTAGCCCTATCCGCGACCAACACAGTGACTTCAGCGTAGGAAGAATTAAGCCCTTACAAATTGCATGCTATTATTACAATCACAATTGGGGGTTCTCACTGATCAAGTGGTCCCATATACATTAACAACTTAGTTTCAATCAAAATACCTAATTAAAATGCAACCGTATTTATAATTTGTGCAGTTACATTTGTGACACGAGCTGTAATCCGCCACACGTTCTGATCGGGCGTGTTTGTTCAGCAGTTCACATGGGAACTATACCACCTGCTCCATTGAGTGGTTCTACAGTGAACGAGTGTAATATATTGCTGTCTCACTTTAATTGTTTACTGTCTAGTCATGTTTATTTATTTATTTATTTATGTATACTTTATTGACCACAATATAAAATATTGAAGTACAAATGGCGAGCTTAATGCTATTGCATTCTCTACCAGCTAACCATTAGGCCAAACAGAAAAACCCGATGAGCGGTATGTAAAAAAAGGATATATAATAATATAATACATATATATTAACATATTAGAATAAATACATATATACAGATAATATTAGAATAAATACATATATACAGATACATAAAAAATATATTTATATAAATAAATAATATAATAAATAATACACGAATATAAATGATGACACTAAGTTAAGAACGACGTTCTAGCAGGTAAGCCTGTAACCTTTTTTGTTGTAGAAAATATACGAAATATTATGTCAAGGGTTAATAGGCAACAGTAATCTTAGTAAAACTAAGTTAGTGCGCAGTGTAGTGTTATCATCCATGACTTCATTTCCGCTTACCAGCATGTGGATTCGTGAACAAGTATCAGCTTATTCTGTGGCATTGGTCACTTGAGGAATCTGTAAATATTTTAAGTAGGTTCATGAGCTTGAACATGAAATTTCGTTATAAATATTCCTACATTTTGTTATCTAGATAACAGACAAAAAAAAGATGTAGGTCAGGTATCTACACATTCCTGGTTCCTGAAAAGTTTAGGAAACGTTGCGATGCGAAATGCTGAAAACCTGGCTACATCGCATTCATTTCAGCTCTCGAACTAGTAACTACTGGAATACGGGTGCTAGTTAGTGAACTATTCGCATGTAGGTATTCAGTATGGGTGTGGGTGTGGGTGTGGGCGTGGGTGTGGGTGTGGGTGTGGGTATAGCAGTATAGCAGGCTGCGGAGATAGCAGTAGTAGGTATTCGCCGGTTCTAACTCAGGAGCTAAAACCGGCCAATTGGGCAAATTGCTAAGTTCACGACCTTCGCTGCCTAGAACAAAAAAAAGTCGAGTTTGGTGTCAAATTGTATGTTTTCGACCATGCCCGATCGAATGCACTGATCCGTTTTTTGCTAACTAGCGTAGAAACAAAGATAGCTTCAGCGTTGTATTAGCCCTACTTCGTTATCTAATGCCCTCATTAGGTCGTTAACTTGACCATTCAATAATTACAATGGGCTTATCGCTTCCTCGTATCTGCTTCGTACTCGACTTAACTATGACGCAGTGATTAACACTAACGAGGGACACTGTTTTCATTATAAAACCACGGGATTTATTGTTCATCGTATTTATTATTCGATATTAAAAATTGAATCAAATAAATTATGTAATCTTCCATCATTGCAAATAGTCTTGGCATGAAATATTTTCAGAATATCATACATAGATTTACCATGATATCTATATTGAACATTATGCAATATTCTTCGTAGAAAGTAGTAAAATCATGTTAGATTCGATCGAGGTTATGTTCAGAATGTTTTATCGAAGGCTTGTGCTGTGATCCGTGCGCCCAAAGAAAATAAGGAACTGCTTGCAGCCGCACCTTAAGTATTCGATCATTGCAAAATTTTAAAAATACCTAACAATATCTTTGAACTAAAATAATTACTCCTGTCGAATAACTTTATTTGAAATTTAATGAATGTAAATGTGATATTCTGAAGCGCTCAAAGCACTGCGACTTATATCGGGTTGAGACCGAAGTTTGATGATAAGACTGATAACTGACTTACACATTCGAGATATGACCGGTATCGCTGTCACCACAACAATTCACACGAAATGGCTTTTATTATGTTGGATGCGGTGACGAAATAAGATGTGCCTTTGTAAAGTTTACGCTGGATGGAAAATAACAGAAAACAACGTGGTTATTGTACCATCAGTAGCCCCAACTTGCGACGGCAGAAATGAATGCGGAATCAAGGCTCCTTCTACCAGTATCTCAGTGATTGGCCTTGTTGCATAGGTCAAAAGCCCGAAATTTATATCAATCCATAGATCCTATACGAAGTTATAGAAGGACAAACACATTGTTGTTTTTAGTTTGGAGTGATTCAAATACGTATCATAATGGACCTTCCCATGGGAATGAGATGTTCTACCACGGTAAAAAGTAGCCTACGTTACTCTTCAGCCTCCTAACTATCTCCATACAAAAAATCATACCATAACATTGCTCTGTTACAACGCGAACGTGAACGAGGGACAAACAAACAAACACACTTTCGCATTTATAATATTAGTATGGATAGTTTTACCACGGTAAAAAAGTAGCTTACTTTCTTCTCTAGCCTCCTAACTACAACGTGAACAACACACAAAAAAACACAAAAACCACACACCACACCATATAAAAAATCATATCATGACATCGCTCCGTTATGACGTCAAAGAGGGACAAAGAACAAAGAAACACACTTTTGCATTTATAATATTAGTATGGAAGTATGGATAAGGATGATTGAATTTCTAACTATAAATTTATATCAATCCATAGACCCTATACGAAGTTAAAGAAGGACCAACACATTGTTGTTTGTAGTATGGAGTGATTCAAGTACGCATCATAATGGATCTTCTCAAGGGAATGTGGTGTTTTACCGCGGTAAAAAATAATTTACGTTACTCACTAGCCTACTAACTATCTACACACAAAAAATCATACCATAGCATCGCTCTGTTACGACTTCAAAGAGGGACAAAAAACAAAGAAACACACTTGCATTTATTATATTAGTATGGAAGTATGGATAAGGATGATTGAATTTCTAACTATAAATTCATATCAATCCATAGATCCTATACGAAGTTAAAGAAGGACCAACACATTGTTTTTAGTATAGAGTGATTCAAGTACGCATCATAATGGACGTTCCCATGGGAATGTAGTGTTTTACCGCGGTAAAAAGTAATCTACGTTACCCTTTAGCCTACTAACTATCTAAACAAAAAATATACCATAACGTCGCTCCATTATGACGTGAAAGAGGAACAAACAAACAAACAAATACACTTTTGCATTTATTATATTAGTATGGAAGTATGGATATGGAGTGATTCAAATAGAATAAAATAGAATAGAATAGCGTTTATTTGCAAGGCCACGAAAACATACAAAAACAGAAAAAAACAGAATAAGAAATTAAAAATAAAACAAAAACATGCAACTCCTTACAAAATTATTACTAGACTACGCTCGCATGTGTCCAGTGGCCCAGAAAAAGGAGCACACTCAGCATTATGCCGTAGTATTGACTACAGCGCTGATTTTCTGTGTGTCCTATTCGGAAAGTCACGGACTACGTATGCATCATAATAGATCTTCCCAAAGGAATGAAATGTTTTACCGTGGTAAAAAGTAGCCTACGTTACTCTCCAACCTTCTAACTATCTCCACACAAAAAATCATACCATAACATTCTCCGCTACGACGTGAAAGAGAGACAAACAAACAAACACACTTTCACATATATAATATTATTATGGAAGTATGGATATGGAGTGATTCAAATACGCATCACAACGGATATTCCCATGGGAATGAGATGTTTTGCCGCAGTAAAAAGTAGCCTACGTTACTCTCCAGCCTCCTTACTATCTTAACACAAAAAATCATATCTTAACATCGCTCCGTTACGACGTGAAAGAGGGACAAACAAACAAACACACTTTCACATATATAATGTTATTATGGATTATGGAAGAATGGATATGGAGCGATTCAAATACGCATCACAATGGATATTCCCATGGGAATGAGATGTTTTGCCGCAGTAAAAAGTAGCCTACTTTACTCTCCAGCCTCCTAACTATCTTAACACAAAAAATCATATTTTAACATCGCTCCGTTACGACGTGAAAGAGGGACAAGCAAACAAAAAAACACACTTTCGCATTTATTTTATTAAGTCTACATTATGCGCTGGATGGGAAATAGCAGAGAACAAACCAGCACGGTTATTGTACCATCAGTAGCCCCAGCTTGCGATGGCAGAGATGAATGCGGAATCAAGGCTCCTTCTATAGGTATCTCAATGAAGGTGGCTGGACCAATGCATCCGCAATATGTCTCTGAGACCACTCGTCTCCAATCTTTCAGCGATTGGCCTCGTTGTATAGGTCAAAAGCCCGAGGAATTGTCGGAGGCTGGTTTCTTTTACACCGGGCACGGGGACAAAACGAAATGTTTCTACTGCGATGGAGGATTGAAAGACTGGGAGAGCGGCGACGTCCCATGGGAAGAACACGCACGTTGGTTCAATCAATGCGCTTACATTCACTTAGTAAAAGGCCGAGATTATGTTCAGAATGTTTTATCGAAGACTTGTGGTGTGATCCGTGTGCTCAAAGGAAAGAACGAACTCTCTGCAGCCGTACCTTCGGTATTCGATCGTTGTAAAATATCTAAAATACCCAACATTATTTTGGACCTAAAATAATTACTCGTTTCGAATAACTTTATTTGAAGTTTAATGAAAATAAATATGGTTTTCTGAAGCGCTCAAAGCACGCCGACTTATATAGGGTTGAGACCGAAGTATGTGTTTTATACAAAATGAACGCTCACTTTCTTTAATGTTACTACAGACTTCATACGGATTCGTTATTAAATCTAGGAACTTATAAAAAAGGCGATCTGTTTGTTAATGATTGTTAAAGACATTAAAAAAACTGGGTCATTAGATGTTTGAAATACAAATTAGAAAAATAGAAGATAATATAATCGTTTTATTCAATCTAACCTTTCCCCAATACTATTCGTAACATATCATGCGTGTGATAGATAATAGTAGACTTCCAGGCTTTAAAAATGGTAAATACTTATCTTAAAATAATTTTCTGTGGCACTTTATAAAACAAATACACAGTAAAAAGTTAAGATGCCTGTTTTTGATATAATAATGATATGGACAGTATAATACCAAACCAATGTTAGCTATCAAAAAAATATATATTAAAAGTTTTAAAAAAGTATCTTGCATTAAAGAAATATCTAAAAATAAAAATGGTTGTAATTTATTATAGAAAATCTAGTTCGCCTTCTTTAGTGAAATTATATGAAAATTATAGTATGTCAGACGATATATTTACGGGATCAGAATTTTATAAATTAACGAAAGATTCTGTGTTGTAAGCCTCTGTGCTCAGGATTCCGCTCATAACAAATGCAGTTTCAAGTTTTTTAGTATTTTCAGAAAGCAATAAATAATTTTAAAAGAACAAAAACACTTTATAACAAGTACATCAAGTTAAGTTTTTATTTGCCTGATGTTTTAAAACTCTGATTTATGATTTTCAAGTTAAAAAAGATTACGAACAAATTTGAATTACTATGCACTGATGATATAGTTTGTGAAATTTTTATTAGAGAAGAACTTGTATTGAGCTCTTATTACTAAAACGATCTGACTATGCATTAAATAAGACATATGAAAATAAAACAAAGTATTTTTAAAGACCAAAATGCTGGTAAAATAATAACAGAGTTTGTAGGCTTGCGCTCAACAGTGTAATTTTTAACATTTAAACTTTTTTTTGGTAAAAGCTATAAGTGTGAATAAAAATGTCACGAAAATTTTTAAAATGGAATATCAATTTAATGAAAATGCTAAATACAATATTTATAGCTAATAAGATACCCAAGAATTTGATAATAATGTACTAAACATAATATTAACAATATTTACTCAGTCAGATTACCCTTTATGAATTTTTAACACTTTACGAAAATTCTAAAACATTGTTATGTTATTATAAAAATGTATTTATAAATGTTAAAGACAAAATTTTTATATTTAAAATTTACAAAATAACATAAATTTTTCGTGACAATTTTATGAACTGTCCAATTGTATGTAAAGTGGTGTCTTCATTTTATTTCTGTTTCAATCGACTTGTAAATTTTTATTTAGTCAGATATCCCTTTATGAATTTTAAAACTACGAATATGCTACAACATTTGATGTAATGATAAAAAATGTGTTTAAAAATTTTAAAGACAACATTGTAGTAATGTAAAATTTACAAAATAATATTACATTTATTAAAATTGAATTTGTAAAACTGTTCGTGACAATTTATGAACTGTCCAATTGTTTGTAAAGTGGTGTCTTCATTTTATTTCTATTTCAATCGACTTTTAAATTTTTATTTAGTCAAATATCCCTTTATGAATTTTAAAACTACGAATATGCTACAACATTTGATGTAATGATAAAAATGTGTTTAAAAATTTTAAAGACAACATTGTAGTAATGTAAAATTTACAAAAGAATATTACATAGGTTAAAATTGAATTTGTAAAACTATTTGTGACAATTTTATGAACTGTCCAATTGTCTGTAAAGTAGTGTCTTCATTTTATTTATATTGCAAGCGACTATGAACTTTTTACTCAGTGAGATTACACTTTATGAATTTCAAAACTACGAAAATATGAAAACATTTTGATGTAATGATAATAATGTATTTAAAAATTTTAGACAACATTAATAAAGTACAACCAAATATTACACTGCCTTAAATTTAATTAATGGAAATTTGTAAAACTGTTCATGACAATTTTATGAACTCTCCAATTGGTTGTAAAGTGGTGTCTACATTTTATTTTATTTTATCAAACAACTATTTAATTTTTGCTCAGTCAGATTACTCTTGACGAAATTTGAAACTTCAAGAAAATACATACTAAAACATTTTGATGTAATGATAAAATGTATTTAAACGTTTTAAAGATAATCGTAATATTAACAATTTACAAAACAACATAAAAAGAAATCACAAAAAAATATCTTAAATTTAAACAGTTTACATTTTATTTCTAAATAGGTGTTTCTATATACTTTTTTGCTCAGTCATATGAGTATGTGTCTATAGTTCTTTACGTACATATTTTGACGTGAGCCCAAACGAATTCACTAACATATTTAGTAGGCAGTACGTGCTGTTTGGTATCGTTTTATATAATGGTACGAGTTCAGCATTCCAAAGTCTAAGCGACGGGAGCATTAATGATCGATAAGTAAAATGTAATCAGTAATGGAATGTCATTCTTCACCACCATTAAATTCATTCATCACCATTAAAACGATACCAAACAGCACGTACTGCCTACTAAATATGTTAGTGAATTCGTTTGGGCTCACGTCAAAATATGTACGTAAAGAACTATAGACACATACTCATATGACTGAGCAAAAAAGTATATAGAAACACCTATTTAGAAATAAAATGTAAACTGTTTAAATTTAAGATATTTTTTTGTGATTTCTTTTTATGTTGTTTTGTAAATTGTTAATATTACGATTATCTTTAAAACGTTTAAATACATTTTATCATTACATCAAAATGTTTTAGTATGTATTTTCTTGAAGTTTCAAATTTCGTCAAGAGTAATCTGACTGAGCAAAAATTAAATAGTTGTTTGATAAAATAAAATAAAATGTAGACACCACTTTACAACCAATTGGAGAGTTCATAAAATTGTCATGAACAGTTTTACAAATTTCCATTAATTAAATTTAAGGCAGTGTAATATTTGGTTGTACTTTATTAATGTTGTCTAAAATTTTTAAATACATTATTATCATTACATCAAAATGTTTTCATATTTTCGTAGTTTTGAAATTCATAAAGTGTAATCTCACTGAGTAAAAAGTTCATAGTCGCTTGCAATATAAATAAAATGAAGACACTACTTTACAGACAATTGGACAGTTCATAAAATTGTCACAAATAGTTTTACAAATTCAATTTTAACCTATGTAATATTCTTTTGTAAATTTTACATTACTACAATGTTGTCTTTAAAATTTTTAAACACATTTTTATCATTACATCAAATGTTGTAGCATATTCGTAGTTTTAAAATTCATAAAGGGATATTTGACTAAATAAAAATTTAAAAGTCGATTGAAATAGAAATAAAATGAAGACACCACTTTACAAACAATTGGACAGTTCATAAATTGTCACGAACAGTTTTACAAATTCAATTTTAATAAATGTAATATTATTTTGTAAATTTTACATTACTACAATGTTGTCTTTAAAATTTTTAAACACATTTTTTATCATTACATCAAATGTTGTAGCATATTCGTAGTTTTAAAATTCATAAAGGGATATCTGACTAAATAAAAATTTACAAGTCGATTGAAACAGAAATAAAATGAAGACACCACTTTACATACAATTGGACAGTTCATAAAATTGTCACGAAAAATTTATGTTATTTTGTAAATTTTAAATATAAAAATTTTGTCTTTAACATTTATAAATACATTTTTATAATAACATAACAATGTTTTAGAATTTTCGTAAAGTGTTAAAAATTCATAAAGGGTAATCTGACTGAGTAAATATTGTTAATATTATGTTTAGTACATTATTATCAAATTCTTGGGTATCTTATTAGCTATAAATATTGTATTTAGCATTTTCATTAAATTGATATTCCATTTTAAAAATTTTCGTGACATTTTTATTCACACTTATAGCTTTTACCAAAAAAAAGTTTAAATGTTAAAAATTACACTGTTGAGCGCAAGCCTACAAACTCTGTTATTATTTTACCAGCATTTTGGTCTTTAAAAATACTTTGTTTTATTTTCATATGTCTTATTTAATGCATAGTCAGATCGTTTTAGTAATAAGAGCTCAATACAAGTTCTTCTCTAATAAAAATTTCACAAACTATATCATCAGTGCATAGTAATTCAAATTTGTTCGTAATCTTTTTTAACTTGATTTATAGTTAGAAATTCAATCATCCTTATCCATACTTCCATACTAATATAATAAATGCAAGTGTGTTTCTTTGTTTTTTGTCCCTCTTTGAAGTCGTAACAGAGCGATGCTATGGTATGATTTTTTGTGTGTAGATAGTTAGTAGGCTAGTGAGTAACGTAAATTATTTTTTACCGCGGTAAAACACCACATTCCCTTGAGAAGATCCATTATGATGCGTACTTGAATCACTCCATACTACAAACAACAATGTGTTGGTCCTTCTTTAACTTCGTATAGGGTCTATGGATTGATATAAATTTATAGTTAGAAATTCAATCATCCTTATCCATACTTCCATACTAATATTATAAATGCAAAAGTGTGTTTCTTTGTTCTTTGTCCCTCTTTGACGTCATAACGGAGCGATGTCATGATATGATTTTTTATATGGTGTGGTGTGTGGTTTTTGTGTTTTTTTGTGTGTTGTTCACGTTGTAGTTAGGAGGCTAGAGAAGAAAGTAAGCTACTTTTTTACCGTGGTAAAACTATCCATACTAATATTATAAATGCGAAAGTGTGTTTGTTTGTTTGTCCCTCGTTCACGTTCGCGTTGTAACAGAGCAATGTTATGGTATGATTTTTTGTATGGAGATAGTTAGGAGGCTGAAGAGTAACGTAGGCTACTTTTTACCGTGGTAGAACATCTCATTCCCATGGGAAGGTCCATTATGATACGTATTTGAATCACTCCAAACTAAAAACAACAATGTGTTTGTCCTTCTATAACTTCGTATAGGATCTATGGATTGATATAAATTTCGGGCTTTTGACCTATGCAACAAGGCCAATCACTGAGATACTGGTAGAAGGAGCCTTGATTCCGCATTCATTTCTGCCGTCGCAAGTTGGGGCTACTGATGGTACAATAACCACGTTGTTTTCTGTTATTTTCCATCCAGCGTAAACTTTACAAAGGCACATCTTATTTCGTCACCGCATCCAACATAATAAAAGCCATTTCGTGTGAATTGTTGTGGTGACAGCGATACCGGTCATATCTCGAATGTGTAAGTCAGTTATCAGTCTTATCATCAAACTTCGGTCTCAACCCGATATAAGTCGCAGTGCTTTGAGCGCTTCAGAATATCACATTTACATTCATTAAATTTCAAATAAAGTTATTCGACAGGAGTAATTATTTTAGTTCAAAGATATTGTTAGGTATTTTTAAAATTTTGCAATGATCGAATACTTAAGGTGCGGCTGCAAGCAGTTCCTTATTTTCTTTGGGCGCACGGATCACAGCACAAGCCTTCGATAAAACATTCTGAACATAACCTCGATCGAATCTAACATGATTTTACTACTTTCTACGAAGAATATTGCATAATGTTCAATATAGATATCATGGTAAATCTATGTATGATATTCTGAAAATATTTCATGCCAAGACTATTTGCAATGATGGAAGATTACATAATTTATTTGATTCAATTTTTAATATCGAATAATAAATACGATGAACAATAAATCCCGTGGTTTTATAATGAAAACAGTGTCCCTCGTTAGTGTTAATCACTGCGTCATAGTTAAGTCGAGTACGAAGCAGATACGAGGAAGCGATAAGCCCATTGTAATTATTGAATGGTCAAGTTAACGACCTAATGAGGGCATTAGATAACGAAGTAGGGCTAATACAACGCTGAAGCTATCTTTGTTTCTACGCTAGTTAGCAAAAAACGGATCAGTGCATTCGATCGGGCATGGTCGAAAACATACAATTTGACACCAAACTCGACTTTTTTTTGTTCTAGGCAGCGAAGGTCGTGAACTTAGCAATTTGCCCAATTGGCCGGTTTTAGCTCCTGAGTTAGAACCGGCGAATACCTACTACTGATAGCAGCGCGGATGAACGAGCTATCTGCCGGATGTGGTGGCGGATGCCTCTTCGTCGGCTTCATCTAACTGATCTAACACCAATTTTATTTTAGGTGTAGTCAGCCAAAGAGGTGGATATGCAGGGTATGCCGTATGATACAAAAATGTCTCGTAATCCTATTATATCCTATTATCCTATTAATATTATAAATGTAAAAGTTAGTGAAGATGTTTGGATGTATGTTCCTCAATCACGCTACAACTACTTAACCGATTTGGCTGTTTGAAATAGAGATAGCTTATACCCTGGATTAACACATAGGCTACTTTTTATCCCGGAAAAGCTCTGCAGGATTTGTAAAAAACGATATCCACGCGCGCGAAGCCACTAGCATCATCTAATATCTAATATTATATTGTACCCTAATCCATCATTCTACTTATAGGTGCACTTTATTTTATGTGGTACAAATCTAATTATGTTAGAAAAATCGTTTCGAAACCACTCCATCGCGGGTGAAACTGCGCGCAAAGGCTAATGTTCAATATTACAGAATGTTTGTGTTATCAATATGCAATGTTAAGGTATAATTTAATTTAATGTTACCTAATAAAATAATACCTAATAACATAAAACCATTCTGTAATATTGAACATTTGTTCTTAATTCTGAGATTGAACATGACGAAACAATTTGAACCATGGTAGTTACATATCTGTTACTTACATAAACAAAATCTCTTTTTACTGCATTTTACTACATGGTTTATTTGTAACTATACCAATATTTTAAACATGGTTAATGTAGCATCGGTGGTTCAGTGGTAGAATGCTCGCCTGCCACGCGGGCGGCCCGGGTTCGATTCCCGGCCGATGCATACTTTTTTCTGCATACTTTCACTGTTTATTCATTTTCGTTAACATTTAACCAATTTTTATTTTTATTTTTTTTCGTTTTGTGCGATGTACAATCACTCAAATATTTTTTTGTTAGGAGTCATCCTTTATATGTATTGCAAGACTTGCAAGCAAGATCGCCAGTTCCTGACAATTTTGAATAGCAAAAGCATTTTAATCACAATGCTTGCAGTACGGTACAATTTTACTGGCGTTCACTGGAATTCAAAATATAACATGCTGAAAAAAATTATTTGTAACGTTTTAGAGACTAGCCGCCATATGGTTTAGGTCAGGTTGATCTTACCTTCACACATATATAATATACAATATCCATATTGTATAGACATAATCACAATGATTCGTTTCGATTTCGATCCACGAATAGCGGCGAGTATCTAAGGAGTATCTCGTCTCATCTCATTTAGACTAATATGTAGTTTTACCTTATAACAAAGTTCCAGACACCCAAAAATGGTAATAGCCATCAGTCAAAGGTAAAATTTACATAGTACGTAATATAACCGGCAAGAAGTACCCGTGGTCCACCATGACCCAGGTGCTAAGCAAGTGGACCACGGCCGCCGCCTGAGTGACGCATTTCGCTTGCTAACGCTGTGTCCTCCGTGATAGATTGCGGCAGCGGACGACGTGCGAACATTAAAAACATGTCAGCGGGGGAATGATTTACCGTTCTCCTGAGTTTAGTTAACACACCAATAACTGATTGCAGTAATGTACCAGCCAGACGAGAGCCAGATTAGATCGGAATCCTTACAGGCTGCTGAGAATGCGACAGTGATGCATCTAGCGTAGATGTAGCTGAATGACGTTAGGAATTGCAGCGGTGGCGATGGTGTCCGTTATCAGTGCTACTACCCTGTTTGACCTGCTTTTATGATACATGTATACTTGTATATGATGATAATAAATAATGATGTGAAATGAGGAAAATTATTATTCAGTGAAAATCGGAACCCATAATTATCCCCTTGGCCTCATTTCTTCTCTCAAGATCTTAAATATTAGGTTTCTAGTCTTATAATAGCTAGCGATCTAGTCTACAATAGCTAATACCAGATAGATCATAAATACACGGGCGACACCAAGTCTAAAATATTAATCTTTATGCTTTCCTCACGCTGCATGCAACTTTGCTGAAGGGAATTTAATTATAAACGTGTCAGCCACCGCCCCCGCACGCCCGCGACCCCGCACGCCCTGATTGCTGTTCTAGGGGATTTAGTTAAGCTTATTCGGGACTATGCAAAAATCTTCTTAAACAAAATTGGAAGGATTACCTCTAACATGAAATTCGTAATACATAGAAGATTGCTGTTGCTTAAAATTTTCCTATGAACAGTTTTCTTGTGAAAATTGTATAATACATTTTTTCTCTTTGCAGAAAGTTGCTTTAAGACTAAGTATTTAAAGAGTCAAATATGATTTATTTGGTAAGTTGGTTGTAGTATAGAATTTAACTAATTAGAGTGTTCAAAAGAGTCAAGAGCTTGAGCCCAAGCCAGACGAAGTTGACTTGTCTACTCTCGTAGCACATCCTACCGAACGAGGGAATAGCTATGTGCGGTCGCTGTAGTTTGTACGTTATCCAGACTACATATTTATGATAATATGTCAATCAATATCAATCAATAAACTGACAATCAGTGTCAGTTATCATACTTTTGAAAATTTAAGATGCGTACCGAAATCGATCCCGAGTCCTCGCGTTCAGGAGACCCGCGTTCAAACCACTATGCTATCACTGCTCTTCACTATCGCCATCACGAGGTTACCTCTGCCCCGTTTATGTAGCACACCTATAATATTATAGCACAGTACTGCGTGTGAAACTTGGTCGCAAACCTCTACAAAATATCTAACAGGGTGCTTAAAAAATAACGAATCATCTCCGACACATGCCTTTTTGCGGAAAGAGAAAAATATTACAAAATGAGTTTCCAGCATTGTACGGGCCGGCCTTTTTATTCTCTCCACTTTTCAATTTTAAAGGTGTTTGAAAGACCCATCCAGAGCCGCCACCGTTTTGAATTGTGCCCCCGCTCGTATAATGCAGGCGGCACTACCCAAATCCTTCACTCCGGGCGATGGGAAACACTCATCGTTTCGGATTTCATTAACAAATTTTACAGTTCTTTTAGCGGAATAAATATATTGCCAAAGGTTTTTATCCCACGCGTTAACGTGTGTATAAATAGTTCACCTCTCAATTTAACATTTACTTAAACAATCAAATCAAGAGCGCAATGATACAAAATATTATTCTTAAAAAAATAGCCCTAAGGATTAACTTGATGGATAATAATATGTAACTTACGTTATAGATATGTACGTTTATCATACATATTAATAAGGTCAAACTAAATTTACCTTCTAATTAGAATTTGATTGATAGTTGATAAATAATAGACGATAATTATATTCCATTCCATTCATAACATTAAATTTCAGATCATTGAGCACCAGCATATTGGGAAAGTTAAGGATTCGCGTGGAAATATATTCCACATGAGTCCTGATTGATTTATCGTCTGCGAGCGATCATGCTACGGCGCGGTTTGAAAAATTATTGGTGAAAATAGTAGGTATCGCGGAATAATAAACAGTAGTGACAAACTTTAAAACAAAACAAATAGATATGACTTGTAAAAACAGCTGTAAGATTTTATATTGGAAACAGAAAGTCAAAGAACATACTGGTTTGAAATTTCAAAAGTAAAACTATAAAGCCAGGTATGAGACTGGTCACTTTCCATGTTTTCTACTAAAACAAGTCACCTTGAAAAGTTAATGGCGCATTCAAGACTCGAACTCGGACCAATCTTCGGGAGAACTGCTACCTGCACTATGGTTTTACAAGACATGATTTTTCTGATTAACACGATAAAGCTTTGAAATCATGTGGCAACACTGGCAACACCCGCAAAGGTTCCTAATGAGGAGTTAAAATAATAATAACATTTTCCTCCAAATACCGGTAGCGGATGATCGATAAGAGTTACGGGTATTTTCACACAAAGAAATACCTCCAGATCCCTTCTGATTGATTGCGGCCTGCGGGCGGATCTGCTATAGAAAGGGTGAGCAAAATGTTACCTACAAGAAAGATTTTGGCTCAAATATATTATTACTGACAAGAAAATATAATCAAGATTTTCTCATCTGAAAGCTTTACCTGAGCAGTGCAATAAGTTTTATTACATGTTATTTATGTGACTCTTGTTTGTTCTGCTTTATTCTGCGTTCTAGATAATCAAAATAACAATTTTGTCTCATAGTGCCTTTTACTCAATACCGGTGTTTATTGAAGTCGAAATCTATCTACTCCTTTTTTAGTGATATATTTGATTTTGTTTATTTTATTATTCTTAAATGGTTTTAATATTTAGTGGCACCTTATTGATTTCACGTTAATTATAGGGGATGGTTTTCTATTAACTAAAATTACCACAATCATTTTCATTGCGATATCTATAGATTCTGAATATTTTATAATATTTATTCGTAATTCTTTAGACTATTTTACTACAGTTAAGTATAAAAGTAACGGATATCAGACGCAATAAAACCAATAAACCCATTTAAACGTACCCGCCATGAAAACGCTTTTACAAAGTTCTTCAAAAAGTCGTAAAAAGAATGTTTTAATTCCATTAGGAGTGAGTACGTAGATACATGGGCTAGTAGCTAGTAGCGATACCTGTCCGAAATCAATCTAATCCTGAAGCCACACTCCAATTCACATTGCAATCTCGTATGTAAACAGTAAACCGATAGTCGGCGGGCGGTGTCGGCGTGCCCGCGGGCGTCCGCGCCGCGCCGCACTAATTCTGTTTCGAAACCCATTCCATTCAGCGGCGCGAACGAGAACTAATTCTTTAAAAACGACTCACATAGCCTGACAAAAACTGTCGCTCACGGTGTTACTGCGGGTACATCACAGTTATTTCTCCCATTTCTATGTCCCCGTGTTTCTGACGTTAGAAAACAGACCAAGCGAGCACAGTCTATATGAGTTGCAATGCATTGGTGAATATTGTCAATTTACACTATTGCAGTGTAGTAGTGTATATCCTAGTATTGGATATTGGTGACTATAGTTAAAGACGCGCGCTGCGCCTTGATTTAAAATGACCGGATGCTACAGTGAAGTTAGCACCGCTCGATGCGCCTTCCGCTTCGATTTGAAATGAACCAATTCGACAAATATAAAAATAGAGTGCCAGAAACGAGCGTATACCCGATAGTTCCATTAGTTGCCACAATGGCCACGGAATACCAATGTACCTATGTTACATATGTAAATATTGCATTAATCTGCCATTCCTGGACATAAAATGATCAGAGTAAGCTATCAATTCCAGCAGATTCCGCCTCGTTAAACAATTCCCAGGACTACTAAACCAATACTTTCCTTTTAATTAAGCTTCAAACGATTCGACGTGAGAACGATCTTTACCGTGATGCCTTTGTTGTTTGCTGAACCCCGAGTCGGATTGCTTGCAATGATCGGAATTCGATTACATTCATTAAATTCGATTCATTATGCATTCACTTAGAGTTTATTATCCACAAAGTATCGCGTACATCCTTATATTTTATTAACCGACTTCAAAAAAGGAGGAGGTTCTCAATTCGACTGTATTTTTTTTATGTTTGTTACCTGCGTACTTTCGACTGGGTGAACCGATTTAGATGATTCTTTTTTTTATTGGATGTCCTTCATTTGAAGTTGGTTCTTTTTTGTTAAAATTTTAGATTATACAAAACATATTCCGTGTTAATAATAAATAAATAAATATGGAAAAATACGTAAAAAGTTTACGTACATTATCGCCATTGACTACAAAATAATTACCGTGGCAATATTATTAGCAATTCAACCTCGTGCATTTTTATACTTTAATTGTAATAAAATATTGCTCATTCTTTTGCTGATTTTGTTTTGTCGTGCATAACACTAAAGGGTGTAACGGCAGCGTACCCTGCTCGTGGTGCACCCTGGTCAATAACGGACGACGCTATGGCGCCATTTACCTACTGACTGTTTAATAATGACGTTTGGTGGTAAGGTTTTTCTAGCTAGCTATCTGGTTATCCCACCTTTTAAAGTAAAGCCATGGTATATTTTAATATATCAGTAGACAGTCGCAGTGTCGTAGAGTCAGTAATAATGTTGGCTCTAGTTTCTTTTTTGGTCGTCAACTGATCGACGATGCCTTTGTATGTCCTATTGTTTAATGAATAACCTAATTTATGCATGCAGTGTTGGTTTTTGCTAATTATGGTTACAGTAAAAGATGGCCTTCAAATACTACTGCTGGATAAATTATCGATGCAATTCTTAATCAATTTAGTCGCGAAATACGATCAGCCAACAGCGACAAGCGCAGTGTTTGCTCCCGGGCGACGCCCCCACCGGGCCTGCGGAGGCCGGAGACTCCATCGAATACCAACAGCGCTGCAGCGGCGTAATTCGATTTCTCTCCACCCGACGCCCGCTTGCTACCGAACCGATCGAGCTGCGGTCATCCTTCATACTTAACATCTACGAGTATGTCAATAGACGAATAAATTTTAAGCGAATATTGAAATTTTCAGCTGCGCGGAACAGTTTGAGAATTTATGGAGCGTTTATTGGAGCTATTCGGTTCGGCATCACAAGGGAATTATTAGCTTTGACGGCACTGGAGCTGGGAGTTTGGAGCTATGCGTCAACGTGTGCTGTCGGGGAAACGGTCTCAAAGCTCTGGAGTGTGGTGTTGTTATGATAAGTGTGGCTAGGTCAGTATATAAAACATCCGTAACAGGTGAAGTTACAGATGTCATAATACTAATAATAAATGGTAAGGACAAGAAAAAGTGTTAAAGCCTTATTTTAGTTCAACGTGAGTTCTACATTATTCATATACCTACGCATATTTAAAAAAATAGGGAAATATTCAGATATGTTCACTCGTGAGGAAACATGATCTATTTCTCCACATAAGGAATTCATAATAGATGATAGAAGCGTTAAATGAAATAAAATTAATTAATTAAAATTTAATTTAATTAATTTAGCAAGCTGCTTTGTAGATGACTCTTTTCACTTTACACCCGTCGAAATTGATCGTCTAGTGTAAAACCTTAATATCCAAAACAAGCCAGAACAACAACTAAAGAAGTCAGTAACTATGCGAGCGAAGAACTAGAAGTCTTCGCGACCGGCTGCTCGGTCTCAATTGGGAGCGAAGCGCGAACTTTGAGCTCGAACTTCGCCAACTCTATCGACGCAGAGATAACTCCCGCCGGGGTATGTAGATTACCTGTATTCAAAAACGGAATTTATATCAATGGCATTTAAATAATTTACGGAACGTTCGGCTTGATACTGCGGCGTCGCGGTGTCTGTGTGTAGCAATGTGTTAAGTTGCGTCGCATATCTTTGAAAAGGAAAAACTAGAGTACTCTCGATTCTTATTTTATAATACTGATATTTCAACCCAGTTTCACGGATCGTGGTCGCGGTGAGACTAAACGAACTGACTGAAGAACGACCTAAAGAAGTCCGCCGTAGCAAAAATCTTATTGAAGCCGGTGCTAACCATTAGATCCAATACATAACCCACAGGTGATCTAAACTGAACATCATTATATACTGTGTTTAGTAAGGGAGGCCATAGAGACCAAAAAACATCCGAGGAATTTTAACAAAGAAAATGGTTATAAATTAGCGCATTGGTGGAATCCTGTGAATAGTTTGTGTCAAAGAAAATCTAAAATAGTGCGAAATTCAGTGCATAAAGATATCGCTTGTGTAGTGTGTCGTGTTGCGAAAAGAAAACAATTGAGACTTAGGGCACAGGCTTAACTGTCGATAAAGTCAACTGTCATCTGTTACTCCCCGTCACCGCAGTCTCGCCGTGACCACGATCCATGTAACTGGGTCCAAATATCAGTATTATAAAATACGAATCGTGAGTACCCGTAGCATTTAAAATGTTCAGTGTCCGCGATGATATAAGTTTAAAAAAACGCTCGTGATGTTTTTCGTCACCATCGTTTTTGTGTCACCGTCCGTGCACTGTCATCATTTTTTCCATTTATTTCATAACGCGCCTAAAGAAGTATAACTTCAAAAACTAGACGTCTTTGTTAAAGAATTAATATTTTTGTTCTTTATAAGCAAGCTGCTTTATACATTAGCATTAGTAACCTAAGTAGCTAAGTGTTGCTCGCAGTAGAAAAAACTTACTGATATAAAAATGTATGTACCTATAATCAGTTGGTATTTAAAACCAAATTGTTTTTTGAAATACCGTGTTTTATTTTATTTTATTTACGTAAAATATAAAAGCATAAAGTATCAATACTGCGTTGATAACGCTCACAAATTCACGTACAAATATTCCTCTGGGAATATATTGCGATATACGCCCCATGTGCGAGAGATTTTGAAATTTACAGCGGCATCAAGATGCGAAATAGTCATACGCTTCAGCGATCGCCGTAACAACGCCGGATAACAGCGCGAAACGTATTCGAGTGAAAAGTGTGAATCCTTATCGGAAATCGGAGCGCATCGGATCGGAATCGGGCGAGAATATCGCGCGATAATATCAGATCGCCACTCGACTCAGTATCCGCTCCTATAGCTTTTTATTTCGTTTCCAGAGACTTTCGATTCACTGCTCTTATATTAAAGTAACTAAGTTCCTGCTTGCCGGCTGCATTTTCACTAAAATTGAAAAAATTGTTTTACTAAAGCGAGTTTCGTTCGGTGCTCTCTTCTAAGTTTTTGATTCGTTCGAGAAGTCTTATAAGAAATGAATGTGTCTGCCTTATTAGCAGGGCTTTTGTCTTACTGGCATGGCGGTTTTTATACTTTTTTCTGGACATTGTATACTTACCTATAAACATACCTTCGTAAAGCAATTTGAGGATTACTCTGAAAAGGTTCCCCGAAGCGAAGCGAGGGTGGATTTAATACCTAGTTTTACAATATTATTGTTATACAATAAGTTCACACAATAAACCATTGGTTCAACTGGTTAATGACCCACTATAGGGCACGAGTCAACATAACTGAGGAGGTCTAGAGCGTACTCCACCACGCTGTCAGACATGGCTTAACGACTGCTTTCTGATGATAACAACTGGGAGTGATATAATTATACCTACCTTCCAAAAGTTAAGAAGACAGAAGTACTCAAAAATATTTCCACTTGAGCAATACACGTAGAGGTCACGGAATTAACTCCCGACATTACATTTTCTATACAATATTTTTGTCGGAATAAAATTGTGTGTGTCAACTCCGATGCATGACTGGAGTTTAACATCTAGTTTGCAATCGTGAAATCAGTAACAACGCCATCCAGTTAAAAGATTATTACAACGCCATCTAGTTTGCGATTGTCAAATCAGAAACAACGTTGTAACAACAGTAACAACGCCATCTAGATTCTGTGTTACGAATTACAAAACTAACGCATAACGCATAACGTAATGAAGAAAGTTTGATGTTACTCCTCATAAATTTTCATATCACGGGCTTAAATATGAAAATCGACTCTAAAGGAGTTAAACTCAAAAAAGTATATATATTTGAAGAAGAACCCAGAAGTATACAAATTACTACTGAAATTATAACAGACGTCAATAAAATTTCAAATCAAAAAGGAATTTAAACTAAAGAAACCCTTTCTTACCGATGCAATAAACATTCCTGAACATTGACCATCGTTCGCGTTCCTAAAAATAGTCAGAGCCAAAATGTGAACTTTATTACGACCGCAAGAAAGTTTCGAATGGCCGATATAAATTGGCGAATGGATTCGTGGGGTGTAAATCGTTTTATGAGTGTTAGATAGACTCGGCGTCGCTCGGCGAGGGGACTGAGGGGCGCGACTAGTTTACGGTCTGTAGTTGTACGACTCAATTGTGTTATAGCCGGGGTTACAAACGACTACTAAAAGCCTAACCGGCAAATAATTTAAAAGTAATTGGGTTTATGGCGACAAATAGACGGTGGCGGGGCTTTACCACGCGTTAGGTCGCTTGTCAAACGGCAATAAACTTGCAATATGGAAAAAGGACGGGGTCTCCGGTTACAATACATAAGGTTAAGCAGAGTTGGGCATATTTAAATAAATATATTTTTTATTTTATTTTTCTTTGGGTTTTACAAATTAGGAACTTATTAAAGAGACTAAATTCTATTAATTTGTCACTGCTGCACAGCCGAATATTGTGCCAATGTCAAAAGAAGTTCGACGTTGGACCAGACCGAGGCTGTCTTTATATACTAATTTAAAATGGACTAGCATTCTGCCCGCTGCTTTCCCCGCGTTTTCCTGAATAATACCTATTTCTTATTCCAAAACATGGTCTACCAGTGTGCTAAATTTCATGAAAATCTGTTCAGTAGTTTTTGCGTCAAGGTGTTATAAACATCCTGACAAACTTTCGCATTCAAAATTGCGAAAATGAAAATGAAAGCTATCCAATTGCAAGAGAGATACATGAAATACAATTCCGTAATTATGAAACAAATCTTGTCAAATTCTCTCGATAAGAAACAACAACATGTCTCGACAAAACGAATACGTAATCGTTCATTCCCGACAAAAAGATGTGCGAGGCTCACGAACACGTCGGCGGGTCCGTTCCACTACATTTCGTAATCACGCTCTATCTACTCAAGAGGCGGCGGGGTACAAATCGCTCTACAATTAGAAAGGTCCGATGCATTAGATGCACCCCAGGTGTGGGGTGAGGGGGGAAGGGGGGTAACTCACTTATGCAGGAGGAGCGGTGACTGCGCGTTCGACTGATTCAATTTGCGCGTTTTATTGAGTGAAAATTGCTACAGACTGTACCCGGCCGAAGTCTTTGGTATACTGGGTATGGATGTTAATGTATCCAACGTAGATTGGACTGATTGATTGTAAATGAAGTACGCCTTTGTAGACCACAGCTCCCTGGATCTTATGTCGTAGGGCGGGACTAGTAAGTCAATTTTAAATCGTGAACATGTATTTTAATTGAAAAGAAATAATATAAAAAAACTATCAAACAAATTACAATTTAGTCAACTAGATCTTACGAAAAGTTGGTACGATACTTTTTGAAGTGATTCAGAGAGGTTTACAGAGATGGCGCTGTAAAACTTTCTGAATCACTCTTCGTTCCATCCGGGTGTCCCTTGACACCTCTCAAGTTTTTTAGCTATTTAAGTACTCGTATTACGTCAAGGAAAAAGTTTTTTTTTTATAATAGGTAAACTAATGCTCGACTACAAACCCATCAAATTATATATAAATGGAAATGAAGTTGTGGATGCCAAAATACATTAATTTAATAAAGGCCTACACAATCTTGAAATATTGGTAAAGTAGACCAATTAGTGGAATGTATGTTGATATACACAATTTTATCCATATCTCGTAAAATCAATACTTTGCAAAAAAGAGAGCTTCGTAAAATTTAAGTTTATACGATTATACATTTTCATAATCATTATAAGTATAAATCATTATTCATTATAAATTAATTTACCTACTTGGGAAAAAGAGATCTTAGCTTATTAAAATAGTTTTGATATTAATTTAGTAATAATTAAAGTAATGCCAGGAACATCTGAACTGAACTCAAACAGTTTATGATCTCATTTAAAAGGTTTGGTTTTAAATATCGACCTTATTCACAACTGAAACAAAATTTAGAGAAAAAGTAATAAGATAATCTCGTTAAGTCTAAAAATCCAAAATTAAATATTCCATGATACCGGCCGGCCGGGCGCGCGGGCGGCCCTCCGCGTTAAGTGGAAATGACCACTCGGAATTAGGGGCTGAATAATTTTAGCCAAAATTTACCGCCATCTGATTAATGCGTAGTACTTCGCCTGAGAGCCCTTCAATTACTTTATCAACAAGTTTGCATGCATATTGAATATGAATACAATACGTGTCCCTCGCCATCTGTATATATGTATGCAATAGGTAAGTAGTAAATACAATGCGTTGCAATAATTCTACCTATACTCTGTTTTATAATTCCGCAAAGCAAATTCACATCTCCAGTACTGCAAGTTTTTATTGTTTTCTAAATAGTGATGTGCCACAATCGGTAAAATTGAATTAATATTTTCCGATTTTTCCGAACGCAATTTACTTCATATATCCCAATTCAAATACATATATATAATCGTTTTGCTACCAATTTCTATCAAATATGAATTTTTCGATTAATTTAGTAGAAATATTTATCGGAAAAGTCCGCCATCCTAGGAGTCTCTCTTTACGTTACGCAACGGCAAATTTTTATAAATATTATGAATAATTTAATCAATCAGTATTCTTGATAAAAAAAAAAATACAATAAAATTAAACAAATAAATATCTTACGATTCACGTAATCGGATTCATGAAAATATCACTAGGATTTATGCCTACATTGTGCTGCGGCTGTTACAGTGTCTAGTGGAAGGAAATAGTATGTCACAATACCGCAACTAGGAAAATAAGTTATTGTATTATAATAGTTATTTAAAAAAATATCGGAAAGTAGCTTCACCGCCTAGTGAAGACGAGTGGAGGGTCACAGATCCGATTTCCGCTGGGAGTCGGGACAGACCGACGGACGTCTAGCCTACAAACTTACGCCCCATATAAGGATCCCATGAGCTAACGAAAGTATACATATCATGAACAATTCAGGTTCAAGATCTAACATTTATCTGTAACAAATGTCTACCAGTAACTGAACCCGGGACTCTACGTTCGGTACACTCATTATCATGGGAATTGCCTGGTTGTCTATATACCTACATCACATTATGAATTTTCAACGACGACTGAGCTCCCCATTGCAATTCATGCCGGAATCGCATTTGACCAACCTTAACACAATTTATTCCAAAAACAGGAAAAATTTACCCTCATATCGTCAGACTCTTTTTCTTTAATAAATGTTTGTGTAGCTCCGTCTCTGTCCCTCCACCATTATTAACCGAGCTAATTACAGCCCTCCGTTTCCCCTCTGTAATGTTATTAACTTCACACTTAACCCTTTTTCATATATTTTCGTGGGGAACGCGTGATCGTCTGTCTAAATACTTGGGTAAGTAATACACGTAAAGTGTTCTGGTGAGTAATAATTTTAGGGTTGGTTTTGTGTCTATAGCAATCCTTATTGAGGATTCATATTATCTTAATAGAAACGGTTATGTAATTAAATACGAATAAATATAGGTACTGTAAAAACATTAATGGATTACGTTAATTAAGATGTATTATTATTTAATATTAAGTGAAAATACTTAGCTTTGAAATTTATATTTACGAACTGAAGGATTCACACATTTCATTCACTTATTTATACAACTGTCGAAAGCTAAGTTGTAACTGAATCGTATTATAGTTTAGGAGGACAAAGAGCAGTCTTGAAGCTCCAGAGGCGTAAAGGGTGGCGCGAGGCAAATATTGACCGCATCGGAGGCGCTGGGCCGTGATATTGGCGTCCGGCCCCGCGGGCGTAGCGCCCGGGCGCCCGGGCGGCGAGCTCTCCACTGTCAGTCAATATTTGTTACGTTCCCCAATCTCGTGCGACGACATGGGTAGCACAAGTACAAGGCCTTGTTCCGCATCGTGTTCCATCTTCCGATATAGAGCTGCGTGCATAATGTCCTAACTTGATTTTTAGGTACATTTAAATTATTATTATTTTATTGATGATAATATTTTCCTTCACGTGCACTAATTCTGTTTGCTACAAATATAGTGAATCATTGACATTTTTGTTTCCAATTAGTAAAAAAATGGGCCAATTCTACATCAACTTTAATGAGCAAAATGGCAAGACTTTAAGAATTCTCACGTTCGTGCAGTGCAATACTGCAACTTCTACTATTATCCAATTTGTGGTAAAAACAGTCGAGTGCAGCGTAGGGGCGGCGGATGGCGGGCGGCAGCGCCCCGCACGCAACAGGAAGCGGGGGCGGCACGCGTGCACTTCGAATTAAACTTTTTAAATTAAATTCTGCGACCATTACAATCGGCGCGGCCGACTTGACCGACAATTAAATACTTTCACGAGGAGCATGAATTGTTTTTCCGTCAACCAACTTTTTACTTCAATTTAAATTGCAGCATGACGAACACCTATTATGTACTGACGCGCGCTGCCTAAAACTGCTTCTCATTGCTCATGTATTTATTTTATCTTATCGGACTACAGTCCTACTTGAAGCCTTGATTCGATTATAATGTGGGTGTCTTCAGGTCAAAAGTGAATAGGCTTTTACTAAGTTAGTGCGCTACCATCCATGACTTCATTACCACTTACCATCTGGTTGTCTTACAGTAAACAAAAAAAAATATTATGTACCTATTAGTGTTTCTGATGATAAGACGTTCGACATTCGGCATGTGGAATATTTTTTTATTAATTTATTGGACACATCTCATACAAAGTGTTTGAAAAACAGCACATTTGTGTAAGTAAATTGTGCACTCGACTGTCTGTTTTCCAACTCCCCATAAACAAATAATAACTTTGAAACAGTTCGCTTTAACAAAAGTTTCTATGAGCTCGCCGACGACACGCTTCAAAGAGTTCAATAAGTTGCAACAATCGGCAAAATGCGATTTTCTGTTAATAACTTCCAATTGTACTGTAGCGGGACTAGCGGGACTAGCGGGCGGCAACACTGTGCAGTATGCGCCACGACAAGGGGAAACTTTTACCAGCTTTTTACGTTTATTTATATATTAATCTTCTTTCCAACTTACTACAGTACGGCTCAATCTTAAAAGTATTGAGCTTTGTATAGATTTGAATTTGTCATTGCATTTTAATGACTTTCTTACGCATTTTTTTCTTTAACTATTGTAGCAATAGACTATAATTCCTAATCAAACATTACATGAATTGTATAGAGATATATCGTATAGAGGTATTTTATATCATCTCTATATATAGAGAATTTAAGTCTAGAGAGGGAAATTTCTATTATTTAATTAAACTTCAAACGTCACATGTAGGGAATGCAATCTCGTTCTCGCGAGATCTCGTTTTCGCGAGATCTCGGCCATTTTTAGCGAGATTGATCTCGGACGAAAAAAAGGGCGAGATCTCGCGAGTTTAACGAGATTGCACTCGAGCATATAATCGTCTTATTCGAAGCGCGGACTGACACGGACGGAGCTGCGAATGCTGCGATTTATCGGCTTCGTTCGGTGCGCGGGAGGCGGAACAAATCTTTCATTTGATTGCTATATTTTGTTAATTAATCTCTAATACTAATATAGTTTTATTTAATTGATAATAAGTCAACTCAACTTAGATAATTAGTTTATTTTTTTTATTTCTCGTTATGTTGTTTGTTATAAAAGAACTGTTTTATTACTAAAAGATTTTTGATTCATATTAGAAGAGAAGACTGGTTGTTTATTTCATTTGTTATTTGATAGCTACGTACGTCAATTAATGTTTGATACATAAGTCTTTTGAAAAAATTCATGAAAATAAATGTTTATCTTGTAATACCTACTTACAATTTTTATTATTTTTTTTCTAATTTATTCAAATATTGTGATTATTTGCAAAGAAAACACACAAAACTGCCAATCTCGCGAGATCTCGAAATTGGCGAGATCTCGCAGTATTGTTATTCATAAACTCGCGAGATCTCGCTTGAGCCCCAATCTCGCGAGATTTGCATTCCCTAGTCACATGGCGGCAAAAATGATGGCGAGCTTATAGAACAAAAAAGTGGACATTCTAATTGCGGTTCCTTGGCTGCACGAAACAATTGTATGACTGGCCGTACACTTAGGTTTTTTATAATTTTTCGTACCTGTACATAAGTAGGTATGACACAAAACATAATACTGATTTGTCATTAATGCTGAACTAGTTCATCAGGCGAACAACACGGACAGCAATGCTACACAAATGAGTTTCTCTCCATACCATAGACCTAGATAAATCTTAGATAGATCATGCCAATTTAATGCGTCTAATGGTAGCGCTCAATATTAATACAAAAGCATTTACGAGTACCCACTATAACGACGATGATAACCAAATATTTATTTATTTATTTAATCTTTATTGACCACAATACGAAGGGGAAGAAAGGTCCTCGAATGGCGCCCACGTCTCGGAAAACGGAGTATAGGACGCCCCTCGACCAGGTGGACTGACGACCTGAAGAAGACAGCGGACATCCGCTGGATGCAGAAGGCTCAGGACCGGTCAGAGTGGCGCAAGTTAGGGGAGGCCTATGTCCAGCAGTGGACCTCCAAGGGCTGATGGATGGATGGATGGACTACAATACAGGATTAAGGTACACAAAATATCTTATATTTTTTACAGATACTGAATGGATTTCCATTTATAAAAGTATTGTTTTGTGTAACTTAAAGCTGAAAAGCACATTTAACTTTTATTAGCCAAGCAGTAACCTAAAAGAAGTTCATTTATTAACTTTTATATGTATTTATAACCGTTGCTGCATAAATTATCATCGTTTAACTTCAGTTAAATCCCTTCATTATTGTGCTGTTCTGGAAATTGTTACAACCTAAAATCCAAATACTGGCATTGTAGTTTATGTTTTCTTAATATTTAATAAACGCGTACAGCCGGGCCAGCTAATTTCTACAACAATTAATCCAATAATCATCTCTACACATTTTCGATCTGTGGTACCTTTGAACGCAAAGCCTCCCTCGGACTTGTAAACAAGTGTCGGAGAGAAAGAGTCGCATCGAATAGCCCGCGGCGGAGTGGGCGGCGGCACGAGCGGTGTAGGCAGCGGTATATGACGATATGAGTTTTATTATTTGAACAGGAACTAACAGTTATTTGCATCCGCAAGTTCGCTCGTAATTCATGCGATTAGACAGACGCTAGAGCCTGGTGCGCGCCGATATTGCTCTCCGCACTGGAACCAGTATTTATAGCATGAACTTCTTCGTAGCATCACAGTTGAGAAAATAATATAATATATTACATTGCCATACCCCTTCAACAACATTGCCAATGCCAGGCGCGGGCATTGCTGAAATTGTTTCTTAATAACTTTTTTGTTACTGTGATGGTTGTTAAAAATAAATTGTTTGTTAATCGTACTTGACATGTCAATCGACGATCGAGGTTCCCATTATTATCATTATAAACTGTTTATGAAGCAATATTTATTTCAAGTTCTAACAAGCAAATGTGCAGCGTGATTCAATTAGCTAATCAATGCATGCGCTATTGTTGCACTACTTTTGTAAGCTATGAAAAACTGAAGTGTCTTTTTGTTTGAAAGCGCTAATCTCTGGAAAGCCATCGTGGGTGCTACGGACAACACTCAAAGACAAGAACACATAAGATAAGATAGCTACGTTCATGAGGAAAGCTATAGGCTATTTAGCCTTAAGATACAATTCGTATTTCCTGACCAAAAGTTGTGGTACCCGAAGCAAGACATAAGTTAAATGATAAATTAACGTTCATATTCCGACACGTCATTTGTATCGGCAATGAGACAGTAAATCGCAAAACGAATTACAAGACTGCCGTCTTAATCTTTTTAGGGAAAGTCAGACGTGGAAAGAGCACGAAGGTCGGAGGGGCTAGAGCGACGGGATTTTAACAGCGTTTGCTTCGATTGAAACGATCCGCGATCCCTTCAACATTTAAGTATCTCTGCGCTCCTTTTCAAAGTGATTTTACAATTTCTTTCGAATGAAACTTTAAAGATGATATCTTTCATGAATTCGCGTTCACGGTTCTTATTAAGATTGCACTGAGCATACTAACATAACCAAATCGCTCTCTGAAAATTCTTTAATAATTATTTTAAAACCGTGTACATAAGTAGTTATTGATTCCTAATTCAAGAATTTCTTATACCTAGTAAGTACAAATTCTGCATTTATGAAAAGTTAAGAAATTGTAATAAAATTTATTAGCTTATTACTGTTACATCAACAGTAGCAAATTTGTATCAATGTAATTTGTATAGCACTCGTGCCCTAGAAATTAATGTAATTGATTTGATTGTTACCTGTAATCTGTTTATTAATTCATTTTTAAAGGTAAGTCAGGTAAAATACTGGCCGTGAAACCGGTTGACATTTAACATTCAAACAATTTATTCAATTAAAATAACCGCCGACACAGCAAGATGTATGAAAGCACGCGACCCCTAATTTCCCACTGTCGCTTCAGTAATCTAATTAGCCCGCACTAATTACAAAACGTCCATCATAAATCGTACATGGGAGGAATAATTTTATGAGCCATGAATGAGATTCATTAAAAGCCAAGAGAGGACGAGTACGAGGAGGCATGTACGGTGAGCAAAACGAGCAAGACAGTGTTAGCGAGCTAATTTTCTCCCGGAACCGCCAAAAAGGTTCCCCGAACAGGCGAGTAATAAGCCGCATTATAATCCTATTCAAAATTTCACAGCCTGACCGGAAGTCGGCGGCCGGAAGCGCAAGCGGCCGGCAGATGGCGCCGTTTCCTCTTATTGCTGACCGCGCCACAAAGCCCACCGCTTTATATTCTCCGCAACCTTACACCAGCTCCTATCACGTGAAAACAGACCTTACCACCCGGGGATAAGAACCCCGCGACTGAAAGAAAACGTTTGTTAGAGCTTTGAAATGAACGCAACTAGTTTACAATGCGAATTTAGGTGTTCGTTTGAATCGTGTCAAAATGAGCCCTACTCGGTTACGATAAGCGGCTGGCGTGCGCACGGCGTGTTAGACGCCGCTTAAAATATGCAAGTAGCTCGGAGACGGGAGATTTGCGAGTGGCGTTGATTTAATGGAATTCGCGGGAGACAACGAAACCTTTTTAGTCCGCCGAGCTGATGGCCAAAGCGGCTCCCGTTTATAATAACTTGTATTGTTCTGATGGAAAATTGCTGCTTTGTTAACAGACAATAAACATATTATAATACTCATTGTTGTTTGATTTACTGCCAACAATTGTATGGAACATAGTATGCAATCCAACTACTGCGTTCACACTACATACATATTGCATATACTTATTTACAGTTAGTGCGATTTTTTTCAACAACGTCAACAGTTACATATTTAAATTTCTATGCCAAGAATTTTTGTGTTTGTTGTGTTCACATCCCTCAACTTACACTTAATGTGACAAATTAATTTATTATTAAGTTAATTTATTAATTAAACAGGCCGTTCTAAAGTAATTACAGCGAAATATTTCTATAACGTACTACATATGTGTATAATAATGAGAGTGAATAGGCTTTTACTAAATATGCTCACCACTTTGGACCACATTAATCACTTACCATCAAGTGAGATTGTGCTTAAGCATTAACTTATTTGTGTAAAAAAAGTGTATGAGATTATCACAAAACTTAGATTTAGAAATTATATTCCTCAACGAAATAGCGAGCCAAAAAAGTTCATCAACTCGCTCGAGGTTTTTACAAAATTGTTGTGTCGAGCTTTTAAACCAAATATTCACGTGTCGAAAAAATGTCGAATCTTGAAAAGGGCTGCGATACCATATCGAGCACCCGCGTCGAGTGTCAAACACCTCGTCGCTGCAATTATGCGTATGACATATTTATGTGAGAGCTCTCGCTTCCCCGGGGCACCGTAGCGCCACACCTCGTAGGCTTTCACGTAGACCGCTACGAGCTACGACGTAGAGAGAAGAGACTTTTATGAAAATGCGCAACGTGTGATACTTGAACATATAGGTATTTATGGGATTTCATAGTGAACGAATTCCTGTACAGCACATTTAGTAATGTTACGGGCACCCAGCCCAATTGTTAGACAATTATTGGTTTCGTAGCCGACGTAGTCTATGTCCGGCTGCACCATCTCAAGATGGTGATAGACAGCGTTTAAGTTTGAGTGAAATTTATTATGTTGCAAAAATCAACATGAAGTATGGACAGGCGCACGAAAAAAGGACGATATTTCGATGAAGCTTTATTAGGGTAATTCACGGGATATAAGTCGGTACAAATACGAGTAAGAGATAAGTAAGTGTACTTATATTTACAACACAATATTATCTTACATAATTATGGTATAATTATATTAACATTAAATAAAATTTTTAACGAAAAAGAATTGTAAAATTCACTTCAGTACGCAGCCATGGAGAGTGATTGAACAATGCAAATGCTATGGAAATTTCTTGTTTGATTCCGATTAAAGTTATTCAGCCATCAGTTAACTTCCACACGGCGCGGCGGCGGTTACCACACGGCTGGTTTCGTTCCGGATAGATAAGACTATATCTTAGCTTTACTGCGCATATTTTGATAAACTTTAGTATTACTGTTTCGCATTGGCATGGACATGAATATTTCTTTGACATCTCAAATATTGACGGAAACCTACTTAATAACCAAATACTTAATTAATACTTACTTAATTAGTAATAAATACTTACTACGAAGTGTGAGCCACAACATTCTTTTATTTCGACACGTTAACAATTAATCGTTTCAATAATAACATTAATAACCTTAAATAAACTAACACAGTATTGCTGACATGCAGGACATAGGCTAGCATAGCTTTATTGCAACTCATTCAAAACTTGAATTTCCAAATAAAAATATTATAAAACTTTGATTTTTTGATAGGGCGCTTTAACAAGAAATATTAATAAAAGTTACCAAAGTTTCGATGTCCTGTTTTTCTTTTCAGAGGACGGTGTGCAGAACAAGACGCCCGAGGGTGCCGTCCGCCTTCCGCCATCATCCTAACTTTGTTTTCTAACTGTACTCGTACCTGTTTTAATCTTATTTCACATTTAGACTTACGGAATCGTTTTTCTTTTTTGGAATTGACCGTACAGGCACGAAAGAAAAGGAATATGATTATAATCGTAGATTACCTGCAGTACTATACATAAGTGGATTCCTTAGGTTCGCTAGCAAGTTCTCTAATCACATAATATTATTATTGACGACCTATATGGCGTAAGGTTACCACGCCGAAACGCCACGTCGTGGCGCCGTTCGAAGGACCCTGGATTCAATTCCGAGCGAATGAGAAATTTGAATTATAAGTTTGAATATCTGCGCCCAGTTTGGGTAAAGGTGATCGTGTCTTTACGTGTCTTCCATGACATTATGTGTTTCATGCGGTATAGCGTTATTATAACCTGCTTAATTTTAAACTGCTAAGAGAATTTGGATAAACGGAACATGTCGCACAGGAGTAAAAAGTATTTGGTGGTGAAACACGTTATATTGACGCAATTCTTAGTTATGCTTTTCCATACAGTGGCTCAATTCAAGGATATGATCTACTACGAAAAACGTTACAGAGTCATTCATTAAAATAAGATACAAATATGTTAGAAATAAAAAAGGTTTAATAACAGTAAAAGTGTAAAAATCCTTAAGTAACGTGGAAAGTTTAAAAATTCAAATTTATTTAATTATAATTTTCGTAATATAATACAATTAGCTTCATTCAAGGAAAACACGATTTAAACTGAATTATTTAAATTGTCCTAATGAGACCGTTACGTCCGTCATCTTCAAAGGTAAATAAATATACCTTGAAATTAGATTTGGACGGTCGTGGTCACTGGTCGCTTACAGATTTGTTTAAATATTTCGCTTAATTTATGAATGTTCTTTTGAACTTTCTGTAATATAATACATTTACCTTTTCGTGGTTCTATGTGGACAGTGTTAATAAAATAAAACAATTTGGCAGTTATATAAACATATTTTTGTTAACCATAGTTCTCATCGCTTAAGAGAAACAGGTCTAAAGCAAAGAAAACTTTTACTTATATTTCATACTAACAAAGACTTTTTTTATATTAATTTGAAACGAAATCAAACAAAAAACAACAAAATTGCAAGTCGGCTCCGCAATAATTTTCCTAATTTTTACTAAATGTGACACTCCCCGCGGTTCGGCGGGACCAGTGTAGCGAGGCCTCCGCTCGGGCCTGACACAAGATCCCGAAGGTTTTTCGTTTTCATCACTTATGCGACGAATATTTTATGGAAACAAAGGGTTCGGAGATAATGGTTCGGTGAGACTGAACTGAGGAGCTGTGGTTTCTTTGCAGCACTCGAACACTTGGCGCGGCGGCTGACCTTCAAGGACCATTCCTTTATTTTCGTAAAAAGGTAATTTAAGATCTCTATTTTAAATTTTTCTATTAACATTGAAATACTTCAATATTTTCTTACAAGAAAACAATTATTTGGTGGAAAATTCATTTTGCCGAAAAGCCGGTACTTGTTATTTAAGCATTTCAGATTGGAAACCAATTATAAAATAAATATTTTGGTAAGCTTTACATTGAATCTTGAAACGTTATGTTTCGTAAAGGGTTAGGTACAAATCACAAAATTTTAATGGACATAAACAAAACAAAGGTAAATAGTTCTTTCCAAACTATAATGAAACGAAATCAAGCAGGGGAGGCCAACACACAGTGGATTACGGCATCAGTGGCAGAGCCAGGGGTGACCAACCGTGCTTTGCACGCAGCACACGTGCGCTGCAAATCGGAGGGAACCCTAATGAAGTGGGGTTGCGCACCCCTGGCTTAGGCTCGAGTGTAGTCATAGTTGTGCAGATGCTAAGACATGTCATTGTTTCTCAACGTAATGTAATGTCCAAATCTTCAACATAATATTATAAAACTTTTTGAAATACTTAAAAATTGTCAAAATATAAACTGCTTGTCCTCTAATCTTTAAAAAAAACTTTAACGCTTGTAAATTTTAACTTGGGATCGTCAATTCCATATCTCTCTGCCAATACGAACAAATCTATAATTTTAATTAAACATAAAATTTTGCATAACATTTTCTTGGTAATATACATGTACAGTAAAAAGATAAAAAATGAAATAACTTAAGACATAGAGTGAACTAGTCAAAAATACAGTATCAACATTAATCGCGATGCTATTCAAAAACTCACCGTATCGCCAACGCTTCTCTCCGGCTGCTCGCCGCCCTAATCTGCAACAAAAGTGCAATTTACGGTTACATTTCATTTTGATCGAAACAGACGGCGGCGTGCGTGCCGCTTTGTTCATCATTTTTGATTTAAAAGAAATCACGTTATAGTCACCACTCACTACTCGCAACGTCCCAATTGACGCTCTGTCATGTATGCTCATTATTTTGAGGTGGGGCGGCACTTTCATTATTTTTGCAAGTAATTTGACAGTGCAATGCGGCCTTTTATCGAATTAAATGGAAAATACCAAGGGTTTTTAATGATTTTATATCACGCCACTTGCAATCGACGTCAACTTTAAATGCGGGTTTTACTGGTTCCAAGCAGGTGTCGTTATAGACGTATAGATAAATTTTTACAATGTCTACTAAAGCCTGAACAGTGACATGTGAAATGATACCCATGTGACGTCTAATTGAGACATTAATTTAAATTGTTGGCATACTTAAACAAATGTTGTGAGCGTGACGCTATTAGATCGTGCCAGATAAAGAGTTAAGCACTAGTGCCATTTGTCACATTGCTACGTGACTTATAATTTTTTAATTTTAACTTCGGTACTGTACGAGGTATTTGCACGCTACGGCGCGGTGGCGGCGTACGCCCGGCGCGGCGCCTACAACGTACTCGAAATAGCTTTATTATTGCGTTGCAAATCCATTCCTTTAATTGTGGCCACTTATCAAGTGGATCAATATATCACGTCTCTTCTTTTGTATTTACTTCAAAATCTTACGCTCATAGCTAGGTTGACATTAAAGCACAGAAGATAATAGTACATAATTGCAGGTAAAGTAAAAAACTGAATACAACCGGAAACTTTTGGCCAATACCTTCTCACTGCTCGTTACTTGTCAGGATTTTACACATCGAATTAAGTCACCCCTAGTTCCCCGAGGGCAAGGCGGGGAAGGCGGGGAAGCCGGGCTCGGGGATAACCCGCGCTTAGCGGTGCCTTCCGTATTACTTAAATGTTTCGTTTGGTGCTTTGTGTTCGTGAGTGCAGGATATGAGTTCATGGCGTGAAATGATTGTTTATGAAATCATTAAATTACATCTTTAGATGACATATACGTTAATGAATGTTGGTGTAAATTAAAAAAAATTGTTTTATAGTTCGCTTTGTGAGATTATGAGCAGCATAATTACCCAGCTAATTGCTTTGGCAATTTGGTGTTACTAATAATTGTTAACATATAAACGAAGAATTCCACCTTTGTTACTTAACAAGTCATCTGTGATATAACTACGGTAGCTGCTGAGGTACATAGTGGTCAGTGGCGTGCCGGCCGCAAGGCAAGCCCAGTTGTACCGTACAACCCAATATCTCGGGATCTTTTTCCCGACAACACAAACCACTCCATTCCATACGTATAATATTTAGTTTTACCAACAAATAATATGAGTGTTAACAGCTGCAGAGTGTTGATAGTAAAACAATGATAGTAAGCTGGGCTTTTTGGCTTGTATGGCCTACTGCCACTGATAGTAATTAGTTTAGTAGTATTAGAAACAATAATAATTACACGGGGATAATAATAATTTTTGAGTCAATCTACAACATAAAATGCTATGTGTTACTGATTTATAGGCAATGCTTAAACTAACGAACCTAGAAGCATGTAATAAAGTCACCCCGAGGAAACGTGCAATAAACAAAACGAGACTTAGGAAATAGTTTGTCATCACAATGAATTCAAATTCCCCAGAATAAGACACTTGTCCCTCGAGCTACGAACAACTTATAAGTTTAACTAGTCGCGAGGGTTTATCAAATCAAAGTAAAATCAAGTGAATATCGATCAATAATAGTCTGTTAAGTAAATAGATAGTAATACCGCAATAAGTATTGACGAAATGTATCTGCCTGCGGTACCAAGTTCAATTTTGAGGCAGCTGTTATGACATCTAAATCATATATCTGACATCTATATATAATAGATAAATATCGTTCATATGTTCATATCGTTCATATCGTTCATATGTAGTTCGGCGACCATGCACAAAACATGGAATACTATAGATCACGTGTAGTAATAAATACTGTTCCGTAGACACGTTCCATTTCACAATCGGAGACATAGATAGGAAACTCGGAGTGTAATTATAGCTAAAGACTACATGGTCTTACAAATCAACGCTGTTAATTCGTGGTATACCACGTGACTAAAGTGTAAGCAATAAAAAGATCAAACTTGTAACAGGGTATCACGAAACTGTGGTGAAATTTGATTACAGCCATGATGAGTCTGAGGATAATTTCGTTCCGTAGCTGTGACGAAGCGGGCAATAAACCGTGTATTTAATTTCCACAAAACTACTTGTTTGTGTACACCAAGTTGTAACGTTTACCGCCGGAATCCCGCTAAAAGTGGCGGCTATACCATTTAAATAGCTTGCGTTGAATGATAAGTTATAAATAGAGTAATTTCTTCCGTAATAATTAAACAGATCCCAGATTGATTAAATACCCGAATGATTTAATGATTTTGAATTTAAACAATTTTCTGCTGAATAAGTATGTGTTTCAGTTTAACGAAACCAACCAAAAATAGCAAATTAAAAATTTTATCGACTTCAAAAACTTAAAATTAAAAATACATTTTATTCTGACATTTTATATTGTAGGTACGCCGTTCACAGGTAGGACATAGCGATCTGCATTGTATTTATCTATCAACTATTACTGTACCTATGATCCACAATAAATTATCTTTGACTTTGACATCTTACGTTAAATCTGTAGACACACTACTATCTACAGTGAATCAAGATTTATGCTAACTCTTAATTAAATACAAATTGACGTTTTAGAAACGATTCGAAAAATTTACAGGAATTACCTTACAAAGTTTTAATTTTATTTCGCAATTACAGCGAACAAAGATGGAATTGTTATCCAATTTATGCAATTAAATTTGGAAAATAGAAGAAATGTTTCCTACAACGCAACGTGGGGTAGCCGAAATGAGTTGTGATGAGCCCTTAAGTAAGGGTAGGAATTTGGGGCTTTCAAAAACAATACACAAAACTGGCATAAATTGGCGTTGGCTTGCGCTGTGCTAAAGAAAACGGCCAGAGCCTATTATGTCACATCACTTTATGTTTGCAATAAAGTCGCATCACTTTACGTTTGTAATAAACAAATGACGGCGGAGATTCATGTTGAATGAAGTAATTTATTAACTACAAAATAAGCAATAACACAAAAACTATCCGTCCATCTGTGTTTCTGTTTCGTTGTGTGTGCTATCGAAGTCGATACACAGTATTCATAGCTTCGGTTGATGAAAATTCACTGTCAGCGGTTTGAATGTTATCATATTACCTTTCCTACTTGCTATGCGTGGTGCTTTACTATTGGCTTAATCCACAAGCTCAGAGTAGCGCAGCGGGCTATGGAGAGGGCTATGCTCGGTATTTCTCTACGTGATCGAATCAGAAATGAGGAGATCCGTAGACGAACAAGGGTAACCGACATAGCTCAAAAAATTAGCCAGCTGAAGTGGCAATGGTCTGGCCACATAGTGCGAAGGACCGATAACCGTTGGGGAAGAAAGGTCCTTGAATGGCGCCCACGTCACGGAAAAAGGAGCATAGGACGCCCCCCGACCAGGTGGATTGACGACCTGAAGAAGACAGCGGGTATCCGCTGGATTCAGAAGGCTCAGGACCGGTCAGAGTGGCGCAAATTAGGGGAGGCCTATGTCCAGCAGTGGACCTCCAAAGGCTGATAGATGGCTGGATGGATGGATGGACTTGCTATGGATGGATGGATGGATGCATGGATGATTACTATTATGATTGATTAAAAATTTTGTAAACCTGGTAACCATGAGCATCTTTTGAGATCAGCTGTCCAACTATAAACATAATTGTAGTGTTCGGAGGGTCAATAATACACACGCTTTACTCTGCAATAGGTGAGGTATGAATACGCAGAGCGCACATCTGCACTCGCTCACAGCTAGCCACAGAGTGCCCGCTATGCATAGACACTACATCCCTTCTTTATTGTATAAAATTCAAATATTTTTATTGGTTTGGTTTACAAACACTTTTTGTAAGTCATGCAAGCTACGCCAATGCTTCAACAAGGCCCTACTGTGAGAAGGGCCCGGGAGAAGAAGCAGCAAGAAACTACCGGGGTGTTTTTCTTACTCACAGTTACAGATAGCACTTATTAGCGATGGGCAACTCGACGAAATTTACTCGAGTAACTCGAGTAAACTCTTTGTGCGAGTAACTCGAGTAATGTTTTAACGTACTCGAGTAAACTCGGCCGACTCACGCGACGCGTTCAACTCGGTGTTACTCGACGAATCGTCGAGTCCGTCGAGTAACAAGTTCGTCGAGTAACTAGTTCGTCGAGTAGCCGCCGGCGCACTTCGCGTCGCGACGATCTTACTCGACTTACTCGGTCAACATTCAACTCATTACTCGTTCGCGTCGGCTACTCGCTAGCGATGGGCAACTCGACGAAATTTACTCGAGTAACTCGAGTAAACTCTTTGTGCAAGTAACTCGAGTAATGTTTTAGACGCGAGCTCGCGACTACTCGTTACTCGTGATTTTTGACATCAAGCTTACTCGAGTTTACTCGAGTTATTACTCGAGTAAACGGTTAATTTTACTCGAGTAACCCGAGTTGTAAAATGTATTACTCGGCCCATCGCTAGCACTTATTAACTACATACAATCTATATTTTAAAACTCATGTCCAAGCAGTCTTGTCATTAAAATAATCATTCATCATAAGTTGTAATACCCCTTCATAAGAATGCTTTTATTATGAGTTTTAATTATATAGTATATCATTTCCGTCAATTTTAATGGAATTTTATATTATTATTATTTTATTGCAACATCTATATAGATCTGAAAATAATAAATTCTTTGGTATCCAACGTTTATTTCCTTTGTTGTATAACATGTGTTTTCCGTTTCTGTACATCGCTTTCACCATCAAATACTCACACCGCTATGTGAGGGCAGGGTTAAAGTTTGGTATCAATCTGTTAGCCTCAGTTACTTATTTTTCATCGATATATTTTTCTGTACCCAATTTAGGATTTGTAACTCCTTTTGTACTGTCCACATATTGTTCTCCTCTTTTCTCTAATTGAATTGTAGACATGTCAACTCCTGTCTCTCACACTACCGTCTAACGGTTTATATATAGAGTGAAAGCTATTTTATTTGAAGTGATTGGAAGTTTCATAAAAAAAATTTATCTTACTAGCATAATAAGTCAAATGAAGATCTTCTCGTATTTCACTAAATACAACTCTTGTAGATCATAATTGTATTTTTAACTAACGTCAAAATGTAGCTTTGAAAATAAATTAACCCAAGCCATGTACCACAGTCGTCTACTTCAAATATTAAAAGTAACAACATAAGTTCTGAAAAAAAATCTCGAGTAAATGCCTCTATTGCTACGGCTCTCCCAGCCGATATGCATATCCATTGAGTGAATCATAGTTATGTGTTCATTATGCGTCTCCCATACACAGATACACCTCCAACTTCACTACAACTTTCTTTCTTGAGTCCCAGTCTCCATCTCGTATCATTCAGTATCATGATCCTGTTTATAGGTGCTCGACAAATACATAACGCCTCTGAAATGTGAAGCGGCCCAAATCGGCCTTAATAAGTGTTGTGTAACATCACGAAATGTGAGAGCACTTAATAAGTGCGCTCAAGCATCGCGCCACATTTAATGTCATGTGCTTCATAGTCTGTTTCTATAGTAGTTAGTATAGCGAAAAGAACAAGGATGGCAAATAAAAATATTTCAAGTCTATAAGGTAGTTCGAAATTTTCAAACGTAAATATTGAGAATTTTGATTCATTGAACTAGACATAATGCATGATGTCAATATAATGTCTACAGTTCAAACAAATCGCTCCGCACATTATGAGAACTCAACTTTAAACAATTTTCGTATCTGATATTATTATTTCATCTCGTGTCACTAACAAATTCAAACCATTGGCCAGCAATTCATTTAATGTTAAACTATTTAATTCTACCAGTATTTACACTGTTAAGGTCACAGGGACATTTAAAATAGTAGCAAAAGAACCTTTATAGTCCATCATAGTCAAGGAAACGAATTCAGATTACCTTTGCTTCCCAGGAAAGATTTCAATCGTTATCAAGCACTCTCTATGAGAATGCTTTGTGAGTTAGTACTCCTGCGTGCACGGTCACTCACACTTGCATGTACACTCGGCTTAGTGATGTGGCCACTCCAACGTCTTGATGGAGATCTAGTGCTTCTAGCTTCCTTGTCTTCGATGACATAACGTGCCACAATATTTTGAAAGAAATACTTCAAATTACTTTTAACTGGTATATTTCGGAGAAGAAATCAAAATTAAGTACACACGCCATACAGGCTCAATGCAAGAATAATTTTTATAACACATATTAAAATGAGGGTAATAATGTTCGAGGTAGTTCACTTAAAAATAACGCCTACTGGTTTCACTTCGATTACACAGCACACATGCTATGCACTTTCCACAGGCACTAAACATCTTCCCCCCCGTTGAAAGCTTCACAAAGTCTTTCAACAGCCGCTGAAATCATCGGCCGTTGGCAAGGGGCAAAGTCGAACGAGAGGTCTTCGAACGCTGCCTTTAGTTGTAGTAATGTCCGCCACTCGTGCGATGCCGTCCGGACCCGGGAACAAGCGAGTGACACGCCCGAGGCGCCAGCAGAGCGGTGGCACGAAATCTTCTTGGAGCAAGACCAAATCGCCTACATTTAGTTTCGCAGTGCTCGTTCTCCACTTCGTTCTTTGTTGAAGCTCCGTTATGTACTCCTTTTGCCACCGCTGCCAAAAATGCTGACGTATGCGTTCGATGCGGGCATATCTTGCGAGTGTATTTTCTTTGGAGTCCTCCAGGGCTGGTGCTGGTGCTGCAGTCAGCGGTCTTCCGATAAGAAAGTGCCCAGGAGTGAGGGACATTAGGTCGTCGGGAGAGGAAGACAAGGGACATATGGGACGACTGTTAAGAATAGCCTCCACTTGCGCGAATAAAGTCGAAATTTCTTCGAACGTTAGGTGACTATTGCCCATAACGCGTCTGATATGGTATTTAGCGGACTTTACACCGGCTTCCCATAACCCGCCGAAGTGAGGACTGTAACTTGGTGTGAATAAAAACCGAATACCTTCTTGACTTGCAAATTGAGATAGAGGTTCAGTATTAGAATTTAAGAACGTACCAACTTCTTTTATGGAAGCTACAAAATTACGACCATTGTCGCAGTATATCTCGGCTGGTTTTCCCCTTCGCGCGATGAATCGCCTTAATGTCATGATAAATGAATTTTTGGATAAATCACTAACAGCCTCTAAGTGTATACACTTATAACGAAAGCAAATAAATAAACATAGATAACATTTAATTAAACGGCTACCACGTCCTTTACGGTTTAGAATGTAGAATGGGCCTGCAAAATCTATACCTACTGTTAGAAAGGGAAAATCTGGCATTATCCTCTGCGACGGAAGATCACCCATTTTGGGACACAACGTTTTTCCACGAATGCGCCTGCAACGTACACAGTTGTTGACTGTACTCCTGGCCAAATGCCTGCCATTGATTGGCCACACAGATTCTCGTACAGTCGCCAACAACAACTGTGGACCCGCATGCATGTTACGCAAATGTTCTGCTACAAAAAATAATTTTGTCAATCTATGAGACGAGTGAAGAAGTATTGGATGCTTCTTTTCGTAATTATAATCTGAAGAATTAATTCGTCCACCAACCCTTATCAACTTGTTGTCTAAAAAAGGCGATAAAGAAAGAATTTTGCACTTAGAATTTAAAGGTTTTTGTTTGGTGAGTAGTTCATATTCAGCCGGAAATGATTCGCGTTGAGCGACAATACACAACGTGCGGAATGACTCATTCAACTCATCAACCGATAAACAACCCGTGCGCCTATTTTGTTTATTTCGCAAATTAAAAATAAATCGATGTACATATGCAAAAATGTTTTTTAATTTATTTAGGTTAGAATAATTATCAAAATTTACAATATTATTATTTTCGACAACAACGATAGAGTGTAATTTTGTTTCAGGTAAATTTTCTAAATTAATATTTTGATTTAAGACTGGCCATTTCGAATCATGCTCTAAAAGAAAACTTGGACCTGACCACCACAAATCCATGGAAGCTAATTGCGACGGATCTACTCCTCGCGAAATCAAATCGGCCGGATTATGTGCAGTCGGCACATACCGCCAGCTTGTCGCCTGAGTTAACTCACGGATTTCGCGTATTTTATTTGCTACAAAAACTTTTAACTTTTTTAAATCGCTATTTATCCAAGCTAAAACAATGCTCGAGTCACACCAATGAACGATGCGTGTGAGTTTACATCTAAGAGAATCGATTACCGCTTTAGTTAAATTAGCGGCGAGAGTAGCCGCGCATAATTCGAGGCGAGGTATAGTGGTCGATGCTATGGGGGCTACTCTGGACTTAGCGCATAGTAGCTTCACCATTACGTCACCGTTATCGGCGATCGACCTGAGATAGATGCACGCGCCGTATGCACCCTGCGAGGCATCACTAAATGTGTGCATTTCAACGGACTTAGGTATATCGCACAACACTAATCTCGGGATTTGTAAGTTTTGTAAATAATGAATATTAGTAGCATATCGATCCCACAAGTGCTGTATATCGCGTGGGACTGGCTCGTCCCAGTGTATTTTTAATTGCCATAATTTTTGAATAAATATTTTAGGTTGAATTATTACAGGGCTTAAAAGACCCAGTGGGTCAAATATTTTAAAGGAATTTGACATTATGTGACGTTTAGTTACCTTATCATTAGTAGTAAAATCTTTAGTAGGAAAAAATAAACAATCAGATTTAGGTATCCAGCCTAACCCGAGAGTATTCGATGATTCGCTTATGGTTAAGTTTTCTTGAATATTTATATTAGAATTATGAAATAAATTAGGTAAATTACTTTTATATTTTCGTAAATTGAAACCGCCTGATAATAATGTTTTAGATACTTCTTGTTGTATATAGCGTAATTCATCCTCATCGTTTGATCCCGTTATCAAATCATCCACATAAAAATCATGTACTATTATATTTTTAATCAATTCGTCGTCATGTTCATCCCCTAATTGTTTTAAACACCGTGTGCTTAAATAACTTGCACTCGCGGTTCCATACGTGAGTGTATTAAGCTGTAATGTTTTTATGGGCTGTGACTCATCCCCTCTCCACAAGATAAGCTGCAACTTGCGATCTTCGCGGGCGACTTGGACCTGTCGGTACATTTTTTCTACATCACCCGTAAGTATGTACTTGTATAGTCGCGATCTTATCAAGATGGAAAAAAGTGAATCCTGGACGTTCGGCCCCACCAACAATATGTCATTTAGGGAATAACCTGAAGACGTGGGAGCAGAACCATCGAACACTACCCGTAATTTTGTGGATTCGCTATCTTCTTTGAAGACGGCCTGATGACATAAAAAGTAGGATAAGTCAGGCTTGTAAACAGGTGAAATTGAGAGATGTTTCAGATCCGAGTATTCTTTAATAAATTTTGAATATTCTATTTTGAGATTATGATTACGTTTAAACCTTTTTTCTAAGTTTAAAAATCGTTTTCTAGCCGTACTGTAGGAGTCACCCAAGCAGTCCGGTGTATCGGCTAAGGGTAGTTTCACACAAAATCTACCTGTACTTAGTCGAATGGTATTTTGTAAAAAATGTTTTTCACAAATTTCGTCTGTCTCGTTTAAAACAGGTTTACTCGTATTTGGAACTTTCTCAATTTCCCAAAAAATTGGTAACATTTTGTCTATTTCATTTTGTATTTTATTTTGATAGGAAATTAAAGAATGATTGCATTGAATGTGAGAATGAGTGTTGTGATGACGTGTGTTTGTTGTATGTATGGGGCCAGAGATTAGCCACCCTAGTTTAGAACTATGAAGTTTAGGATTGTTGTTGGGACCGAGAGGCTTTTGTTCACTCCCTAGGATATCCCAGAAAACATCAGCTCCGATCAGCACGTCGATTGGCGCCGGCTGGTGGAAACTGGGGTCTGCGAGGCGAATATTATCAGGTAAGTATATATTTTGTATGTTAATATGTGATTTAGGTAGGTTACCAGTTAATTCATTCAGTACAAAACAAGATAAAATAATTTTAAATGAACTATGCAATGAACTTAATTGTACATTACACCTTTCTACGATATGATTTGAACAATTGTTGCCAATTCCAACGACCTTAAGCATATCAATAGGAATTGAATCTAAATGTAACTTTTCTTTAAGTGACTTAGTTATAAACGAGGACTGACTACCGCAATCCAGCAATGCACGGACTTGTTCGGTCCTCTTAGTTTTTGGATTGGTAATCTCAATAATTGCCGTAGACAAGAGCACCTGTGTGCTATTTTGTTTGGTGAAATTGACAGTAGTTTCATGTTCAGTATTTTCTACATTACTTGAAATGACATTTCTAGATGAACCATGTAGTAAACTATTGTGTCGCCGTTTACACTCGCGACACGGACCCCTGGTGCACTCAGCTTCAGGGTGTCCTTGTCTAAGGCAATTAGGACAAAGTTTATACCTTTTTACATCCGCCCACCTATCGTTAATGGATTTATTTTTGAAATGAACACAATCGTAGATCCTATGGTTTTCTCCACAAATTATGCATAAAAATGTAGTTGATTTTGTTTTTGTAGTGGCAGTATACGACTTTACTTGTTGCACCTGATTAGATTTTTTGTGAGTATTATTATTTTGTGTAGTTTGTAAATTTCGCGAACCAGTTGGACGACTTTGAGTGTAGTTTTCGCTTTTGTTACGATTTAATGACTCTAAGACGTCGGCGCGATCAGTTAAAAATTTATAAAATTGGTCTAAAGTTGGACAGTCCCGTAATGTGTTTCGATATTCTTCCCATTTTTGTAACGTTTGACTATCTAGTTTGGACGACAACATAAATATAACTAGAACGTCCCATTTATCGGTGGGTTGCCCTAGATTGGCTAAAGCACGTAAATTCTTGGTCACGTGATCCACCAAGAAACGTAGTGACTTCTCCGATTCGCGAGTGAATAATTGTATATTAAACAATGCATTAAGGTGATGATTAGTCAGCAGCCGTGTATTGTCGTATCGCTCGCGAATCAATTTCCAAGCGATTGGATAATTTGCGGCCGAAATTTCTAAATTTGATATTACACGGGCGGCCTCGCCCTCTAAATATGAAACAAGATAGTGAAACTTGTGAATAGGCGAGATACGCTCATTTCTATGAATTAAACTTTCAAAAGTATCACGGAACTCCAACCAGCGGAAATATACTCCGTCAAATTTAGATATTTGTATTTGTGGCAACTGAAATCCGATATTATTGCTAACCTTATCTTGACAGGGCGGGGAGATGTTAAATGTATCTAGCAAGGTTTGAGCCCTAGCAGTTGTGTTAATTAAATCCCCTTCTACCTTTTCACGCTCTTCGAGTTCCCCGTCAAGCTCATCAGAATTCAATACCTCTATTTCATTTTGCAACTCGTCAAAATTTGCTGCCAATGTCTCAATTCTGTTTATTCGAAGAGACAGTTCAGCCATTTCGACGGCCGTCAAAGAAGTCTTTTGGCTTAAGTTATTTAAGTAATTTTTATATTTCGTTAATTGACCTTTAATGGAAGAACGTTTTCTTACTAATACACTTAATTTACGGGAATTTTTAGTGTCGCTATCACCACTAGACGACATCGTGAAATATTAATTTAGTACGTATTAATTTACTTAATTTTAATAAACAAAATTAAACAACGTAAGCCAAAATAACAATGAACTACGTTATTAATAGTAAATGGTACAGTCTCACGGTCCTCGCTTCGGTAAGAGCAGCAGTCGCCGCGATGGGAAGCCGGTCGCGCGCGCAGCAGAAGCCAGAAGTTAGCGCTGGCCGGATGAACAGGCTTGCTACGCAGCGCGTTGAACTCCCTGGAATTATTCGGCAAATACGATCACTAAATGCGAATTGACTGCGTGAAATCGTATGATAACTTTGATTCTAAACATGTATGAAATATGTATGAATTTAATATAGCACAAACAAAATAATTATAAAATTTACGGTCTAATTTCAACGAGTAGGTAGGTTATTAATGAATTTATATTGTGTAAATAACTCGACGCAGAGTGGAGGTTATTTTGTACTTTGAAGAAAGTATGTAAGGATTGGATTTAGTATGGATTAGGTTAAGAAAGATGTGAAGGAAGGGCACTTAACTTTCGTTGGACCGCGATTCACGACGTGATGCTTTTGCTGCTTCACTGCTTCGATCCTCAGCTTTGTATCCAGACGCCTTTCACCTCTGCTCCATCCACTTCAGACGAAGAACGACGAATTTTCTTTGTTTTCGAGGTAACCTCCGCGCGGTTACGTGGCTTCGATTTTGTACTTAGTTATTTAGTAGTTCCCCTCAATGAGCCACCAATTTATGTCTTCGATGACATAACGTGCCACAATATTTTGAAAGAAATACTTCAAATTACTTTTAACTGGTATATTTCGGAGAAGAAATCAAAATTAAGTACACACGCCATACAGGCTCAATGCAAGAATAATTTTTATAACACATATTAAAATGAGGGTAATAATGTTCGAGGTAGTTCACTTAAAAATAACGCCTACTGGTTTCACTTCGATTACACAGCACACATGCTATGCACTTTCCACAGGCACTAAACATTCCTCAATATCAACGTCACTGTAAACTTGATAGATCTGTAATACAGAAATTTACGACGAGCCGCGGACTGCATTGCTTTTTAGAGAAAAATCTCTAAAGTTACTTCTCTGCACTGTCATTCAACCTTTTTTTAGTATCCGCTTGGCAGAGTCAGGCATAATGAAATCGAAACAATTTGTTAACGTATACTCAATAATTACAATAGGTAACCTTGCCCTTGGTATCCATATTGTATACTGTCGTGGAAAAGTATGGAAGCTGATAAAAATAACCATTTGGTCATTAGCCGTCACTTGACGCTTGTAAAAGTGTTGATGTCAATTTTACACGAATACAGCCTGCGCTCTTTTCTGCAGAACTTCTCTGCGGAAGTCACTGCCTCGTTGTCTCTTTACTATGGAGACAAAATCATAATCTTCACATATTTTCCTTTATTTTTCGGCAGCTCAAAAGATTACCATTTACATTGCAAATAAAAATATTAGATGAAAATACTACTATCTTCTGAGTCTGCAAGTGCTTATTTCTGTATGGATGAATCGTTATATTATTTCAATAAGAATAATAAAACATCCAATAAATTATTATGGATTATATTATATGGTAATAAAAATGAATATAATTATCAGAAAAGTCGAATCTGTTACCATGAACTCATAACTACTTGTACTAATTTGTGATAATCTGACTCAAATATGTGAATATATTATAACGTTTTTGATTTCTTACATAATACTTGCATCATTTCTGTACTTGATATTTGTGATTCATTGTGATTGGGGTAGCTTTCTGAAAACCTGCAATTTGTTATTTCATCCCACGATTTCATATCAGTGAAATGCGGCCGGCCGATTATGATAGAATCATCTCCATCAGACATCTCGAATAGGTGTCACATTACTCATATCCAACAGACATGTTTGGCTTTCAATAATCTTCATAACGGCATAGCTTCAAAACATTAATTTGTAAATATATGCAGCTACCGTGCATGCATGGCTTTTTAACAGTTTAATGATTAACATGACTGCGTAGCCTTAGAACATTGATTTATAAATATTGGCGGGCATGGCTTTTTTCTTATGAAACAGTAACATGACTGCGTAGCCTTAAAACATTGAATTATAAATCTTTACGGGCACCGTGTATGCGTGGCTTTTTGTTTATATAACCGCAACATGGCTGTGTAGCCTTAGAATATTTATCTATTATATAAATATTTCTGAAGTCCTTGTATGCGTGGCTTTTTACTTAAGTAACAGCAACGTGGCTGCATAGCCTTATATTAATTTAATTTATAATATGCGTGAACTTCTAGTATGCATGGCTTTTACTTATGTAACAGTAATATGACTGTATAGCCTTAGAATATTTATTTATTATATAAATATTTCTGAAGTCCTTGTATGCGTGGCTTTTTACTTAAATAACAGCAACGTGGCTGCATAGCCTTAGATTAATTTAATTTATAATATGCGTGAACTTCTAGTATGCATGGCTTTTACTTATGTAACAGTAATATGACTGTATAGCCTTAGAATATTTATTTATTATATAAATATTTCTGAGTCCTTGTATGCGTGGCTTTTTACTTAAGTAACAGCAACGTGGCTGCATAGCCTTAGATTATAATTTAATTTATAAATATGCGTGAACTTCTGGTATGCGTGGCTTTTACTTATGTAACAGTAATATGACTGTGTAGCCTTAGAATATTTATCTATTATATAAATATTTCTGAAGTCCTTGTATGCGTGGCTTTTTACTTAAGTAACAGCAACGTGGCTGCATAGCCTTAGATTATAATTTATTTTTTAAACATGCGTAAACTTCTAGTATGCGCGGCTTTTTACTTAAGTAACAGCAACGTGGCTGCATAGCCTTAGATTATAATTTAATTTATAAATATGCGTGGACTTCTAGTATGCGTGGCTTTTACTTATGTAACAGTAATATGACTGTATAGCCTTAGAATATTTATCTTTTATATAAATATTTCGGAAGTCCTTGTATGCGTGGCTTTTTACTTAAGTTTGTTTTGATTTTTAATTGACAGTACATGTTATGGTATATTATATACCACTTGTACATACCATACAGAATACATTATAGTATGTATAATCCTCATCACCTCGAATGACTTGCCATAGCAGCAATTCAATATATCGTTCACATAATTATGTATAGTTTGGCTTATTCCTTGCAACTCTAAATCAAGTGCCTACTCCGTACCTTAATTAATTATGATACTTAATTATGGTAAATACCCCATAAGTTGAATACATTTTTAACCAACTTCAAAAAAGAAGGAGGTTCTCAATTCTACTGTATCTTTTTTTTTATTTTTTTATGTTTGTTACCTCAGAACTCCGGACTGAGTGAACCGATTTTGATGATTCTTTCTTTAATCGAAAGCTGGCACTTGCCGTGTGGTTTCACATAAATTTAAGCAAGATCCGAAAATGGCATCCTTGTCAAAAGCATATAAGTCTTAAGTTTGCATTAAGTATGTGAGCGATAAATGAACGAATAACTCAATATCCAACCGATTTCGACGATTCTTTTTTTTTTTGGATGTACTTTATTTTAATTCGGTTTGGTTAAAATTTTTGATTATTGCTATTTACTTATTTTTAGCAAACAAAGCGTTTCAATATTTTTGACATTTAGACTGAAGTTTAGTATTCTCCATCTTTCGATTTTAATAGACATTTAATAGGAAATACACATCACATCGAATAACTTTCGCAAAGACTATATTTCGATATCTTTAATAGTTTGGCGGAACATAAAAATATTCCACGTCATTTTACAAAGAACTCTGTTTTTCTTCCCAAAACAGCCATCCTTGAGCCATCACGAACATTTTTGAATCAAACATAGTCAAATCGGTTAAGCTACCGAGAAATACTAAGGTTCATTTTTATTTATACCAGCAAGAAGATACAGACACAGACAATAATAATATGCCTAATTTGGGCTTTTTTTTTACACAAGGTACAGTAGCATTCTCCTTACGAGCCTTGTTTAAATTTTTGTGCCTTTGCGGCCTTTTTGTACACAGAGTACATTTGCATGCTCCTTACGAGCCGTATAAAAGTTTGCGTGTCCAACCAATGGACCTTGTAACGGGACTAGTGGGATAAACCCAACAACCTGCGTGAACCTTGACGTAGCTATCGATTGACGTAGTTATCAATATATTTCATATTGGCTTTAGCATTAAGATATTAACCAATTGATGCTTCAATATTACTACGTAATAAGGGTGTAAGGTATAATAAACTTTTTAACCATTATGTTCATATCCTAACACACTGTTCGTAGCTATTTTCCAGGTTCTTCATTAGAATGATTATATAGGCGTGATCTTCAAGTGAACTGTAGTGGCGTGAACATAATAATATTTCTATTGAACTGTCAGCTAATAAGTAAAATTACACCTGAAACTTGTTTAGATAATAATTATCAACATACAATCTTTGGATTCATTGCAGAACGGTATTTGAATTATGAAAATATTAACCACAGCATTATATTAATACGTGGGGTAGATTCTGAATCGTTTCTTTCCAAGTCATTCCAAGGGTAACGTGAAGTTTCACGCTTTTATTATTTATCCACCAAATACAACAAAACTTAGGATATTGTTATTGTGATTCGATAGCTTTATTTGAAATAAGAAACGAAATAAATTACTCTTCCACACTATATATAATATTACCGACAGCAATATCGTAACCAGTTGCAATAAATTCATGGTCTATTTGAAATAATTACTTGATGCATGGCCCTTTGTAACAAGGTGATTTGCGTGGCCTTCGAAATATTTAATTAGTTTTGATGTTTAGACAACCATTTTGTGTACAAATCTGGCAGTGGTACTTTCGTTCTCGAGTTCTTAAAACGTTAATACTTAAATAATTGTTATTTAAGTACACGCAGTTAGGCGTACCCACATATAAATTATGTGGTTGTAATGTATTTATACACTTTACTTACTTGAATACGTACATAGTAGAATATACTCGTAACGAATTTGCCTGCCCAAGCGTATGCAAGCAAGGGCATAATCCTTCTTTTATCCAACGAATTTTTTGTAATTACTTATTATTTTTTACCGTCGTCGCCACTTGTAGTGTTCGGAGGGTCAATAATACACACGCTTTACTCTGCAATAGGTGAGGTATGAATACGCAGAGCGCACATCTGCACTCGCTCACAGCTAGCCACAGAGTGCCCGCTATGCATAGACACTACAATAATTATGGTGTTTGATTTTGTGTTGAATACTTTCAAAGAATATGCTATAAATAGATAAGATACATGGTGATCTACTACTACATGGTGACTAGGGTCTAGTGTACGGTTTTTTACATACATTTTAGAGGTTATTTTGAGATGCTTTTTTTATTTTCATTTTAACTTACGTAATATTACATCATAAACTATTTAAAGCAATGGTTCCAAACCTCAAAACCAATGAAAAGCATCCTAAAAACGTCTAAAAAGACAACTTCCATGGCTCGGAGGTCAGTTTTACACAATAATGGCTTATTGTCCGCCCTCAGCACTCGTTATAACAATCGTTTGTTTAATTAAGCGGCCCCCGGGGATCCGGACAAAGGGACAATTTTTTTCTCAGACACTTTCAGAACTTAGCTGGGATTTTATGTTAGTACTTGAGTCTCTGGAGGAGACAGTTCTCTTATTTCATTCTCACTTACGCCTTTCAAGTTTTCTGAAATGGAGTAAGGAATAAGTATTCACGTTATTTTAAAATATTGAGATAAATTTTAGCGCATTGGTATGAAATAGAGAATTGTAGATGCATCTGTGATAAAACAGGGATTTAGCTCTTGCATGACGTTTTTGGTCATTTAAAACATATAAGGATGTGTGTATACGTAGCAATATACTTGTTTAGCAATAAAATCTGTAATAATATTATTATTGACAAATTAAAAAGACATCTCGACGAATTGAAAACCTCTTCCTTCTGTAGAAGTGGGTTAAAAAGGCTCGTGGTCTAGTGTAACGAAGATTACGTTAACATTAAAAAAACATTGACGGTACAAATTGTACGAAGGGGTCAAGTTTAGCCAAGTGAATCACTTTGCAAAACGCGTTATTCCTTTTATGTATTGCAATTTGCAAACATGAGACGTGACGTGGACATCGTTCTCCGAAGAGATGAAGATGATGCTTCACTCAATATCAATAGGATCTATTTTTTCTCTTGTTTTACACAACAATAGCAACATTACTTCATTTTGCTTGATCAAAATAAACTTGGGTTTCATTTTATACCTGTCAATCAATATCAAGTCTACGTCAATCAATATCTAGACATTCAAGTTTATAAGAAGTACTTATCAACTTTAAAAGTAATTCGCCTTCGTTACAATAAGTTCACAAAGTTGAAAGCCCTTTTCAATTTAATACAGGTAAACTTTTGTACTGTTAGTCCTAACAAAATTTTAATTATGTCTTTAATAACAATATTAATATTGTATACTCAAAACTCTAAGGAAAATATTTTTTATTGCTGTAAGCATTTTGGTAAAAAGATAATTTGCTTCGGGCGGAATGTTTTTGGAAGTAATGACAATAAGTTTTTGCAAAACTCTGGACATGAGAAGCATTAGGTCGGATGCGTAAAATGCCAACTTTTCAGGAGAGCAAAAACAAAATTGACAAACATTTTTTCTTCAGCATTATTGAACTATAAGTATTTCAGTCAGTATTCTTTTTTTAATATTTTGTAGGCAATAGTACCTTTTAATTTTTATTACAAGTATCACCCTAACTGTTAAAATGAGTTTAATACAATTTTTAATCTATAAAATTTTTGTACATCAGACTTTATGCCTGAAATATATTCATACAAAACATTATTATTACAACAATAAAATCCTATATTAAGAACAGACTTTATGCCTTTGTAGCGATAAGCAACATTTTTTCAAGCATAATACTATATTTGAAGATACGTACTACAATTTGAAGTAAACTTTACAGGCATAAATGCATATCTGCTGATGCTACCAGCGTATTAGGCCAAACATTTTTGATTCATAATAGCTTAAGTTGAAATACGGATCATAAAACTATTAATAATTTGGTGCATAAAGATTTAAGTAAATATAAATGCTTATGGCTCTCGGGTATTTGAAAAAGTCTGTATAACCGACATTATGCATGAGTGTATCTTTACAACGGTAAGAGATAGAGATACCACGGTCAGATCGTTGGAAAGAGAAACAAAAACTTAATATCGGTATACTAAAAAGTCATTTTCGTCGTATGTGCACATCCGACCTAATGATTCTCATGTCCAGAACTTTATCCTTTAGACAAAGAAAGGAAATCTTAATAACCGGCCAGTATAGCTGCGGAAGTTTTATAAACAATTTTTAAATTCCACTACAAAAGATTCACCGCGGCCGAGGATGGCCATTAAAATTTGGAATCGTTTTGATGACAAAAAACTGGGATTTTCTTAATTAAAACAAATTTTCCTGCGAACACTAAGGGCTAGTTTAGGTCGTTTCTCGAGGTGGCGCGGGGGCGGTGGGAAGGGTGAGGGGGTGAGGTGAGGATTGGAAAGAAGCTTTTAATTAATGTCGTTGTGAGATCCTTAATTGCAATCCGACGTCGCTTTAGGAACGTTACGAGCTCGCGCCGCCGCCGCCGCCCCGCTGTCGAACGTCACGTCACGTCACGCCGCCTCACGCCTGCAGCACGGGAGCCTCAAGGAAACCGAAAGGAAAATTGTAGAAGTACAAAAATTATTTTAAGTGATCGCATTTATTTAATTCTACTAGTACTTTATTGATTTTCATATTGACCGGGATTGACCCTTAGATTGACATAGGAAAAAACTTTAAATATAATATGAATAAACATCGTAGAATGTTATATGCTGTGTGCCAGTTCTACATATCTGTATACACACAAATAAAGTAGAGCCTTCAAATATGGGCTACATTAAAATGAGAAATTTATCGAGTGGGTGATATTTGTTAGGATAAAATCAATACTTTAACAAAACTTGTATGTACAAGATATCCAAACATGGTGTCCAAAAAAGTTTATCTTTGAACGAATTCCTAATAGTCATAAAAATACGTACGTAATATAAATCTTTTTATAATTTATATTTTAGGAGTGAAAGAAAATTAATTGCGCATTAATATAAAAGCAGCTCCCGATCTTGCAAAATTCTCGTATAAAGTTAACCCTTGAAAGAGTGTAAAGGTTTGTACATTGCGCTCTTAACACCTCGCCGCCGCGAATAAGCCAGTGTAATTAGGCTCACAAGAAAATTAACGCGAGACTTCGCTCAAAATGTACAGCTATAAAATAAAAAAACACGCGGGAAAGCGCACAGTTGCGAAGGTTTAATTTTTTTATTTCGAAAATTATGCACTTAGTGTAAGATGCGTGCTGTGAGGCGCGAGGCGGGTGGCGGGCGAGGCGGTGCGTGTGCATTTATTGCCATTCAACTGTAAGTGCAAAGTGCAAGTGTGAACTTATTTGCGTGTGTAACGATGAAGCCGCGGCGGGCAATGACCAGTGCCCTGTTTAATAAACTTTACAAATTGTAAATTGTAATTGTAAATTACAAGTTACAAATCTACAAGTTTCTGTTTAATAAAGAATACAATTTACAAGTTTACCATGGTAGAAAATTGACAAAATTGTAAAATTGTACCTACAATTTTACATATTTCTGTTTAATAAACATTTTCTCTCTACAGGTGACAATTGACATATTTGTAGGGAAAACTGTTTTATTGAACAATACTTGTAATTTACAAGTTTACACATTTTGTAAATTGTAGAATTTTTCCGACAGGTGGACTCGTCTTGTGTCAGAAATTTACAATTTAGTGTCTCAAGTAACGAAATTTATTTGTTACACCTACACAAAAAAAATGATTCTAACAACTAGTAGTGGAAGTAGTGACAGTAGTGACGATGAATATACATATCTATTAGGGCGGCGGCGGCGAGTTTTTCGTAAAAGTATTAACTTTACTTTTGATGTGATAGATTTTACATTCAACGAAAAAATTCGGGTCAGCAAAACTACCGTCGAATATTTGGTAACAAAAATAGGAAATGATCTTAAATACGATTCTAACACGTCACTGTCAAATTAAAGGTATATTATAAATGATATTATAAGTAAAAAAGAGGTAGATATGTCACTAACGCGCCGAAGATGAAGATCGTAAGAGAGGTCAATTGACCTCTATTTGTTCGTAGTCGTTCTGTCAATACAAGACGATATGGACGCTTTTGTTGTCAGAAGTGCTTAAGATTTGACATTCAACGTTAAAATGCCTTCGTGTATTATTGTAGTGTGATTGGTGTAGTGAAACAAAATATGTTGTAGCTCTTTTCGGAACAGATTTTTTGGTTGATTTGTAAGGGCATGACGTATCTACATTTTTTTAAACATTATAGACAAAAACGTAATTTTGTTATTGTGTTTCACGAGTTTCGTTAAAAATCAAACAAATAGGAAAGCACTCTGTAAGCTAATTGGTAAAACCAAATTCTAAATATTTAAAAAATTTTGAAATCTATCCTCGTAAATTTCTTCAACAAAAATTTACATTTTTATGTAATTTGTAACCTACAACTCAGACTTACAATTACAAATTTGTAGATACAATATTTCATCGAAATCTACAGGCGTTTTCTACATATGTAAACGTTTATTAAACAGCATTTACAATTCTAATATTTGTAGGATTTTTATATGTAAAATTCTTACATAATTGTAAGGTTTATTAAACAGCACTTGTCATAAAATTTAACAAATATGTCACTTATTTACAAAATTGTAGAATTGTAATGTTTATTAAACAGGGCACTGTTTGAGTTATCAGAAATATGTGTAAAAAATACAATAATATATGTCCAGGTCGACATTATGTATTTAAATTAAGTAACTTCGACATATCTGCCGCTGGGCAACTTTAATGATTTAGTGAGCAGCTGATACATATGAGACAAATTTTGTGGAATAGGCCTTCTGTCCACCTAGACATGTCACACGCCCACTATCGTCAATTACCGAGTACTTGCAACTTACTTGCATCTTGCGGAGTAAAAGTACGCAATCTGTCCACGGAACGGCATTGTCACGTTTCCTTATTGCTAAACTTTCATTATGCACCTCGCATGCGATCGCCAAACGAAGCGTCGTAGACATTAAACCGTAAACTCATTGTGGTCCAAATTAGATTTCGTATCTAACTTACAGCTTACTTGTGTTGTGTACCGCTATAGGGGCATAGCCCACGAAATAGTTTCCTGGTTAAAAAGCCTAAAAATAACATGATTTTGTTTGCAACACCTACTGTTGTAAACGTCGGCAGATTTCAAATTATACTGATAGGTAGGAGATTCCAAATTATACTACTGATTTTGTATAGTTCGGGATCCATACACTATAGGTACTAGAAAATGTTGGTAGAATATCCCAAAACATTACATCAGTGGCGTAGCTACCTAGGGGCTAGGCGGGGCAGTGCCCCGGGGCCCTCAAGCTCAGGGGGCCCTCGAATCCTTACCAGAAAATCTCGATCGTACTGAACTTTTGAAAATTTCTCCCATTTTCAAAATAAATATGACAGGTTGCAACCCGACTTCAATCATGGCAACTCAGTTGAGAGAAATTCGAAAGTTATACCTAGGGAATTCCCCTAAATTCTTTCTTCGGGTTGGCAGTGTTTTCAATTAGATAGCTCAATTAAATACACATTTTACTGGTATGAGTGCAGTCTGTCAAATATTCGATTTTCTAACACCAACATTTTTATTTATTTATTTATTTATTTAACAATTTTTGTACACAAATACAATATGTGAGACTTAATAATAGAAAATTTGTACAAAGGTACTGCTTATTTCTATCAGAAATCTCTTCCAGCAGACCTAGGAATGGAGAGGTGATGTAGAACTTGATTAGCGTGCACATTGTTTTTAACATACTAAAAATTATAATATAAACATACACATATTTACATAAATACTTAGCAAATATATATATATATATAATACAAATATATAGCAATAATAAATGTATATATATAAATAAATTAACAAATATAGATATTAACAATACAGTAATAGTGACAAACTGTAATTATGTTAAGGAAAGGTAGTGTTCTTTGACTTGTCTTTTAAAAGAGTGAAGCGACTGAGAATCACGTATTTTTGGCGGAAGTGAGTTCCACAGCCTAACAGCATGAACAGAAAAGGAGTGGGAATATGATGAAGTCTTGTGAAAAGGGATGTGTAGCAAGGACTTAATGTGCGTTCTACAAGGTGCAATAGATGGACGGGCATGGGTAAAACGTTTTCGGAGATAGGAAGGGGAAGATGGGTTTTTAAGGATACTGAACAGTAAACAAAGGATACGAGTGTTCCTGCGAAAGCGGATTGGGAGCCACTTGAGATCCTTGCGAAACTGTGACACACGGTCAAATTTCCGTAACCCAAAAATAAATCTGATACATAAGTTTTGCAAGCGCTCAAGCTTATTTAAAAGCTCCTCTGTGGCATCTAAGTAACAAACATCTGCGTAATCTAAAATCGGCAAAACAAGAGAGTGACATAAGGATATTTTAGTTTTAAATGGCAGAAAACTTTGAAAGCATCGTAGCGAGTGCAAAGCGTGAAATACCTTACGGCTCACCTCCCCAACGTGCGGCCGCCAAGATAAATTTACATCTAGAGTTAAGCCAAGGTTCTTAACAGTGTTGGTATATTGTATAGGTGTGTTATCTAGATGTAATAATGGTAACTTGGAGAAATCCAATGAATTTCGACTATGTTTCGATCCAATAATAATTGCTTGTGATTTTTTTGGATTAACAAGCAGCCCAAATGATCTAGCCCACTCATTAATGCGACAGAGATCGCTGTTCATATCACTGATAGCCATATCGATATCAGCAGCAGCAAAATGACGATAAAGTTGCAAATCATCTGCATAGAGATGGAAGTTGGAACCAATAAGGTTGGTAACAGAGTTGATGAAAACAGAGAAAAGTAACGGAGAGAGAACGCCACCCTGAGGCACGCCAGCGTCAAGATTAGCCCAGTCAGAGACTAGCTCTTTGTGGTAAATACGCTGTGAACGCCCCCGAAGATAGGAGTTAAACCAAGTAATGGCAGAAGGTGAGACATTAATGGAACTTAAAATCCCGATAAGGATATCGAAGTCTATTGAAGTGAAGGCACTGCTGAAATCTAATAAGACCAATAGAGTGAGTTGCTTATTCTCTATAGCTAATCGAATGTCATCAGTGATATTCAGCAGTGCAGTCACAGTGCTATGACCGGGTCGGAAACCGGACTGGAATGGATTAAGGAGGGAATTCGAAAGGAGGAAAGTGGAAAATTGTTTGTGAACTATGTGTTCCAGAGCTTTGGAGATGTATGGTAAGATGGAAATGGGACGGAAATCTGAAAGGGAACAGGGATTAGTAACTTTGGGTAAAGGAATAACGTGAGCGCATTTCCAAGAAGAAGGAAACATACCCGAGGATAAAGAAAAATTTAGGATATGAGTAAGAATAGGAATAATGTTAGGAAGTATTAATAAAATCATTTGGGAACAAAGTCCGTCATTTCCAACCGCAGTCGAAGTAATAGATTTGATAGTTTTCATTACGTCTTCCTCGTTAACTACCGCAAGGCTGAATGGCTGACATTGTGGTTTCGGCATGTCCATAAGGGTTCGCAACGTACTGTTTTTGGTTAGATAGTCCAACGAAATAGGTGATTTAGAGAAAAATTTGTTTAAGTCATTGGGATCTACCACACCATCAACAGATACCGGTGATTTCCCTATCCCCATGGACTTAAGGAATCGCCAAGCCTCAGCGGTACTACGATTGATGAGAGAATCGTGGAAATAGCGTCTCTTAGCATCCCTACACAAACGATTGCAACGATTACGAAGGAGTTTGAAATGGGCTAGGTTTTTGTCCGTGGGAGAGCGTTTAAACTTCCTCTTGGCTCTATCCCTGCGACCCATCAGTTCTTTTATTAGCGGAGTAAGCCAGGGTGCTGGCATGTGTTTAACTTTTACACGTTTGACCGGAGCATGTTTATTAAACAAATTAAGGACAGCCTCGTTGAGGATACACACCTTGTCATCGATACTGACGCTATGCACTGCTTTCATCCAATCAATAGCGTCAGCATCGCGCCTTAATGCTTCCAAATCAATGCCCTTAAAACTGCGAAGAGAAAGGAGGGGTACGTTACGTTTCGGTGTCCGAATGCGATAGGATAGATAAATTAGATCATGATAGGAAAAGGAAGATGTGAGCTGCCCATGAGTATCAACATTACCAGGTGACGAGACGAACATAAGGTCAATTAGAGAGGGGTTACAATTGGGGAAGTGGTGGGTGGGACAAAGAGGAAGTACATGTAAATTAAAAGAAGCTACAAGGGAATTCAATTTAGTAGATCGAGAATCGTTTTTAAGCAGGCAGGTATTAAAATCACCCATAATAATCACATGATCATAAATGGGGCACATATCCGATAATAGTTCGTCAAATTTTTCAAAATAGTCAATATTCAAATTAGGACTATAAAAAACACCTAGCAATACTTTACGGTTGCTAATGAAAATTTCGATGAACAGGTATTCAGCAGATTCCGAGTAAAGCGAAGGAGAGGTACTGACCACCTTATAAGTTAAGTCAGCTCGCAAGTAAATACAAACACCTCCGCCGCCTTTACCTGTTCTATCGTTACGGACAAGTACATATCCTGGTAATGAGAACTGGGTAGAAAGAAGAGAAGGTTTAAGAAAGGATTCCGAAATTAGTAACGCATCAAGATGTGCTGGATTAAAAGAAGCCAGAAGATCTGAATAATGAGCAGGAACACTCTGAGCATTGATGTGGGCAACATTGAAATTGCCACGGTAATCAGAAAATATGGAAGAGATCAGGTCATGCAAAAGTATAGGTTGTGGTAAGTCACTAACCGCACTGTCAAAGCTGCAAGTAGAAGAAGAGCATGAGAAAAAACTGTCCTCAAGAATATTATCCATATTTATCAATATTAAATATAATATATAAATAAAAACAAATAAGAATATCAAAATAAATAAATATTCAATAAGTAATCAGAATATCTGTTAATAAAACAAAAGCGCAATCAAATCGTAAAGCCCACGACACTAACCACTGCCTAGTGCTGGAAAGTAAAGAGGAAAAAAAAAAAAAAAAACATAAAAAGTTACATTAAATAAAAAGAAAAGAAAATATTAATAAAAGACAAGATTACACATCCAACACAAAAAAGTTAACATACCTAAGAAGAAAAGTAAAGAATACAAACCAAAATTAATTTTATAAAATAAATATTCTTAATTCAACAGACTACACAACTCGAAATACTCTAATTTTCTCAGAAACATTGATGTTTTTAATGGTGTTATGAAAATGTGCATACAAATTTTATGATATTTTAATCCTAAATTAAACCTAACCTTATATAAGTAAATGTCTTAACAAAATATAATGTCAGTTTTTATGCATAAAGAAGGTTTTTTTTATTTATATTAGAAGTAGGTACAAATTCACTAATTGAACAACAGCAATATTATACAACATAAAATAATTATACTTTATTACATGTTGAATGTTGATGAAGCAACTTTATTACAAAAGTGTGATGAATTCCAAAGAAAACGTTCAGATATAATAGGCCCTAGCTTTTCACTTTAATTTATTAATATTTACCACCTAGTTTTACCTCAATTAACTCAAGCATGACTGTTCACCAATTATGTAAGGAAACAATGAGCAAATACAAATACAATTGGGAGTGCTCAACGGAGCTAAGCAGTACTTCACGCCTAAGCATAGGCTAATGCTCTATAAGGCGCAAATTCGGCCGCACGGTGTATCACGGTGTACCAGGTTCCATCAACACCATCTGGATACCTGGTGTTCGTCCACAGTTCGGTTCTCGCGTAGTTTTCTACCTCGTTCTTTCTTCGAGGCTGGCAACGCATTGGTGACGCCCCCGGTGTTACTAATGTCCATGAGCGGCAATGATCACTTACCATCAGGTGACTCGTACCTGCTCGTTTGCCTGCTCAAGGCATAAAAAAATGCTAGAATGCGACCTAACGGAAGTATTTACAGCAATTGTTATTATTCTTTCTTTACAATTCCTGTCACTTCTGCAGCACTGCAGCTGAAAGGTCATTTAGCAAATTAAAAATAATAAACAATATTTAAGAAATAGTATGGGCCAAACTCGACTCCGACATATTTTATCGCTAATAGCAATTGAAAACAAAACCGCATCAAGCCTGGATTTAACCGAAGTCATTGATACTTTTGCAAAAACTAAAGATAAAAAAGATTGTAAATTTAGTTAATTGTTATTTATACAGTTGGTATATATATCATATCAAAGTCGTTGGTATATCATATCAAAAGAGCTTTATCATCGATGATAAAGTAGCTTAGCATTTTTAAAATATTTGTATATTTAATATTTTTACTTGATTAAACCTAACCAGTTTATATAGGAGTGGGGCCCCATTTTCTGATTTGCCCCAGGGCCCTTGGTTACCTAGCTACGCCACTGCATTACATACCAGTAAACAGAACATTTCAAACTATACTGGTATGCAGAATTTCAATGTATATCACGCCAGGAACCCAAACTATAACGCTAGATAGATTCAAAAGTGCACAGGAACCCAGAAGCTGCCCAAACCCTGATACACGTCACCACGGCGGTAACATAAACTAGTTTTTTCAAATCAAACCGAGCCCCGGCGCAGATTATATTTTAATATTCATAGAACGTTGCTTTACGTTTTTAAAAGCGGCGTCGGTAAATGGACTATTTGTATTCTGTGCGGCGCGCGCCCGTTCGCCTTCTGACTGCGACGCCTCAAAATATGTAGTTTCAGCTAAAAACTAGTCGGCTTCCACGCTGAAACATTACAAACATTCATTTTCCAAGAATAATGTTTCACTAAAGCAATACATATAGTGGCTTAAGGATTCTCTAGTTATGAATATTATACTGTGGGAATTAAGAATATGTTATACTTTTTCATGTCATTACGCTGTTTTTCTGTAGCAACAAAACCTCGATTCGATTCAAATTAAATTATTAAAACATTGTTTTGTTGTAATTATTAATATTCGGTGCCAATTCACAATCAATAGGTACAAACAAATTATGAGGCGTGTCAAGAGAAATCATTCAAGTAAAATTTGGTGTATTTCGGCCATTCGACAGAAGTTAAAGAGCACAAGCTCGCGCTTGTTAAAAATAAAAAAGATATTTTGAATATTTTTACACTTAATCTATTTTCCATAGTCCGAACGAGTACATGACAATATCAAATATTTTCAGTTCACCATTTCATAGCTTTATTTTCAAAATTCAAAAGCTCACTACAAATATGAGTGTTACAATTTGAATTGTCGAATGCTATCGATGTCCGTGTACACAACTAATTGGTTCCGTTGTTGATTTTCATTCACGATATTTTCACGCGAAAATAGAATGCCAATAAAGGATCGAATGCAGTAGTGACAGTTCACTGACGGCTCCATCGAGCCACGAGTGTTGACGATGTAAGGCGTTCGCGACGCTGGCGAGTGGCGACCACATCGCCATCCGCCGACTGAAGCCATCATTATGAAACGACACGTAAATACACGTTTTTTTGCTCACTACAAACATAAAAGTAGACAGGATTTGCATACTGGAAAGGTCCTCGAGCCGAACTTTTGCTGGATTAAGTGTTCCAAACATTTTTTCGGAACGCTAGGCACGAATAAGCGCAATCCGCCGCAGCTACTGTTTCTGGGACAAATAAAAAGGATATTATTAATTAACATTTAGAAAAAACTACCTGTTTTTTTTTCGGTTGGGGAAAAATATGAGCACATTTCTAAATAATAATCAAAACCTTATATTAGATTTACATTATATTTTCAGTAAGCCAGATATTTTTAATTTCAAACTGAACTGAGAACTGTTGATTTGGAAGCACCCTGTGTACGTTGTGTACACATCTAATTGGCTCAACTGTCGCAATCCGCTCAAACTGCGTGAGCGGATTGCGTCGAGTTTCAATTGAAAATGGCTTCAATTATACTGTTCATTTAATTTCAATGTTTTAGCTTTTGTTATACGACCATTCAGTCAGTATTTGTGTTTGATCAATAAACTTGAAATTAGTAAGGCTAAAATTGTGTGCCAAAAGTACGGCCGTAGTAGTTTTACAATTTTTTTACGTATATTCCGAATAAGCAAAATACTCCGAAACTTTGCCACAGATTTGTTATACATAAATTGAACTACTCTAAATAAATTCAATGACAACTAATAAATCCACGTACATAATTTTCTCTTGGAAAAAGAGAACGAGTAGCTTCCATAATTTTAAAAGTGCGGTTCACATTACGCCCCTGTTCATTTAACTCCAATTCTGCACCGGTGTCGGTAACAGTAGCCGACCACTGCGAGGTGTGAACCAATACACACACATCGCACCTCCCCCGCGGGTCGAATTACCGGATACCGATCAATCGCAGGCGACATCGACACAGGCAACCCTGCAACTCCTGACACTTCACTTTACGAGCCCGACTTTGTGTTCCGAGTATGGAGAATAGATTAGAAGGAGCGTCCAATTACGGATGGCGCTGCGATGCGATCTACAACAGCTATATTCGAATATCTATTAATCAGACACTAGCGCCATTCATTACGGGTGGCATAACTCAGCAAAATTCACTCCGTCTATATTCATATCGCTCTATTTGTCAGACACTAACGCCATTAGAATGGCCATTATTGGAACCTCTATTTTCAGTAACCAGCTGGACACTCTTTCAACTTTCCCCTCATATGAGATGGCTCTCCTTTTACCTCTATACTCCATGATTCCGAGTACATTCATAATCCCAGACCACGTAATACGTTTATGTAAGTTATTAGCTACATCCATGCTATTAATGATTCGAGTCAATAAGTCTTCTTGATCATGGGCTTACCTACTTCGTTTAAGGTTTATAAATATTTCTTGAATTACAGCTTCAAACATTTCTTAACAGTGTAAAACAATGGTTAATTTTATTTACGAGTATATAACAATTTAATCTGATAACAATATCAGATTTTTTAATGGACCGTAAGGCGTTTGAAAAAATTTCAACAACCGTCATAATCACCAGCTACAGAAGGTTCAGGAGCTAAGAATTTGACTTAAAATCAAATCAATTATTGTGCCTAACATAATTATGCTATGCATTCAAAAATAATTTTTGGGAAGAATTTTTCGTAAAAATATCAAAGATTATTTAATGATGGTACATTTTTGGTGTTATAAGTATGTACCTACATGTGTATATTTATTGGCACCATGTGGTCTCCCCGCGGTAACCGGAGCCGGCCGCACCGACCGCGAGGTGTGAAGCTATCGACTCGTGCTGCCGGTATCGCGGGTGTCGCCTTACCGTTAATTGGCGCGCTGTCATGTTACCATTTCTGGCACAACTCCAGAAACAAGTACATCGACAAGAAATAAAAACCAGACAAGTGCGTGTTAGCTCACGCTAATATAGGATTCCGTAGGTGTAAGCTCATAGTGATAGTTTTCCTTGTTATCATATTATATGTACTGTAATTTTTTATACATGTCTAACACCTACCATAATTTAGTGGGCAGGGGGGAACTCCAACCAAAGCCGAATATTTCCCAAACGGACGGATGGACAAAGAAATAAAGAAATTTCAATTTTGACTATGGAACCCTACAAAAGAATAAGCCATTTAAAGCTCATTTGCAATGTAAGATCTCATCTGTAATATCGAGAAGTAGAATGGTCTTAAAGTTATCCACCAGCGGCAATTGCGGTGGATAAACTGAAAATAATGCTATCATTCATTAACAAATTAGTATGTCTGTTTAGATAACTACAAATGTGATAATAAATACTCCGAATTGATAATTTTAATAACTTAAAATAACTTAAAAGCACAGCAGCTTTACCCGCTACCGTCCCCTACGAGACTAGATTTCTTCGCATTTATTTAATAACTGAGGTATAAAAACAGTATTTTCTGCTTCCTTTGTTTTAGTCTTATTTTTACCAAGCATCACCAGTTTTCAAAAAAATACACACAATGCGAATAAAAACAACGGGGACTCGAATGAAAACTCTTCACATAATTCCAGCTCAGGGAACCCTGGCCTCTTGGCGGTCGGGAATGTAAGGGTTGGGGCGAGCGGAGGGTCACCCGGTCGGCCAGGTCCGATCAACTTTCGCGTTGTGTGAATATTTCGGAACAAACAAAAAGTAACGTGTGTTGACATGTGCAGTTATATTGAAGTTAAATTTTTTTATGGAAATTAAATAAATTAATAAATATGGAAATTAAATATAATCAAAATTTTACCGCTCAGTAGGATCAATCCACTGAGCGGTAAAAGGTATAAGTGAGTCTCCTTACGAAGCGAAGTGTCACAGGTTCGAGTACCGGTCGTTACATCTCTATATCCTATGGTCATGGCAGATATTTTTGTGACAGGTACTGTTTCTTTTCGGGGATGTTAGTCATTTTAAATGCCATGCACTCACAATTCACAATTCATATTTTTTAATACCGATTTTTCGAATCAGGTAAGATGATTATGATCACGTGATCTCAATGAAGTATCATGTACATTGTAAATGTTTAGTGTCCGCGATGATAAAAGTTTAAAATGAGATGTTAGTATCTTACTAGTGTTGTCCACGTCACCACTCCGCGCCATCCTCGACGTATGGAATCCTAGTGTGGGACTTGCTGTGCAGGTAAGCGTTAAAAAGGCACTATTGACAACATTGTCTTCTCACAAGTAGAGCCTTCGAGTTACTTGAAGACCTCCAATGTAACTGCTTCATCTGCCGTAAAGCAAAGATGTACAAGTGGAGACAAGGTCTTATCTTAAATAAGAGACTTAATAATAAACTGTTGTTTTAATGGTGCCAGATTTAGAACAGCTATTGTAATGTACACCCAAAAACTGCCACTAAATATTATAGCGTCTATCGATGGTTGCCAATAACACTGCAATATGCTTCAGTTTACTTCTAGGAGTTACTAGAAATAAAATTTAATGGAGCATACGCCACAGAGAGATACCCTAGCTAGAAGATTGAAGGATGCACCTTTACGAAACGACGGTAGGTTCCATTATACCAACTTACATCCTACTCCATGAAAATTTTTGAATTCTCCAAATACATTTATTAGAGCGCACCCCAAAGTGTGCCCCTAGCGGACCCGAAGCCTCCGCACATGGTGGTCCTGCCGCCGTCGCCATGGCAACGGGGTCAACGACCCTTGCACCGCCACCACCACGCCGGATTTCCCACGTACGGTACAACCCCATCAGTACCATACTTATTACATTTTTCAGGTCACAAACATTATCATTCACGTAATTATAGAACAGATGGAAAACTTTAATAGAGCGAACTAATACTATAGATATTAAAATCAAATTTAATGTTATTAAATTGTAAATAATACCAATACAGCAAAACAAACTAAAAAATGTGTTATTTAAGTAATTGTTACATATTTATATAATAAAAGAACAACATAGATGTACCTACTGGTCCATACTTCAAATAAACAAAAAAAGCCAACTTAACGCCTATTTATTATAACTACGTATAATTAAGCACTTACCACATAAGAAGTTCGATGTTAACTAGAGCGAAGCACGAGCCACTTAATTTTCTTATCAATAATTACATAACCTCATAAACTACTTAACAGTTACGTTAACTACGGCTAATGTTATAACTACTTTCGTATACAAACAGAGGCCACAGGGTAACTTGTTACGCGCGCTACAAAACTTATTTGCACTTCGCCGACTTCACATAAACTTCACACCTAACTTCGCTAGACTTTTGTTTTCAAATATCGAGTGTCACATTTCAAAAACAACATAAAATGAAGAGGAAAAGCAACAAAAACATTCGCGTGCCGGTACATGTCAACGAATGCGGCCGGCCGGCGGTGTTTCCAACGTGTAAAGAAACAAGCAAACGCATTACAACCTGAAATACATCAATTGCAATACCAGCCCTTATACCCGGAGCATACCAACCTTCTCGCCTTCCACGCCGGCACGGCTAACGTGGTCTTATGTACTTTCGAATACGATTTTCAAATACTGCCGCGGAAAACTGGCTTTTCTTCTCTAGATGTAAATGCCAATTTGCTTTCTACCGCTTTTCCACGAATCAATTTCGACTCTCACGCGAACGCATAAAACTTACATTCGATTGCATCAAACGTTCAGACAATGCGCTACGCAATGACGTTTCGACCGTGAAAGATAGCGATATAATTTTCAATGGGAGCGAGGGAGAAGGAGGATCCCGAGGGAAGGTAATACTAGGGGTGCATTTGCGCGTCTGAACGAAACGTAGGCGACCCATAAAGAATCGATCTTGAAGACGTTTTGCTAAAACATAACAGATATTTTAGGGATTCCCTTTGGCAACGCGCTTTCGGCTGTTATGAAGCTCTCACATTGAAATGATAACATCTTTTATTCAATGAATCAATGATAAAAATATCGTGTTATTACGCTTTTATTGTGTTACGATACCGATTTTAAAAATAAAAATAGTTTTTAAGAGGTACTTTTATCCTTCGCATTAGCCTTTAATCAAATCAGTCTCTATCCATCCTCATCTTCAAAACCTCTGGAAGCAATGTCATCAGCTCAATTCAAACAGCATTCATACTTCTGTTTGTTGTTCGGTACTACCTGCTACAGCTACTTCTTTTAAAAATCAATCATGTTTGTTCAGTGTCAAAGAGCCAAGTTACAAATTGACTCCTCGCTTCTTTCTTAGCCTAACATAGATATAACATGGGTAGGTAACAGGGACCACTTGGTATATTGTATTATATTATTAGTTGTTACCAAGTTCTGTTACTTAGTATTACCTAGGTGTTACTAAGAATATCAGTTAGTTATTATTCGTTCGTCAAAGGATAGTCCTTGTAAAATTGTCATATTTAGTGACGTTCATTTAATATCGCTGCGGTGAAGCAACTTCTACCACTTTTTCTATTTCAAAAATAATACTTTAAAAGGGAATAGCAAAAAACTGTAACATTTCAAAAGTCTTCAGCAAAAGACCTTTGCCTATCGGGCATTGACATGAAATCCGTGATGCTAGTGTAAAGAACTGTTCACAAGATCCGTGCGTCGCGGCGCCTTTCAGTCCTACAAATATTTTTGTTATAATTATATAAAAAAACCTCATTATCCTATTTGGAATAATAATCTCCAATCACAAGTTTTAAACTTTGGCGTCTTGTAATTATTATCCATCTTTATCACAACCTCAAAGACTTCTTTCTGTATGACACTGCTGAGGAATGCTGCTCTCTTAATAAAATTACAACATTGCGAATTTTTTTGTCTAATAAAGAAGTCAATGAATCTTATAACTAAAAATCGTAACATAAAAAAATTACTTAAAAAATCCCAACTGCATAAAATACACTAAAACTGGGCTTGTTTTTTCTTTTTAGTTTATTTTACGCAGTCGGTTTTTTTAAATTCTTTTTACTGTTGTAATTGATGATTTTCTTCCTGATTCTTCTCCAGTAACTAAAGCACATTGTGAATCAGGGGTTCCAATAAATATAATAAAGCTATACACCTTGTGTTTCTTTTGGTGGTTCAATTTTATGAATAACAATATAGATTACAAACAATTCATTATTTCATCGATCCTTACTATAAGACAGACATAATTTTGTAGTACGATAATATTAATAAAATTATACCTACACTACAACTTTCAAATCTATTACATTCAATGCAATTTTTACATAAAGTTGTACAAGGCGTACAGAGCCTAAGTCCACATACTCGCACGACGCTGCACAGTTGTCGAATCGCGAGCCAGTGTTTGCACGCGGCAAAGGGAATCACTGATGACAGCCTGACTCTGACAGAATGACAGAATGACAGCGACGGGAAGCGGGTTGCCGCGGATGGGGTCTATACTACGACCTCCGTACGGCAACCTCCGGTTTCTGTAAGCCATTCATCTACGACCGGAATAGACATGTCCTTGTATTTTTAGGCCACGGTAATTGAAGATTCTTCAATGTTACGCTGTCTCGGTGAAGGTGCGTTGGCACATTTTACTTTTGATGTGGATACGTCTATATGCGTTCAATCTACCCGTCCCTTATTTCACATCAACAACATAATGTATCATAAACCCTACGTAATGGGTACTTCACATACATGAAATTTTTAAATTAATTATGTGTTATATAAATAGGCGCACTTTAAATTGTTACCTATATAAATAAAGGCAAGGCACTGAAAGACATTAACAAAGCCTTAAACACCAGTGTTTCCAATAAACGTATAAACGTGCGCTTAAAAAAATGAAACACTTCGAAAAAAGTAGGTAGTGCATCATCTTGGCTTGATATTAGTACGATCAGTATCTCACTATAACAACTAGGTATATCTACAGCCAATCTTTTTTTACTCTTGGATGCGTGTCGTCATAATACCTATCGGGACACCCGTGATTCCTCAATCTTTCCCTTTGAAGAAAATTCGCTATGATCTCGCGACCGGCTCGTTGGTTTGGAAATCTACGATTCAACGACGCGACGACCGACGTACTACTGAGCATGAATCTTATGCTTAATGCTCTATGCTTAATATACCCTACACATAAATATTTGTAAACAACAAAGATAACTGAACACAAATGCCATAGACGTTATAGTGAGTAGGTACATTACATAGAAACTATAAAGATAACAGATGGTACTGTAGCAGCACGCTAATCAACCCCAGGAAGGAAAATAAATAACATACACCCTGCTACTACCATAACGCAGAAGGCGAGGGTAACATGAAAACTTTTATTCTCAACTACCCCGGCTACTGAGTACTGCGAGCTGTATATCGACGCAAGATAATTGACGCATGTGACGTTCTGTTCAGAAACATAGAAACAGCTGCAAGTATCATCAGCGCCGCATCGTCTTCACACGCAGACTATCTTCATGCATTCGTCGACCATCTTCGAGCCGTATTTCTTCATCAACGCAGTCAATTCTTCGCTTGCCGATGCTTCTGTTCCGGAGATGTCTTCCATGCCGTCGCCGCCCGCCGAGTGTGCGTGCGCGCCGGTCTGCGCTGTTTTTATAAGCCGTCCAGCTACGAGAATCTACTCTGCACGACGCGATCCTACGCCGGCATTGGGAGCGCGACAGAAACATAATACGACCTCTCTCACACTTGAAGATTTATATTATTTACTTTGACTATTATTATTGTTTAAATTTTATTGGTAAATATTCTTATATTCTTATTGGCTGATCAAATAATAATTAATTTTATTGGTAGTTTTGCAATGTAGCCGGTGGTATAAATACAGGCAGGGTTGGCAATAAAAGCATTCGATACTATACGCACATAGTAGCAACCTCAAGACTAGTAGTTTCATTTCTCCTCCACTAGACCACTCGGAGTCTGATAATAGTGGACCCCTTACAGACCACTATTACAGTGGTGACCCCGTAACGAGCACCGTGAAGAATACCGCGGAGAAGAACCACCATTACAGTGGTGACCCCGTGAAGAACACCGCGAAGGAGAATCCCTGCACGAACGCCGAGGAAAATCCCTGTTCAAGCACCGCGGACTAAAATCCCTGGAGGAAAATCCCTGCAAGACCGTCACTGAGGAAAATCCCTGCAAGATCGCCGTCGAGTAAAATCCCTGCAAGAATATTAAGAAGAATTTTAAGAAGAATATCAAGAAGGAAAATCCACGCATTGGAAACCCTATCAAGAGCATCGAAGGACTTCAGTATCAAATTCAGCGTAATCAAAAGTCACTATGGAGCGAGAATTGAAGAAATCCGACGCATCGACATCAAACCCGGCCAAGGAACAAGAAATCGCCAGTATATCTCTGTCATTGAGAATACCACCGTTTTGGAGAGATAAACCTCGACTTTGGTTTGTCAGTTTTGAAGCCGCAACGAACGATTTGAAGAAGAGTCAAGCACAACTAGCACAGATGGTTATCGCCCAACTTGAAAAGCAAGACATCGAACAAATTTCGGATCTGTTGTACAACCCACCGGCAACCGACCAGTATAATTCGCTGAAGAATCGTCTGATATCTGCATACGAAGAATCCGACAGTCGCCAGCTACAGAAACTTCTATCAGAAATAGAACTTGGAGATCAGAAGCCTACACAACTCCTACGCAGAATGCGTACTTTGGCGCGAGATAAAGTCCCAGATTCGACGCTACGGTTAATGTGGGTGAACCATCTACCCCCACATGTTCGATCGGTACTAGCAGTGAGCGAAACATTCAGCACGCAGACGAAGCTCGACGAACTGGCACTCCTGGCAGACAAGATGATCGAAAACTGCAGCAGCTCACACATATCGATGATCGAAGGCACTTCAACCAAGGCCAATGATACCCAGTTTCTTCTCGAAGAAATTCGGAAGCTATCATTCGAAGTCGCCGCGCTCAAAGCTTCCCAGCATCAAGCCTGTTACCAGCAACAGTACAATCAGCGCAATCAACACCATCGAAGAACACCTTTTCGTCGCGACCGCTCTGCAAGTAGAAGTCGAACAAGCTCAAGAACAAGATCTCCTTACTGCTACTATCATCGACGTTTCGGTTCCGAGGCAAGAAAATGCACAACACCGTGTACCTTCAAAAATGAAAATATGAAGTCGGAAAACTAACTAATACGCTCGATGCGACGGGATCCGGCGTAACAGAAAAGTCCTACCGTCTTTTTGTCACCGATAAAAAAAGCAAGCTTACCTTCCTTATCGACACCGGAGCAAATGTATCACTTCTACCACCGAGACAAGGAGAGAAGATGAAGCCACTGGAATTTCAACTCTACGCCGCAAACAATACGGTGATTCCGACATATGGAGAAAAAACAATGGAACTGGATTTAAATCTACGCCGACCATTCAAGTGGAGATTTATCGTCGCTAAAGTCAGTAAACCAATCATCGGTGCTGATTTTCTTGAACATCACCAATTGATCGTCGACATCAAAAATAGAAGAATCATCGATGGGAAAACCAATCTTGCATCTCAGTCTTTCGTCGAAGCAACAAATCTACCCACAATAAGAAGCATAGATGTTCGACAATCGTATCACAAGATCCTTGAAGAATATCCTGGAATCACAAGACTAACTTCAATGAAGCTAACGCCGAAGCACAACGTTGAACATTATATCGAAACCAATGGACAACCGCTTCACTGCCGTGCACGTCCAATCGCACCACACCGCTACGAGCAAGTTCGAAAGGAATTCGAAAACATGATCGAGCAAGGAATATGCCGTCCAAGCAAAAGCCCTTGGTCATCACCACTTCACGTTGTACCGAAGAAGAATGGAGAATTACGAGTTTGTGGAGATTACAGAAGACTGAATGCTATTACCACTCCTGACCGCTACCCAATACCGCGAGTCAAGGACTTCACTCATCAACTATCAGAGAAGATTATATTCTCCACCATCGATCTCAACCGAGCTTACCAACAAATAAAAGTACGCGATGAAGACATAGAGAAGACAGCAATAATTACTCCAATGGGATTATTTGAGTTTCCAAGAATGACTCCTGGACTGAAGAACGCTGGTCAGACATTTCAAAGATTCATACACGAAGTACTTCATGGACTCGATTTTGTCTTCGCATTCATTGATGATCTTCTGGTTGCAAGCCCTGATGAAGAAACGCACAAAACCCATTTACGCACCGTGCTACAGCGATTAGAAGACAGTGGAATCACAATCAACCCTTCGAAATGCATATTTGGACAACAAGAAGTTCAATTTCTTGGTTTCACCGTCAGCAAGGAAGGAATCAAACCGCCTGCTGAAAAAGTCAGAGCAATCATCGATTATGCGAAACCAAAGACAATCGAAGAATTAAGAAGATTTCTTGGAATGATAAATTTCTACAGAGAACACATACCTAAAGCCGCTGAAATTCAAGCACCACTTCACGCCTATCTTCACAACACGAAGAAAAAAGATAAAACATCAATCGAATGGTACGATGAAGCCACGAAGGCATTTGAAGCTTGTAAAGTTGCGATACAAAATGCAGCTTTACTCGTTCACCCATCACACGAGGCAACCCTTGCTATCTTCAGCGACGCGTCCGATACCTCAGCAGGAGCTGTACTGCAACAATACATTAATGGGAAATGGCAACCACTTGGTTCTCCGATACTCAACGTAACTACAGTACATTCGACAGAGAGCTACTCGCTATCTACATGGCTATCAAGCACTTCAGAAAAACGTTCGAGGGTCGAAGCCTGATCGTTTTTACCGACCACAAGCCATTAACATATGTACTTCAGAAGAAACCATCACTATCGGAAACACCACGACGAGCAAGACAACTCATATTCATAAGTGAGTTTACGACCGACATCCGTCACATTAGTGGGAAGGACAACATAGTCGCCGACGCACTCAGCCGCATACCAATCGACAGTGTAACGTGCCCTACATCAGTCGACTATCACAAGATCGCCGAAGCGCAAGACAGAGATAGCCATAACATCAAGAATTTATCGAAGCAAAGTAACTTATCCATCAAGCAAGTTACAATGCCAACGACGCATCTACCTATCTACTGTGAAGCCTCAACGTCAACCATGCGACCATACCTACCAGAAGAATGTCGTCGCGAAGTCTTCAATGCAGTACACAACATAAGTCATCCAGGTGTTAGAACAACAAGAAAACTCATCACTGAAAAATTCTTTTGGCCTTCAATGCAAGTGGATGTTGGCAACTGGGCGAAGCAATGCATTCAATGTCAAAGATGCAAAGTTCAAAGGCATACATCAAGCAGCCTAGCTTCATTTCCACCTACGGAGAGATTCGAACACCTGCACGTAGACATCGTCGGACCATTACCTACGTCACCGCAAGGATATCGATATCTCGTAACGATGATCGACAGAACAACAAGATGGCCAGAAGCGATACCTACCGATGACACTTCAGCTGAATCCGTTGCGAAGATTATTTATGAAAATTGGATTACTCGTTTTGGATCACCAAAAACCATCACAACCGATCAAGGAAGAAACTTCGAAAGCAACCTATTTCTCAAACTTCTTCAAACAATGGGAATACAGAAGACACGTACAACGGCATACCATCCTCAATCAAACGGAATAGTCGAACGATGGCACCGTACATTGAAGACAGCACTCAAAACTCGTTTATCGCAACATACAAAGTGGATTGATGAGCTACCTACAGTGCTATACGGACTACGAGCAACACCGCGTGCAGACACTAGTCTTAGCGCCGCTCAGCTAACCTACGGCCACAGTATAAGACTACCGTGTGACTTCTTCACTTCAACATCGGCAAACAATCAAGAAATGAATTACGATTACGTCAGTCAACTTCAAGAAACAGTCAACAGAGTTTTATCGTCGCAATGCATATCATCACATGAAAATAAGAAATCATTATTCATTCATCAAGATTTGAAAACATGCAAGCAAGTTTTTGTTAGAAACGACGCGGTGAAGAAGCAATTTCAACCTACCTACGATGGACCGTATAAAGTCTTAGAGCGAGATAGCAAGACTTTTAAATTACAAATACCCGGAAGAAAATCAACAGTAATATCAATCGACCGACTTAAGCCTGCCTATATTATCAATGAAGATACTTCAAGAGACTTATCATCATCATCATCACATCAGTCACCAGCGAAGCAGCATGAAGACTCATCATCATCATCCCATATCAAACCTATCTTGAAGACTACAAGACATGGGCGAGTCGTCAAGCCTCCGGTACGCTTTCGCTAGGGGGAGAGTGATGTAGCAGCACGCTAATCAACCCCAGGAAGGAAAATAAATAACATACACCCTGCTACTACCATAACGCAGAAGGCGAGGGTAACATGAAAACTTTTATTCTCAACTACCCCGGCTACTGAGTACTGCGAGCTGTATATCGACGCAAGATAATTGACGCATGTGACGTTCTGTTCAGAAACATAGAAACAGCTGCAAGTATCATCAGCGCCGCATCGTCTTCACACGCAGACTATCTTCATGCATTCGTCGACCATCTTCGAGCCGTATTTCTTCATCAACGCAGTCAATTCTTCGCTTGCCGATGCTTCTGTTCCGGAGATGTCTTCCATGCCGTCGCCGCCCGCCGAGTGTGCGCGCGCGCCGGTCTGCGCTGTTTTTATAAGCTACTTTTTAACTAATAAGATTTTGACAGCTCATTTCATTTTTTTTGTAGCTTCACAATCCACAGACTGATCCTTTACATTGTATTGCTGGTTATATAGAAACTTGCTACATTTATTTTACGCGGAGATACCACTCGTACTTAATTACGCAACACAAAGGCTCGGTTTCAATTTTGGTACTCACGATGGCACAAATTCAGAATCACTTGAAAAAGTATCCTATAAAGTGATCGAACCGCAATCCAACACAACCCAGTTCCGTTTGAAAACAAATCAAAATCCGTTCGGGGATCGTTTGAAACGGTACTTTAAAAATAGTGGGGCTTTGAAAGGGTGACAGCACAAAGGTCTGAGAGAGCTAATTACTGCGTCACCGAGCGGTGGAATCCATTTCAGGCTTTGAAAAGATTCAGGCTAATTATCATCATGCATCTTGGTAGGAGCGGAGAACTCCGCGTACGTAATTACGTCCCAAGGAATGTAAACGTTAGTTTTCAGTTAAAATCCTTTGATTTTGGCAACCGCGTATCTCGCACGACAACCGTCTTTTGATCTGGTGAAGTTTGTTCGTAGCGCCGCCGCGCCATCGCTTCGCGCTCTAGATTGATGTCAATTGGAACTTTATTCATGTTATTAAAGGAATAAGATTGACAGTTTGGTTCCTATATTTCAGGTAGATGATTACATTGCATTACATATACCTATCATTTTATATTATAACATGTAATGGTCACTCATAATATGATCGATAGTTTTTTTCTTACTTATAAATTTAAAGGCTAAACCAATCAAACGCCCTTATAAGGGAAAACCGAAGGGAAGGGAAAACCCGAATCTATTTCGGAGTGAACCGAAAGGCGATGAACAGTCCGGAGGTTTGAATAGGGAAATCTAGGAGCACTGGAGCTTCAAGGTTTGAGTATAACATAATGGATAACATTAGTTGTAATAGACCACAAATGTTTAAGCTGTTTCAGTTTACAGATCAGAACTCTGTTATAAATATATCCTACGCAAGAGCAATGAATAAGAGATATCAAGGCTCTCAATGAACACGGAGCAAGGTAAAAGTGAATACAACTCTGTTTAAGGCAGTAAAGAAAACTTTACAGAAAGTTGAGTTACAAAGTGACAGGTCGGCAATGGAGTTCCCGACGCCCGGCGCGAGGCGCCCCGGTCAAGTTACTTTGAAGGCCGCCCGCCGCCCGCCGCCGCCGCTCGCCGCTCGGTAACAAAGTAACGACGTCAACTTTAAGTGCCTACATAACCTTCCAGAATTTGATGGCAGAAAATTCTTTGACAAATTTCTTAACTTCTTCATTGAGTGATTTAACAATTTAGCTCTCGACTGCTAAGTAATTGCACAAAAATTTTTGAAATGTTTTAGTTTTATACAATGTAAAATATAAATTTAATTGCATAGAAAGAGAGTGTACAATTTGAAATGGAAGAGCGTCATCCTTCTTCAAGCCATCTTGCTCTTGCTCCTGGATCACACAAAACAGGACATGGCGTCACATGTAAAAAACTTTGTTTTATCGGAATTTTCAGTTGAGTTGCATTTTGTCGCAGCAGTTGCCAACGAGGTGCACTCCGACAGTGTTCGGAAGACGGCTAGATAAGGTTGTAAGTGGGCAGTCGAAACGGCGCAATCAAAGCACGGCGCAGATCAAAGGCAGGCTAATGGCTTTTAAGCGGGAGGGGCGCGACTTGAAGTAGTTAGGGCGAGTTGTTGCGTACACTCGTTTTTGTTTCGGCCTCCTTGTCTAATGAAAGTCACTTGTATCGTCGCGCGACACTGGCGTCTGCCGCAAGCCGCAAGCCGCATGACGTATGCCGCATGCCGCAGGCCGCATGCCGCATGCCGCACGTCATTCTCACGGTCATACATAGCAGCCAGCAGCATTCACACTTGGAATGAGTTTTTTTATAAATAAATAAAAACCTTTTTAGTAGAATAAAATGGTTACATGTTTGGCCAAAATACGACCTGTTGCTCACATATCAGTTTTATTCCTCAAACACACTCGACACACGAAACAGATTACAGAATCATGCCATGTGAATCTAAGATGCTTCAACTGATAAGAGCGTATTATTTCTGCCAAATTAGATCTCGGGAACCAAAATTACACGGATCTCTATCACAAGTACCCACAATTGATATTATTTTATGTACTTAGGGGAGTCCCTAATCCCTAATCAGTGTTTGACTCTTCATCTGGACTTCATGAATGTGCAAAGTGCATTGGGGTATGCTCTGGGGGTTCACGTGGAAAAGATACTTCTTTAGTACTTACGAGGCTTGAGGAGTGTGTGTTCGGATGTAAGATAAAGAGTGGGAGTATCAGACCAATCAATCTCCTTTATGCATCATCATGCGACAGATGCGACCATCCTCGGTCGGCCGTACCATAGTACGGCCCCATGGTTATAACAACAAGGTTAGTTACCATCCTCCTTTTAGCATGAAAGATTATGTCTTTATGTATTTGTAATGTTGAAGCGGGTTCCCGACTGCCCAGATTTCTCCTTAACATCCCAGGCATCAACATTGTTGTTACTAATGTCCGGCAGAAACTCATATCCTAATATATGCATAGTTCTCAATGTGCTTCTCCAGTGACTATCCCTTAGAATACGCGTAAAAAATCTAAGGCCATAATTACGCTTCCAAAATTAAGTGCACGCTTAAAACACTGCACAGCCACTTAGCGCCATGTGAAACCCAAAGGACGCTGCTCCCAAATTTACTCCAAAAAAAATTGTAAAAAGCCGGACTTGACTAACGAAGGATTTTACTAATTTTATTAAAGGTATAGCACCGAACCCTTTCAATGAGGAAAGCGCTTTTGGAACTTTCCTTATGCTTTAACATATCTGGCCAACTTTGAGTGGGCATAACAACAGGACACACAAAAATGTCGGTGAGCTTGTGCAGTGGCAGCAGGGCCGCAGATTGGAGACAGGTTATTGTAAACTACGTCCGCTCATGTTTTTGACTTGACGCAGGTAGAGAGACACAAGATTGAATTGATTGAAGAAATATCCTTAAGACTTGAGGAAAAAATTATTTTCATTAACGTTTCTAACTAAAATTCAGTTATTGAGTCAAAAGTAAAAATATTACAAATTTTGACTTTGACTTTGACTTTGACCTGGAATATGGTTATATCCAATTGGAATTTGGACGAGTACTAAAATTGCTTATTTTGCAGTAACTTATTAATTAAATAATAGATGGTTCTATTTCAACGTTTCAGTCATCATTGAAGAAGTATTTACAGTGAAATTTTAAGCATTTTCAGCTGTCTGTAATACTCAATTTAGTTATTGGGTAAAATGACGGAGCACACTAATTTAGGAATATGGTATCGTATAGAATTTGAGTGCAAAGCAAACATATGCGGAGTGATGAGAGTGCCTGCACGAACTTAATGTACAATCGTGCGCCGCTTCATTATATCAAAAAAAGCATAACCAAAACAGCTTTGATAGCTTTGATGTGAAATAAAAAATTCAATTCCGCATCTGCATTTAAAGACCCACCAAACGGTGCTTTGCCAACTTTTTGCGTAATAGTTTTTATTCACCAAAACCTACTACACACTGTAAAAAATCAGACGAAAAATTCAAACGTACCAATCCACTTTGGACAAAAAGCCGACTTTTTTCCGATGTACGTTTTGATTGAAACATAACGTGAGCATGTGGGAGCGCTTTAAAATTTAAAATTCCGAATTCTGCCTCAAGTTTGAATTCAATCGCTAGTGTTGCCAGCTGCGGCGAGGCTCGCGGGACATTCGGAGTGTTTATCGCTATCGATTGCTCGTAGTCTGCTAGTCTGTAGAAAAATAGTCTGCAAGTCCATTTTCTAATGCGAAGACTTATTTAAAATGATAGGTACGGTTTCTAAAGATGTCACCGTGAAAAATTAATGAAAATACATCTTTTTATAGACTTAAAATAAAAAGTACTATTATTGCTTAAGCTCGCATTACCTTGATGACAAATCCCGCAATAGATCGCGGGCTACGTGGCCACCACTGCACCACCTCTCTCCCTAAGTCGAGACTCAGTCGTTGAACTTCGATCCTGAATTGTTCTTTTGGTGTCTGCAATATTTCGGGCTCGATTAATCTGTGCAGCCGATGGAACACCGCTAGCCGGCGCCCGGCGCTCCGTACTCAGTACTCGATACCACTCTACACACGCGCTTAGACATTCATCTTGCACTACCCAATAACGGTATTATACCGTTTACCGGTTTGCTTAATAGCGTTTCAGTAATTCTGAAGTTTGTAATAGACTAAGTACGCTTTTGTAAAATGTATGTACTCTTTGTTTCTTTTTAAATTGATAAATGTGGTCGTCAGAATGACAGAAAAAAACATAAAAAATTAAAAATGGTAGTTATAATATTTTTATGAGAATTCTCCAATGCCTTTTATACTGAACTATGATGTCAGTAGTAAAAGTTTAGCGTAATGTTATGCCTTTTTTTATTATCAACGTGTTATCTAAGGAGATACTATTATATAAGAAATTCTCCAATTTCAATGCAAAGTTTCAAATCCTATTTTTTAAAAAAACCTTTTTTCACCTTTGTCAGTTGAAAGCTTGAGGAAGGCGAGTGCATTTTTGGTTTGAAATCGATTTGAGTAGAGACTCGGGGCTCGGGGCTCGGGGCTCGGGGCTCGGGGCTCGGGGCTCGGCGGTGAAAACGTTAGCGCGTCGTGAGACGCCCGCCGACTATTTGCCAACTGAAATTAACTTTTCACAAGACGGTCAGCGCGCGCGGGCTTATTCTGATGGCGTCTTTACGTCTTACACTAAAAAGATGCATATAGTTCGGTTGACTGGACAAATATATTATTAATAACCGAAACACTGTCACTAGACCCATTTTTCAGACCTTCAAATTGTACCGTGTAACAAAATACGCTTTTCGAAAAAGTTTTCAAGCAAATATTGGCTTCGGTTTTACATACAAATCATTAACATAATTAATTTAGTTTACTTTTTTAGGATTCCGAACGTAAAAAAACGAAAAATGAAACACATACATATAGGATCACTCGTGTGTCTGTCGTGTGGCATGTCAAACGAAAGGGCTTATTGTCAGAATCTCAAATATATTTTTATTATAGTTCTACAATAGTTTTAAAATTATTCAAGAAAGAACGAAAACTGAACAACGTAACAACTCAAAAAAATATAGAGAATAGTTCTTTACTTGAATATTATCTATAAGAAGTCTATGTTATTAAAAAAAGGCAAATAAAAGTTTAGAAAAATAATCAACACACGGAAACCTCTCCAAGCAAGTTTAACTCGCACTTGTCAAGTTTATTTGATTTTTTCAATTACATATGTATATAGTGGCTAAGATAGTATTTTTAGACGCGCATTGATGGTGGCTGACTTAGTAATTCAGAGGACAATGTAGATTTTTAGAGGAGAATATTGCTATTAAATAGAAGTCAGTTAAAGCACTTAAAGTAAACAGATTGCGCACAGACCAAAAGCTTTTCACGGCTGAACTACCAGGCGTTCTTGCGACACAAGTCCACAGTCCAGAATATGGCAGCAGGCCGCGGTCGCCGCGGGCGCGACCCAGATCCTTTCAGCTCATTTACGCTATCCCTGTTAGTCATCGCAATCGTCTGGAGATACGACTGTAGCTCGTCAACACACACGCTCCTCACTGGCGACCCTTTCTTCATCTTTCATGAATGTGTCAACTTCAAAACGGATTCCTACTTACACGCTATCTGTTAACGCAGTTTTGGGGTACAACAATTTGGTTACAATTCGTATCTTGTTTGTTCAGTTCGACTGCGAAATCTATGTCAGTACATTAATAATGATTTGGCATCCTACTTTTAAATGCCTCAATCTCTTCAGTGCATTATTTATCTTGCTAATCAACGAATAAGGTTAATTTAAATGATGATAATGAAAATCTTTATTAGACGTTGACTTCATTATTAGACGAAAAAATTCAATGTTGTCATTTTAAAACTTAGCGAGAATGATTGTTTACACAACTGTAAATCGTTATATATCCTAAACTGTTACTTAAAATAAAAAATGATGAATGAAACCTTAAAATCATTTTTAATAACTATTCAACGATAACCCATTCGATAGGTTTTGAGAAAAAAACATTTAAGACACAATATTGCGCCAAAAATCGGCCATTTTTTTTACTTTTGATACCCTCAGTGTCATTCTCACAATTAAGATGAATTTAACGGCACCTCAAGCTGAAATCGATCAAGCCGTTTAGGCTACAGAGCGTGCCAAAGAAAAATACTTACATACACACATACATACACTCATATACATAACTCTCCTGGCGCAGTTGGGTAAACAATTGGTTGCGTGCTATATTACAATCTAGTAATTTGGAATGGATGAATGTATTTCAAACACCCGCCCAACCTATCACCACATTTAGCTCAACTACCTCTTACCTTAGTTAGGTAATAGCGACAAAAAGACAATGATGGAAAAATAAGCTCTTTTTACAGTCTCTTTTGCTAACGCATATCTAAAACACCAAAAACGTAAAGAGCGTCACCGACGCGTACCCAGAGATGAAGGAAGACCTATAGCCGTGTAGCTAGTATGAGAGGTGTATATTGTATGTATCACACCTCTCCATGTAACAAGCAGTGCTATAAATGCTGTACCAGCGGATACGTAAATAAATGCGCCCCAGTAAACTAGATCGCACTCGTAATTCACACTCCGCGAGCTCTGTTTCGCAATTAATTTTTTAACGCGTTGTAAAGCTGTAAGGAAATAAATTTAACGCCTGTTTGCGTTAACCACCGCTCGTGATTTAACACCTTGACGTTATGATGTTATAATTATATGAACGGCTGCTAATATCGTCCGTTTACATTTATTTTAGGAGCATGACATGGAAGCAAATCTTGCCGTAGCTAGTGATATTTATGATAACGTAATTTGGGATGTAGGAAGCGTCATGTCTCTGCTCCTGGACCCAGCTAAGTACTGAAAGAAACACCTAAGCAATATCACTCCAAAACATCCTGAAGACCTTGCGGTCTACTGGTGATTATCATCCCAGCGTTTGTTTAATAATTTGTAGTAATTACTTGGATATCTGAATCTAAACATGCTAAAATATAGCGTAGTATTTCTCACTACTATTGAGCCATTACTTACTCAAATCCAGAAATACTCATCTCAAGAGCGAACCATACTACCATTCTCAATCATATTCTAAAATTACACGTATCATATTCCATATTCATTATCAAGACATCTAACTTCACTATTAATTATGTATTGATAGAACTACCTTCAGTATTAATTATGTATTGAGAGGACAGATAATTCCGGAACTATTACCAACTCCGGCACTTGAGTCGAACACACTCGTACCGCCGCACGGCAGCTCGCGTGATAAGCTGCCAGCCGCTTATTACACAAATCAATATTTAGTTAGACTCCCCTCCGGCCTAACTTCGTCCGTACACCGTACAAGACAATCATACGCAATTATAAGTGATTGCGTCTCCTCCAGACCCCCTGCCCCCTGCCATGTGAGACTCGACCTTCTGCGGCGGTGATACGTGTGTCGAGTTGGTGTTACATGTATCGATGGTAAACACGTGTAGTGATCAGTGAAAGCTATCTATCTACTAGAATTGTTTCGAGCAATATGAATTAAAACGACGGACTGATAGCATAGATAAAATAGAATGTTCAGTGACTTAGGACCATAGATAAAAATTAAGGCACGTTACATTGGCACATTCATGCTTCAGAGCGTATTTGAAAAACCTATCCAGACTTGTTATCGTCAGATAGCATTGTCGTATGAGATGCTGGACAGGTACAGAATTTTCTACATGCAATTATTCACTAAGCCCTCGCCCAGTGTACACTCTAGTAAGTTCGTAATTAAAGCCTCCTGAAGTTCGAATCAAGAGGCTAATTTCCTTTTTCTTTTCATTGATTTTTCTTCTTCATTAAACTTTAAACATATTTTTTGAAGTAATGATCTACGGTATGGCATAATTATATACCTACATTTAAGTCTTAATAAACAGATCGCTATGCTCTGTCTATATGTTACAAACTCTGTCAGTAGTTCATATTGACAGAAAACACAATTTCCGTTGGTGGGGGCGCCGGGCGCCCGGGCGGATTCCGCACGATTTCCCGCTAATTGTAGCGATTACGAGTTGAATCAACTGAAACGGGGCGCCCCTGGCTATCGACGGCTGCGGCCGTCAATACATTATAACTGACGCTTTCTACTGCAACTGACAAAGCATGGGCCATACTCAACCACGCTGCTCCACTGTAGATGGACCTTTATGGCTAATTCGAGAGTCAAATTGGGAACTGTAATGAGGGTTTATTTTAAGTTAATGTTTGACCACAATCCCACCTGATGGTATGTGGAGATGTGGTACAAGGAAAGTACATTAACTTAGTAAAAGTCTATTCACTCTTTGGTTGAAGTCATCCACGTCATAGGCAGTTGGGATTGGGAACGCCGACGCAGGCAAGTTATTCCAGGCCTTCGCGGAGGGTATAAAGAATGACGGGGCAAACTGCGTCGTCCGTACCGGCGGGATGTTCCCGAAAAAAGGATGGATACCCACCCCGTGCGCCGTGTCGTTCGATGGAGAAACGGAGCGCGAGACCGAACCGCCTAAAGTTGAGTTTCGAGGGTATCTCTATTCCTAACAACTGATGGCAGTCGGTATAATCCAAGGACCCATTCCGAAAAGAAGGAGCCAATGTGAGCGGTCTCCTTTTGGCGGCTACGTTTTAGTAGCGTTGAATCTCACAAGATCGACTTCGCCCTGTTGCTTCGCCCCACTCACACGCAGCCCGAAGTGTGAGATTAACACGATCCACTATTCATTTCTGTATGTTATTTACGTATACTATTTTAACAAATTAAAGCAGCTGATTAAACATAAATTTCTTACAACCATAATACAAAACCTTATACAAAACACAAGACAAGTGATTTTAACGACATGAGATGACAGCATGTTAATATACGCCTAGTGCCATCTGTTGACAGGAGGCTAAACTAAACACTATTAGGTATTAGAAAAAAACATAATTTTCAAAGTTTATAGAAGTACCTTGCAATTTGAAAATATTCGGAAATTGAATAAGCATTATACTTAAATAATAAATATAAAAAGTGTGCGTTGGCCGGGAATCGAACCCGGATCAACTGCTTGGAAGGCAACTATGCTGACCATTACACCACCAACGCCACGTAGAGACGCTTTCAATTTACTTAATTTCATAGCATGAATTTTATGTCATTGTTTCTATTACTTGTACCTACTATCTTTACTAAATTAACACATTTTTGTACATAATAATAGATATTGTAAATCGATAAATACCTAAACAATTTTGACATTACCTTTTATGTAACGGAAGTCTAAAGGACACAGTAAGATAAATGTTTCGAATATTATTTTTATCAATGATTGAAGACTTCTTTATCAACGATTTTTGATAATCTTAAATAAGTAAATCTGATATTTTGTTGGCACAATCCTAGTAATTGATCGGTGACGTGTCGGCAAGTGGTCGCCGGTCACCGAATTTATTGATAAGGAAGGAAGGCATATCATGTATTCCACCGCTTATTATAAGTATATAATATGTCAAATTTTCACAATAAATACTATTTTAGTCATAAAATCAATTCCCGCTTTGGAGGAGTGCCGTCTTTAAGGGATCTTTAGTAAAGTAGGAAGACTTAACATAGTTTCATAGTCCCTTTGTCCGTCCGCGATTTAGCTTAGTGACTCAACAGTAGAAAGTTGCAATTTGGTGTGGTATTTGACACTATGATAAACTAAAATCTTACCTAAGGTATTTTTTTCTTATCTATCCCAGTGTGAGGGGTATCGTTGGATAGGTCCTTCGATTAGGATAACCAGACACAGGCTTATAATTTTAGGGTTAAAATTCTACTGATGGATCAAAGATTTTTGTGGAGAGTCCCCGACCCTTGAGCGCCCCTTTTGTGTCGATGCATAATTATTAAATATCAGTGTTGCGCCCCTCTAAAGAAAACTCACTAACTTTGCTAACTCCATTCTAAATAGAATGATAGTGGTTTGTTATGCTTATTAGGATACTAAGAATTTATTGTCGAACCAACTCTAAATATCTGAGATAAACAATTTCCCAGAAACGTGAAAAGACCTCAGAGTGAACACCTTGGCAATTTCGCATGGAGTTTCAGTGATCTGAGACCTACCCTTTGACAAGCATCCTAAAATCCGACATAGGTACTGTTTAACATATAACCGATTTCCTCACGACTTCGGTCCGTTATCAGTATGTCGGGAGCCGGAGTGCCGGCTTTATACCGATTACCGGAGGGAGGGCCAGCTAACACGATTACAACAATCACTGCCGATAAACACTGTTTGTGTATTTGTGCTGATAATCCCGCACTCAACGGAAGGATTATTTCCTTTGCTGGCCACAGTGGCCACTGACTGCTGCACTGTTTGCTTACACGTGTTACCGATACCACCGATACCTTATCTGGCAAATAACTTTAATACCAAATTCTTTATTTGTGAACTGTTTTGTTAAGTACGCGAGTGACCAGGCTTATCACAGGGAACTCTATTAATTTGAAGATAGACCTACAACTTATGCTTTATTTAAATGCTTCACATTATGAGCTTATGAGGAAAATTAATATACTTACCTATCTACCAACGTATTGGGTCCAGTCCAGATGAAATTAAAAACTTGGACAGCCCTAGAAGTTAATTTATGTCGGAGGCAATATTACTGGTAAACTTTAATCAAATTTCTTAGAGTGAAATAACTATATTAATACATCATCTAAAGACAAAACGTTACAACTTCTTATATCAAAATATTCTATTATCATTTCATTCTTCTTCATCTCAGATCAGCTTATTTATTGATCTGAGTCCTTCATACGTCTGTTGCCACGGTAGTTTCGCGACGCGCGTCGGTTGTAAATACAAAACAAAGATAATTAAGGTACCCCTGTAGAGCTACTTTGACGCTTCAAAGTCGCTACGTACCTATACATCTAAAAATAGTTTCATTGAAATGTTTGATGTTCGCGAAAACAAGACAAGAGATCCTTCCGGCCTAACCCTTTCACTTCAAACGACTTTGTTTTTGTAAAGCGAAAGAAGAGCCGGCTACGCGGTAGAGGCGGAGGCGGAGGCGGCGGTGCGGCTCGACAGTCGACAGTCGCTCGATGACAATACCACTCGAACGAGGATGCTAATTAAAAAAACAGTAAACGTCACGTTACCGTTGAATATGAATTCCGGATTTCCCGATGCGATCTGGTCGCGGTTACTGCACAAAGGAATCAATTACGCGCTGCGGCGCGAGTGCGGTGCGGGGCGGATGCGGCGCGGGTGCGGTAGCCGGCCGGGAAGACAACGATATTGCGCTGGCACTCGTGACGCGTCCTTCACCATTCCCGTGGCTCACCTTTACCGCGGGCACTACAAACGAACAGACAGCTTACGTTAATACGCAAAGACAGAGTAATGGGTTTCAACAGAGTTTAGAAGTAATAAGTATCGAGGGTCTGAGTGTCGTGGCCCTGATTAGTACAACTCTACATATGCGTTTGAATAATGGTGGTGTGTAATGTAAATACTGGTTTTACTACGTTTCATCAATGTAGTACATACCTAGTAGTCAGGTCGACATCCAACCGTAGTCTCGCAGATCCATGGACAGTAAGAAAACACCTGGAACTGTGTCGTCATGATGACTTCATAGTCACAGTCACAGTCCAAGCGTCATCGCTTCATATCTGACAAGATTAGTTTTCTACCGTTTAAAACTTAAAGTATGCCTTGTAGCCACGTAATTTTTTACATTGCCTCCTCTGTACACAGCGAAGGTTCACTTAGGTTTCAACCCAAGAAAGGATGGGTGAATAATAGCAACTTGGAGTGTTTTATGTAGAAAATTTTATGAACTAGCTCGCTTCTTCCGAATTTTGAAAAATTGTTTGTTAGAGTATCTTTCAAGTTATTTAAAGTCTGTGTTTAAAGTAATGACATTGTGCCAGTTCTAAATGTTGCTGGGGCGCGTTGTCTCACGAGTTCGGCCCTCGTCTCTTTGAGCCGCAGATCAAAGCACACGCGCTTCTATTAGCCCTGATTACAGCGGCGCACTCGAGGCGCCTCCCCGCTGCCGCCTCGCCGCCTCGCGCCTCGCCTCGCGCTCTTGCCTCGCATTGTCTCCCCGCATCCCCGCGATCTGCGGGTTAAGATGCCTTGTAGCACCATTGCAAGTTTAATTTTAACTTTGTTTAAACTTTGTGTCGAAAAAAGAATTAATAGTTTGCGGTGACTTTAATGTTGACATTTTAGTAGAATCTTCTATAGCTGCTAGGTTACTCGCATTGTTTAAGTGTTTTAATTTAAATCCTTCGTTTACTGAGCCTACCAGAATAACTGCAACTTCACGTACTTGTATCGATAATGTATTTTGCAATTGTGAGATATTAGACAAAGAAATACTTAGCAAGTTGAGATCAGACCACTGTGGGCAAAAAATAGCGGTACGTAACAGCCACGATAATAAGAAAAAAATAATAAAATATAGACCCGTGACAAAGAGAAAAATATCACTTTTTAAAGAAAAAATTCAAACAAAATTGCGTAAATCAGTGTATTCTCAAAATGGTCATCCTATTAATCTTTACAATACATTGTCTAAAAATATTAATGACGAGTTTAATCGAATATTTAAATTCAGATACATAGAAGAAAGTAAAAATAGTAAATTTAGCGACTGGGCTACTGTAGGTATTTTTAAAAGTAGAAACAAATTATACGAGCTTTATGACGAAAAACAATATAATTTTTCTCCCTCATTTCAGGAATACGTAAGAAATTACTCGAAAATTTTCAAAATCATCTGTACTCAAGCAAAGTCAATGTACATAAAGGATAAAATAGTTAATTCGGATAATAAAATAAAAACCACCTGGGATATCATTAAAAATGAGACCGGCAACTCTAAATCTTGTGACTTTAGTTATGAAATAATGATTAATGGAAACAAAATCACTTCTGATAAAGAAGTGGCAAGCGTTTTTGAAGAGTTCTTCCGCAACATTCCCGTTAAATTAACTAGTACACTATCCTCTTCTTCAACAGAAGCATTTTATCTATTAAGAGATAATGTTAAGGAATGCAATGTGGTATTTGACTTTAAGCACATTACAATCAGGGACATAATTAAAGTTTTCCAGTCTCTGAAAGTAAAAAGTACGGGTGATCTCTGGGGTATTTCAGTAAAAATAATTCGTCACATAATAGATATTATAGCTCCTTGTTTAGTTGTAGTTTTTAATAAATGCATAGATCTTGGTGTATTTCCAGATCTAATGAAATGCAGTAAAGTTATACCATTATTTAAAACAGGTGAAAAAACGGATATTAATAATTATAGGCCAATTTCTATATTACCAACACTCAGTAAGATCTTCGAAAAGATCATACTGAATCAAATGCTAACCCACTTCAACAATAATAATTTATTACATCCGGAGCAATACGGTTTTACTAAAGGTCGTAGTACAACAGATGCCGGAGCCAGGCTCTTAAAGCATATATATGAAGCATGGGAGTCGTCGCAAAATGCTATAGGTGTATTTTGTGATTTATCAAAGGCGTTTGATTGTGTTGAGCACGATACATTAATATCTAAACTTAGTCACTATGGCGTGAAAAACAAGGCCCTTAGCTTGCTCGCATCTTATTTAAGTAATAGGATACTAAAGGTTAATATAAACGATGAAAAGTCATCAGGGTCACCTACTGTGATGGGTGTTCCGCAAGGCTCGATCTTGGGCCCTTTTCTTTTCCTGGTGTATGTATATAAATGACTTACCACATTATGTTAAAAACCATGCGAACATTGTGCTGTTTGCAGATGATACATCATTAATATTTAAGACTGATAGGAATAAAAACAATTTTGACGATGTTAATAGTGCTCTGTCGCATGTCTCACATTGGTTCACTATAAATAATTTACTTTTAAATGCAAAGAAAACCAAATGCTTAGAATTCGTGTTGCCAAATGTAAAAAAAGTAAATAAATCTCTTAAATTAAATAATGAAACATTAAATATAGAGGAATCCACGGTTTTTTTAGGGGTGACCTTGGACAGTAAACTGCAATGGGGCCCGCACATAGCATCTCTCACAACTAAACTTGCTAGGGCTGCTTATGCTGTTAGAAAAATAAGGCAGCTCACTGACGTCGACACTGCTCGGCTTGTTTATTTTGCATATTTCCATAGTGTTATGTCTTATGGCATTTTACTGTGGGGCAAAGCAGCCGGTATAGAACAAATTTTTGTATTACAGAAAAGAGCCATTAGAGCTATTTATAAACTAAAATCAAGGGAGTCCTTGCGTGTCAAATTTAAACAAATAGGTATACTTACAGTAGCTTCCCAATATATTTATAATAATTTAGTGTTTATACGGAATAACATAACTGCATATAAACAAAATTGTGATTTTTCAAATCGTCAAACAAGAAGGATGCATCAATTGGCTACCTCTTCGTACCGTCTTTCTAAAGTGCAACGTTCTTTTATGGGACTAGGTATAAAATTTTATAATAAAGTCCCAAAACAAATACATGACTTACCGGTGCAATCTTTTAAGAAACGTGTAAAGGCTCAGCTCTTAGGCAAGGGCTACTATAGCATTAATGAATATTTAAATGACAAGGATGCTTGGAAATGACTAGCTAGGCAACCAGTTCTGCACAGGTTAAAGAATACCTATTTTTGTAATAGATATAAGTTTTATTTTTAAAAGATGTGCTGAGGAGTTTCTTTACGGCTTTTCTTCTCCTCCATAACAAAGCACCTTTCCGAAAAGCTGGTAGATTAAAAAAATGACGTGCATAAGAGTATCAGTGATACCTACATGAATAAAGATTATTTCATTTCATTTCATTTCATTTCATTTCATTTCATTCAATTAGCTCCTCTTCTAACATACGCTTTTTGAAGTTTTCCGCCAGATCGCTGACGTTACATTGTTCGAACGCCAGAGTAATCAAGCTCCGGCAATATTTGATGGTCAGTTTGAGGGAGCTCCTAATCAATGTAGGTTCTGATTGGTAATGTCCTACGCGTTTTTCACCAAAAAATCAGGACTCTAGAAACTAAATCCGAACCAGGTAATATAATTTGTCCTATTTGTCTGACTAGTGTACAAGTAAAAGCATTGGGACGGGACGCCATTGCCCTAACACCTTACAGAATATTGCCTAAACAGGCAGTCGAAAATCGTACTATAGAAATAATGCTCGGTATTTCTCTAACTGATTGAATCAGGAGCGATGAAATCCGTACGCAAGCAATAGATACCGGTATTACTCACAGAACACACAAAATACAACTGAAGCGGTAACGTTGACTGCTGGCCTCGTTGTAAGGAAGGAAGATCTTGAATGGCCACCATTTAAAAGGCCACACCATGGCAAAAAGAACATAGGCCGCATTTCAATCGAGATATTTACGACCTAAAGGCAGTCGCTGAAACCCATGGCACTTATTGTATTATTAAGTAAGAGCTTTTTTTTACTCACGAGCGGCACGTCGTCGGCGGCAAGGCAACTGCAACCGTAAGTTGACATTTATACTTACACCGATTTAATGACAATTACTAAGCTTTCCTAATATAATGATGGCACAGTGATTTTGATTTGCCGACGTGTACAATCAGCTAATAACGTCAGGTATCAACAGCTTGATGTTTATTCAACGTTAAACATCAGACATTAACCTTGAAGCTCGTAAGTACAATAAATATCGCTGAAAGCAAACAGGACCGAGTCAAGAAGAGCCATTAGGTCGTCAGCGCGGCAGTTACCGCGCCGCGCCGATCCTATGCAGAGGAAACGAACCGATGGAATTATTGTGTTAACTCGTTTTATTTAGTGGATGCATGATGATGAGCTGGAGCCGACTGGCGCCCAGCGAGCCAGCGGATTACTATACAGGGCTGCTAACGGAATCGAAAACGGAATTCAAAAAAACGTTAGATTCTAATAAGTTTTATCACACTATCATTTTGAACATCCTTCAATGGAGAACGAAACATGCTAAACATTTTGCATTCGAATCGATGATACCTTTGGTGTTAGTGAAAAAATTAAATGCATGTAACACGATGCGTTACCAACTAAGAAAGAAAAGTGAGAAAAAAAACTGACGAGTCGTTTAGCGGCGTGAAGCTACCTTGACGCAGTGAATGATTTCCTGCCTCAACACTTTCTGATTTGTAGTTGTTTTACACGAAAAGCAATACAAAGTATATCTTCATCTTAATAGTCTGGTAATACACCCAATATGCTGTACAGATACGATACGGTACAGAACGGTACAGTATCTCGAGCACGACCCTGATGTGGTGTAGCTGTCGACACAATGTACTCTTTGGCTGTCGACGAGGGCGCACGAGCAACGGTTTAAACAAACTCCATTAAAATATGATTGGCCGGTAAATGTTGCGAGTTGTTCCTCCACTCGACACATTTAGTACGCCGTCGTGATATATCGTACTGGTGGGAGCTGTTTCAATCTCGGTTATTACCTAGGTACCTAATATCTAATGGCTATGGCCGTCACTAGAGAGGTGCGTAGACTGACACTACAATGATGTACGATTAGTTATGTCTTCTGTGGTGCCGCGCCAGCTATAGACTTCGATATTTTTTGCACTCTACAAGCACAACTGCTTAAGCATACGAATTACCATACTACTAACATATACTTCTTCACCTAATGTCGCCAAATAGAGTTTTTCAAAGCGCTAGGCCTAGGTGTCACATAACATGACTTTTACTTACTTTGACATGCTAAAGCAGCGCCATTTATATAATAACTAGCTGTTACCCGCGACTTCGTACGCCGAAAATAAAGATCCCTTCATTATAAAACATGTTTTTCATAAATTTACAGCAAACACTTAGTACATATATCGTATTATGTAAATGAGTAAAATATTAAACAAATCTTTAGTGTTGATAATGAAATGATAACTACGATCTGATATTGTAGCGTGATTGGTAGTCAGCAAGATACTAAACTCTTCACCAAAATTACAGCAAAAGTGACATATTCTTACAACCCATTAATTACCCATCGGGAGAAGCATTCATAGCCCGGGCGCAGCGGCTTGTGTCGGTTCTAATAGTAATCGATGAAGTTAAATAATAGCGAGCGCGGTCGGTAGTTGGATAGGTGACCGCTAGTGGCAAAAAATTCTTGAGCTCTCCGAGCTTCGGAGGGCACGTAAAGCTGTTGGTCCCGGTTGTTGTCGTAAGATAACAGTCGTTATGACATATTGAAGGTCCTCGCCCGGCGTAATGACTTCCGACACTTGGGTTGATTTCTAATCCCTCCATCAATCCACACTGGAGCAAAGTGGTGGAGTATGCTCTAGGCGTCCTCAAGAGTGAGTGCTCAGTAGTGAGCCATTAATGACCCACCCATAGGAAAGGTCCCAATATAATTGAACTTTTTAGAATTTAGAGGTTTATCTAAGTCAGGGCCTGAGAGTTTTTGAATTTTAATTGCAACTTTACATTGTAATTTTACAGAATACACAAAAAACATATCTTTCTTTTCTTTTTGGGCAGCAGCAAATCAGTGATTCCTTTAGCGTTGCTAATGTTCATTGACGAAAGTGACCACTTACCATGAGGTGACTCATCTGTACGTTTTACAACTTCTTACTCCAAAGTTACTCTAAACTTACAACCTCTAGTTTTAGCCCTTAGGGAATGTATTACCAAACAATCATGTTACAGTTATTTTTGTTTTATGTAAGATTACATACTAACTACCAACTTTCACAGTTTTAACTTAAAAAACCGGGCAAGTGCGTGTCAGGCCACGTGCAATATAGGGTTCCAATTCCAAAGTAGTAAGTTTATTGACTATTACTCATTAACTACTTATGCTAACATAGCCTTGATAGTTTTCCTTACAAATTCATCGTATAACCTATTTTTGAGAATTTTTTCACTTGTCCAACTCCAACCGTTTAGCCGTTGGGGGGACACTTGACTTGACTTGGGTACCCAAAATTAGCACTTTCAAGCCAAATATACGTATTTCGCAAACGGAGCCCTACATCCAAAAATGGTCTTAAAAGACCCATAATATTTTTGAAAAAACTTTTCAAGGATACCCCACACTATAGGGATAAATCACCTCACGTTACCTGTAGTGGAGGTACCCCGAAAAAAAATTATTTTCAGTAGTTTATTCTACAATTTTGGAGTTTTAATAAATATGTATATCCATGCCAAATTATAGCTTTCTAGCACTAAGGGTCTCGGCGCTTTGCTTTGGACAGACGGACACTGACGGACGGATATGACGAAGCTATTAGGGTCACGATTTTACTTCAGAACCCTAAAAATGACGAAGTTTCGTATAAACATTCCCTGAATTAACCATTTAAAGATTGATTTTTCAAATTATGTTAAAGTTAATTTTTGTTTATAACAGTCGAACTGAGAAGGTTCTCAGTTACTTTTTTGAAGTTGGTTAAAAAACCGGCTAATAGCGTGTCAGGTCACTGGTAATATAGGGTTCCGAAGTTCTAAGTTTATAGAACTCAATAACTACGTATGCTAATAATATAGCCATGATAGTTTTCCTTTTGAATTCATCTTAATGGTATTGCCATGAATTTTTTTACGTGTCCAACACTTACGAATATTTCCCAAACAGACCCCTCAATCGAAAAATGGACTTAGCAGACCCATATTATTTTTGAGAGACCTTTTTCACGATACCCCGCACGTGCGTGACGGAAAAAAATATCCCCATATTACCTCTAGGAGAGGTAGGTATCCTAAAAACATATTTTTAAAAATGTTATTCTACCAGTTTAAAGTTTTAATAAACATGTATATCTTTGCTAAATTACAGCTTTCTAGCACTAAGGGCCTCTGCGCTATGCTACGGACGGACGGATGGACGGAAGGACGGACGGGCATGATGAAACTATGACAATTCTGTTTTGACTTCGGAACCCTAAAAAGAGTCATAAAAATCGCTTCATAAATAACGAATCTATCAACTAGGTACATATAACAAAATTTGACTTTATCCCTCAGGAACAGGTCTGTTTTCCGTGATAAAAAGTATCCTATGTCCTTTCCAGAGCTCAATTCTATATCTGTACCAAACATCAAAATCGGTTCAGTTGTTTAGGCGAGAAAGAGTTATCCCTCAGGAACAGGTCTATTTTCCGGGATAAAAAGTATCCTATGTCCTTTCCCGAGCTCAATTCTATATCTGTACCAAATTTCATCAAAATCGGCTTAGTGGCTTGAAAGAGTTATCCTTCAGGAACAGGTCTGTTTTCCGGGATAAAAAGTATCCTTTGTCCATTCCCGAGCTCAATTCTATATTTGTACCAAATTTCATCAAAATCGGTTTAGTGGCTTGAAAGAGTTATCCCACAGGAACAGGTCCATTTTCCGGGATAAAAAGTATTCTTTGTCCATTCCCGAGCTCAATTCTATATCTATACCAAATTTTATCAAAATCGGTTTAGTGGCTTGAAAGAGTTATCCCTCAGGAACAGATCTATTTTCCGGGATAAAAAGTAGCCTATGTCCTTTCGCAAGCTCAATTCTATATCTGTACCAAATTTCATAAAAATCGGTTCAGTGGTTTTGGCTTGAAAGAGTTATCCCTCAGGAACAGGTCTATTTTCCGGGATAAAAAGTATCCTATGTCCTTTCGCAAGCTCAATTCTATATCTGTACCAAATTTCATCAAAATCGGTTCAGTGGTTTTGGCGTGGAAGAGTTATCCCTCAGGAACAGGTCTATTTTCCGGGATAAAAAGTATTCTATGTTCATTCCCGAGCTCAATTATATGTCTGTACCAAATTTCATCAAATTCGGTTCAGTGGTTTAGGCGTTATTGAGTAGCAGACAGAGTTACTTTCGCATTTATAATATTAGTATAGATTTGTATTGTTAGCCGGCGAGTGCGCCGCGGAATGAAAATTTTGTGATTTTGATTTGCACGCAATTTCTGATCCCTTCTTTACACAATGCTCTATTTTTAAACTGCCAAAACTTGGCGAAAAATGTTAATGTTGTTCTTACGAATTATAAATGCTCAGAGTATATGTGCATTACTCCGATATGTTTACTAGTTTTGATTTGAAATCTATCTATCTCCACTCCACTCCAATTTTGTATCACAATCATGGCTGAAGCCATGTCTTCCCTCGTCATCCATGTCATCCATGTCATTCTCGTCTCTAATCGGAGTGGTGGTGGGGTTACCATTTATCTTTTCTCTCACATCCTCTTCACTGTTATTTGCTCATCCTGTAGTGGTCTTATTGGGAGTGAAGAGTAATTATTTATTTGTTGAAGTTAATCTTTCCAACACCTTTTTCGGGGTTATCATCAGTTAATTATTTCTCGTCGTTTGAATCACTTCTTAAGGATCAAATGCCAATTTAAAATCACACTGTCGAAGGCTATAGCAGCAGAGCTGCTATAATTGTGTCCTATTTGTATCGTTAAGTAATATTTACTAGTGACACTTGAGGCTGTAGCCGGTCGCGTCTTATTTGAATGTCTTTGAGTTACTCGTCAGTGACGAGGCGGTTATAGCATAGGTTATAGTTTCATACAATATTGTAGTGTCAAAGTAGTATTACCAATTTCGACCAAGTGTCCGCGAAGGTGTTAATAAAGTTTAGCTTTACATCTAACTCTATTTTAATTGTAATCGAGCTTAGCTTGGTTATCGCTAAGAGACCAAAATAGCATTACTGGAGATATTAGTGTCTCTTTCTTAACTCATATTTATTTTAAATAGTAAATACCAAGCGGCTTCATCTGAAAACAAATTTGAATTGATTGAAAATTACTCTTATCAGATATGTCATATCATCGTGATCTAAAAATGTCACCAGACATTCAAGCCTAGACCTTTTTCTTCTTCTTCTTAGTCGTACACTCCTGGCGGAGTGGTCGTGGTCATGAATAGTCTTTCAGTTTGGCAGCAGCCTTTGCGACACTTCTCCATCTCTCCCTATTCATGGCACTGCGTGTACATTCTGTGAGGGTACACTTTGTGGCTGTTTTGATGATGTCAGTCCATCTTGTGGGCGATCGGCCGCGAGGACGTTGACCCTCTACTCTACCTTGTACCACTAATCGTTCCAGAGAGCTTTCATTGCGGATGATGTGTCCAAACATTTTAAGAATTCGTAATTGCACAGTCGACGAAAGTCTTTGTTTGACGCGAAGCTCTTTCAAAATGGAATTATTAGTGCGACGGTCAGTCCACTTTATCCTCAGCAAGCGCCTCCAGCACCACATCTCCAGGGCGTCAATCTTTTTACGACACTTTTGGTGGATCGTCCATGTTTCAGCTCCGTACAAGAAGATAGGAAATATTAAGCAATTCATTAAGCGAACCTTGGTGTTTTTGGTAATGCGGCGATCTTTCCATATCTTTGTGAGCTTTTCCACGGCTGATCGTGTCATGGCACACCGTCTTTTAATTTCTTCCTCACAACTACCGGTATTTGTAATGGTGGATCCCAGGTAGATGTAACTCTGGACAACTTCGCAGTTAGCTATTTGACGTAAGTCAGGTCTGTTATTCGTTTTACGATCCACTACCATCATTTTGGTTTTATCACGGTTGATAGTGAGGCCAAAATCAGAGCTGGTAGTTTCCAACAGCGAAAGAAAGCGTACCATGTCTTCTTGTGATGTCGTAAGGAGAGTAGTATCATCTGCATATCTTAGATTTGATATTATCCGACCTCCAATTGATACACCTTTATCCCAGTTGTCTAAAACGATCCGCATTATGTATTCGGTGTAGATATTAAACAAAAGAGGGGAAAGTATACATCCTTGCCGAACACCAGCCTGAGTTTTAAAATTCCCAGAATCTATACCATCCACGCGTACTGCTACTGTACCATCTTCGTAAAGCCTTTTAATGAGAGAAACTAGATGTCGTGGTACACCCATTGTTAGAAGTACTTCCCACAGCTTCCACCACTTAACGGTGTCAAAAGCTTTACGAAAATCTACAAAGCAAATAAACAGGGGGTTATTAAACTCACGTGCCTTTTCTATGATTTGTCTCAGGTTAAGAATTTGTTCGCGTGTTCCCTTTCCTTTGACAAAGCCGGCTTGCTCTTGAGCTATTTCCCTGCCTAGATATGCTTGTAGCCTCGTATTCAGAATTCGAAGACCTTTTTAGGTTGAGCGAAATCTTTGAATCATTAATTTAATACTGGATATTCGCAAAAGAATTCTTTATCAAAATGTCGAACATGTTAAATGTTTAACATCCCTTACACCTATAAAAATCTATGATCCTCAATTTTCTGAATCTCAATGAAGTTTCCCGACGTAACGGGAACTTCGCGAATCACATTACGATACAAAATGAGCGAAGCAAATGAAGTACAGGAAGTAATTACTGCTGACGACTCACGAGAGTCACGAGAGTCACGAGCCCTCCCCAAATCTCGTGCCGTCTGCCGCCGTCACGCCGCCTTTAAATCGAATTCTTTATTTCATTCCCTCAATCGGAACCAGCTCGTTCGACCGTCGGAAAACGAAAATAAATTGGAAAAATATTATGTTCTACTTTCTAGATTCTCACTTGCTTCTGATGTAATTAATATCTATTGTCAATAATAATAGGGATGTTGACACTAATTTTAAATTAATATAAATTTATGTCTAAAATATTAGTGGTAACATTTAAAGGCCTAAAATATGATGCTTTTATTGAAATCAATCACAATAAATTAAATATCATTAATTTAAAATGTTAAAAATTGTACTCACTGTCACGTGACCTCAAACGCCATTTTGAGAATATGACGTCATTGGAACAATTTTATATGGAAATTAGCAGACAGATAGTATTGAATATCGTTTAGTGACGTCACGTGACGTTTTTGGTGGGTTTGATAATGATTTTTATTTATCAAGTTTTGTTTTTAAATTGAAGATTATTATTTTTATAGTATTTTTTTCGTGAATATTGAGGTTCTATCTATAAAATAAAATTGAATCCTAAAATTAGTCAACATCCCTATTGCATAATTTTTTATTTATTTTTTTTTTACTTATCATAACTGTACATAGTATGCATAATTGTATCAACAAAATATTTATGAATTACTTGAAATTACTTTTTGAAACTTAATAGTTTCCAATATTAACGCTTCCATCATCACACCGCTCGCCGAAGAACTAAACTCCAACCACAGAGACTCAGTAATGTTTTTTAACTAGATAAATTCTTTGGTCGGCGAATGCGTGAGGGTAGATCCTGAGAAACCGACTATTTTCCACGACATCTAATGATATTCAAACGGGATAGCTCCTTACCTCGGTCGATCATTTAAGATCGCTTTTCTTCACATTGAGTATTAATAATATCAAATTAAGCTACAACGCCCAAAACCAGCAGAAGATGGTTGGTGCGATAAGCGGTAACATACTCGTAATACAATGATACTGGCATAAAAATCTGTCGGATATAAAAATTAGACCATGTACTCGTAATAGTCTAGTGCGTTCAGAATATTCGGAAGGCTGAACACTCGTGAAACCCATACGCTGACGGGCTGCAATTTCCGAACTGTCACTCAGCACGGGAGGCTACACGTCCTGTCTCTAAATTCTGAGCGGTCTCCACGCCATGGACATGTCATTCACTGATAACGTACAGCTATCGCACGGCAGGGGGAAAGCAATCGTAGTAGAGATGTAATAAAACTCAAAACAGCTCGATGGAAGATGGTCCCATGTGTAAATCTCATCGGTGTGCGAACATGAACATTGCCATTCCATACATTTGGTATTAGACTCGCGGCGTGCTTCGAGCGCGGAGTTGGGCACGAATTAGCAACTGTGGAGTTTGAATCGCATGCCGATAGCAAACCTAGTGTAGATCACAATGGACTCGTTATGCCTTAACCGAGTTCACGGAAACATTCTCAATATAATTATAATTATAATTATAATTATTCCATGCATTGTAGAATTCAGAGTATTCAGAACCGCTCCAAACTACGTCATGCGAAGAGGGACTTAGATTACATCTTTTAAAGTTTGAACTAATATATATAGTTATAGTTTGAACTAAACCTACCTAAAATATATTTTTAAGTGAATAATAAAATAATGTACGAATTTTATTCAATTTCGTGCATTGGTATGAAGTAAAAAATTTATAAGTAGTTAGTCTGGTCGTAACAAAAATCGGAAAACAAAGTTACTATAAATTTATTCGAAATAAAATAGCAAAAATAATCGCCCCCGGGTGGGCTCGAACCACCAACCTTTCGGTTAACAGCCGAACGCGCTAGCCAATTGCGCCACGGAGGCGTTGTGTAAGAAGTTGAAATTATGTAACAGTATAGATGTGAATGACAAAGATAGTTATATGAATAGAAGCGTTCTACCTGGGTAAAACTTAAACCTGTTCTGTAGCGTTATAAAACGAGAGGCACAGAGACTGAACTCAACACAGTCAACACAATAATAATTAAGCCTTTATAAAAAGCTTCACACAGGTAGGCAGTTGGAATACGTTGAACAAAAGCAAAGTTCTTCGAATGTTATGCCGTGGTTTGAGGTTATCTTGACAGTTTAGCTTGTTTACAGGCTGTATTGAATTAAGCTCCGGTTATTTTTAGTGAAATATTGCCCAATATTAGCTTGTAAACTCTATTGTTCTATTAAAGTGTCATTATTTTAAGTGTGATGTGACTTGCGTCAATTATTGTTTTTTTTCTCAGACTGTTGTTAGTGACGAATTTTGTTATCATCGACTGATAAAACTGTGACTCGCTGTCAATAAAAACAAATTAGTGATTTAATAGTTATTAGGAAGTGAAAACATGGCAAACAGAGTGACTGGCACTTGTTGTACGGCATCAGTGGAGCGAGCTGGCCTGCCCGGCCTACTGAGAGATCTCCAGCGCCTCTCGGAAGACCATGATTCTGCTGATATCGTTTTTATTCTTGGAACAGCCGAAGAAAAAGTTCACGCTCACAAGATAATACTTATTGCCAGGTAAAATAATAAAAAAAAACTTCCCGTACCGGGAATCGAACCCGAGCCTCCTGGGTGAAAGCCAGGTATCCTAGCCACTAGACCATACGGGATATGTTTGGAATGTTGAAATATACATTCATAAACTTATATTACTTCAAATATATAATCAAAAGATAATATAAAACTATAAAAATTGATTAGTGATATTTACCTACTGAATAATTATTAATGCACATCAAAAATTTTGTTATTTTATATAAAAAGCAAACCGTATAAATACATCTTATCTGAACACAAGTGCCCAAAACAATAATCGTACCTACCTACGTCGATAATAGATACTGAATCTGAAAACCTTCATCACCAAGTAAATAGGATGTTAATTACGCTTAATGACCCATTAGGTAAGCGGGTACAAATTCGTTGAGCAAAGAAATTACCCGCCTCGATTGAATGCACATAAATTCCACGTCTCTGTTTCAGATGCAAATTAATTTAGCACTTAAAATACTTTGTTATAATTTGCACGGTGAAGCAGAGATCCCTAATGATCTGAAAGTAATTATTCTAATTAAATATTCAGCGTCACACTCCCGGAAATCGGAAATTCTTGTTTCAAAAGTTTTTGCGTTTAAATTATAATACGTATAAATGTGACGCACAGCACCATCTAGCGGACAATTGCAAAACTAAAGCTTACAAACTTTTTCTATAGATGTCACGGTAATCAAACACTGGCTCTTTAAGTGTTCACTAATTTTTAGGGTTCCTTAATCAAAACGGAAATAACATAATAACACATGAAATATACATAATATTATAATAATCTTGAAGGTTATTACGAGTATACCATACCATAAACTCCATGCTGAAGAACAAATCAGATAAATGTGCACTTTTCACGAGATGCGAGTGGCACCTATACCATTAATATTCCTTCACACAGTGACCGCCGCAAAAGAATTCAATATGCTATGCTAATGCTAATGAAGGCCCGATACGCATTGTCCATCCGTCGGGAGTCGGAGCGAGGAAATTATTCCGATCGCTCCTAAACCTGTCAAAGATGGGGTCGCAAAAAACCTCCCGCCCCACATTTGCATGAAAATGGCTGCCAATGCTGCCTTTTCATATGCTGCCATGTTCGCGCCATGTGGACAGTGACTGAAGGGCGGGCTGTAAGTTTCTTTGGGAACGAATAAGTTAAAAGACTTGTTCGAAATTGTATTGTCAAAGTTTTGCAATAAAATAATAGGCTTTGCCTTGGTAGGCAGGAGTATCACTGCTAGCTTTGAAACAGTTTCATTATAATTAAACCCAATAACTACACATCTAAACACTTGATAAGTACCTAATACTTATTTATCTATCTCATGACTAAGTAGGTACTTTTTTGTACCAACTTCAGATAATTCATATCAACACAAATGGAATAACATAAAAAGTAACTTCGAAGTAGTTTTCCAAAGTTTCAACATTTTGTAAAGAGTAAATTGGATTGGATATAGGTACGGGTAACGGGTACGTATAGCAGTCCGTTATTCAGCTAGTTTGTAAGCCGCGTGATGTATGACGTTAGTTCAGGCCGACCCTTTTTATTATACCTTATTATTTATTACTGTGAGTTGTGAACGTTATTTTTTACGTCGACGATACCGTTGGTACTTTGTTACGTACTCCCACATCATACGCATAACATCTCTGTCGTCGCTTGGTATTACTTTACAGCTAATAAACACAATCTGTCCAGCACATTATAGATATAGAGACCGCCAGTTGGATAGATCGTTACCTTCGAATACACGAATTCAAACCTAAATAAAAAAGTTCAATAACTTTTGTCACCGCAATATCTAGGTAAGACCAGCAATCGGACCATCATTAGTAGCTGCAGGATCCATAACAGTGTAATGCACCACACCACACCACACCACACCACGCCACACCACGCCACAGTGGCAATATCTAATAGCTGGTAGCAGTGATGATGGTCCTTCGGTTCTTCTACTCATTATTTATGAGTCTGGACTGCAAAATGTACGTATATGTTCACAGTATCACACTCCTACGTACTTATGGAACTACCTATCGTATAACTCTCCAACCATTCGACCGTCAAATCAAACTTAAAGTCCTATCCTAACCTAGGTCTAGCTCGTAGAGTTCCTCACTAAACATAGGTCAGATGACAGCACCTACTAATGCAATGACGGCACTACTCGTTCACAGCTGCAGACTCTTTACCTGCCTGAACGGCTACAAGCTGCAACCCTCGTTCTAAATAACCACTTTGTTCTACTCAACTATCAAATTATAGTTAATAATTTATTAGAAAGCTCTATCTCCGATTTCCTATTCTGATTTCTGACGTCCACACTATGGCCTCCACAGGGCCGCAGGCTACAGCGAAATGAGAGATGAGATGAAGCTCCTTTACCGGCAATTTAAATAAACAAGAGCTGCGGCAACCCGTAGCGCGTGACATTCTCCGTATTTTGTAGTACGTTCAGCTGAGAATAATTGAATAAGTTTGTGTGCTCGGATGATTAATCGGAAAAGTCCGCGCGAGCCATCCATCTTGCCGCGATAAAGCTCTGTTATTAATGTTTCGCTTGCAGCGTAAGCTGTCTCTAGTCTAGTGCTTGCGTACTCTCGTTGCAAGTACCTAACTAAGGAGGGTAGGTAGGAGTCGCAATCAAAGTACGCCATTATAAAGTTATAGATTATCGCGGAATATAATCGACAGTTCGGTTCTCACGTAATTTCCTACCACGCACGTGTAGACTGTGAAACGAACTTCCTGGCTTGGTGTTCCTTCTAGAAGCGGGTCTATGGTTCTTCTATGCTGGAAACGCATTGGTGACGCTCTCGGTTTTGCTAATGTCGGCTAATGTGGGTGGCGGTCTCGTCTGCTTGTTTGCGTGCTCAAGACACAAAAAAGCAAAAAAAAAAAGAAAAAAAGTTCAGTAGCCTCTAACAGAATTGATAAGTACTAATACGACATAAAATTAGGAGTACCCATACTAGGCAAGAACCAAATTTTTTTATATCATTATTACGTATTGATGACATTTTACCAGTTGTAACGTGACCGTACCCTTCATTTGGCATGAGGTCGTCCTGATAAAGGATAGGACCTATGTCATTTTCATAGATGCCCGCGAGTCCCGCGACCTTTTTTCTCGGATAAAAAGCACTTACCTCATATGATGACGTAACGTATCAAATCAGTATACATACTTATTTGCAATGGAATCTGAAAAGTGTCATCATTCTAAAAACAGACGAATAAAGGATTTCCTACTTTTCTGTTTAAATAGATGGCCTACTTACCAGGATTTTATTTCATGTAATTATAAATATACATATGTAGCATAATACCTACCACTCCTGTCTGACACCTTTCTTAAAATTGATTACAATGAACAGTACCTTTAAAAGAGGGTTACGTATATGAGACATCATTAATATTTAAAAATTCCCCATACAACTGAGGTCTGAGCCCGGCGGAAAACTCGAGCACCCGTACCTAATCTTTATGTAACGCTATGTTACACTAAGAGTCGGTGTCGATTACACGCGGCCGACAGCAGCTCCCGCCCCTGCGTCCGCGCTCGTTTCTGCTTTCGGCCCAAATACCCAATATGTATAATAACATGCAAGCTGCAGCCATCGAGCCAACAAGCTGTCATGTCACCGTCGGCTAAAGACAAGTTTAAAATAATCAAAATTTCATGATTCCCTTTTTATTCGACAACCGTCGTTGCATTATGCTTGCGAACCAATTTATCTCGGATTCAGTTCCTGACCGAGGAACATCTTTTGTAACAGATATGTATGTTCAATCTTGAATCATGAGTTCTTACTATGTGTCCTTGTATGTGTCCATGAGACCCGTGAATCCCTCGAAACAGGAAATCCTAGTGTAAAGCCAGAAGTATGTGAATGTAATGAATGAAAGTATGTGAAGTATTATTCATTGAAGTGTGTAGTCGTCCGCCAATTGGATAAATAAAACTATATAAATAAACGGATAATATAATAACAATAGTCAGCAATACATGAGAATCATATCGAAAGATTTGATTTCATCGGTTAAATTAGTTCGCTGTTTTATTTATGCCGAAAAGGAGACCCCCCAAATGGGGTACGGTCGTAATCATAGTAACATGAAACATTAAACACGGCACAGGAAATCCTATTGTGGGGCTATGAGTGTTTAGCGTTATTAATTTATTGTTTCTGAACCGTTTAAATGCACCGTTAAAACTTTGTATATATGTATAGTGACAGTAAATCGTGTGTAAGTACGCCACGCGTCAGATCGAACAGATCCTTACCGTGCTACTCCGCTCAGCCGCCCGCCGTGCCGCGCTGCGCCGCCTAGCCGAAGCGGTTCGACGTGGCACCATCAATCACCCCCTCCACTCTGTCTGTAATTAAGTCCTTAATTATCCCCCACGCTGTATACCCAGTGTTTATGTACTGATACCGTCCCCCCCGCGCCCCGCGCCCCGCGCCCCCCGCTGCGGCCGCGGGCGGAGGCGAAATTAATGAATTGCTATAGTTGTAAATGTTGTAATCGGCGGCGGCGGCGCGCGGCGTACCCCATGGATAATGAGCCGTGTTAACACACGAGTTTGTTAAGCGAACCGCTTTACGATCAGATGATGTGTTAAAATTATATAAGGATGTGTGATAATATGAGCGATTGTGCTCTTCTGACACATTTTGCAATTCATTGTCACAATCACTGTAAACGGTGTCATTTCAATTTTTGTAGAAGCACTGAAGTTGTTTCATCTCTAACACAATAACTCTTAATTAGGTACAGGTTATTTTAGTCCAAAGACTGATGTTTCTCTATACCATCAGAAACTCTACATAACTTGAATCCTTTTTAAATGCATTTGTTCGATGGATCATTGAAATGAATTTCATGAAAATTGGTATTTGACAAATAGAAATACTTAATCTAGATTCATACCAAATCTATCAATTGATATTCAACAAAATTTATAAATCACAACCAAAGAGAAATATTTTGGTATACTGCAGAGATCCTAATAAATAATCCACACACAATGTTTCGAATATAATTCGTATTTTACTCAAATAAAGTTAAATACGAATGTCGTCGGAATAATAAGGAAAGTTACACAGAATACTTGCGTGGGTGCAGCGCCACCTAGCGCCGCACGGGAGGCAAACACACTGACGATTTGTAATTACACCCGGCCACCGGCCGCGCCACGCGAACCGCTCGTTTGGGGTGTCCAGATGTTTACAACGACAGGAAAATTTCCCTGAATTAGGTACCAAAGGTATAACGTGTCCTCACGAAAATTATTCTCCTATCGACTATGTACAAACAGAAATCGGAACCACACCTACTCGTGCATTTCTACTAGGCGGTAAGGCAGCTGTAGTAACTGTCATTCTACAGATAAAACTCTTGACACCTCGAATCACTCCAAACCACTATACCGAGAAGAAAGGGTCACTCTGTAAAATAAACAAATGATGTCTTTCGCATAAAAAAAATATATATTTTAATGAAGCAGGTACATCAGTGAAGTGGGTCGAGCAGCCGCTTGACACAGTCACCCCAGCACCCCAGCTCCCCTCTATATTCCACTAAACATGGAATTACGGTGGAAACAATGGAACGCGACAAAACCAAACACAACTGCAATTATAAAAGTTCGCGTCGCTGTAGCCGCCGCCGAACCTGTACAAACTTCCACCCGAACACCGACGGTAGCGAGAAACAATTTCTACAAACCTTTAAACATAATATTCGTCTTGAGATGGCAGCTATTCTTTGTTACGTTTCCACATGAAGTTTTGTTACACACAATGTGTGTAACCCACATGACATGTAGGTTAGCACTTCATGTTAACGACATACATTCGAAGAAAACTTCCCCTCATGCCCTCATATAGGGGTGCTGCTGAAGTACCAACGGAATAAGAATCCTCCACAGTAGGTCACTGGGTCTGTCATGTAATTCAACAGAAGGTTTTATCTAACTAGCTACCTCCCTACTCCATTGTTACTCCATTTACTTGAAACTAAAGAAACCATGGGATTACCCAGCATCTGACCCAGGCGGGATTAAATCAGATTTTTGGCGTATGACATAAATACAACTTAATCGGGCATCTTTTTTGGAAGTTAACGCAAAATAAGTAAGTAGTTAAGATTTTTTAGGACAACAATTTAGACTAGATACGAAGTAGCTGGCATACAAAATCCAGAAAAAAGCAGAGGTCCCTTGGTACACCATGGAAACATGTGCTAAAAACTTCGTTCTTTCTAAATGATCGAAGGTTAAAATGTGTCTTGTTCTGTTTACGCATTACGCCACGTAAATCAGGTCTATACTGTATGTGTTTCTAAGGACATCGCAAATCTTGCTGCACCACCATCCCTGAGCGACACTAAAAATCTCATACAGGCTACAGCGCGGAGATTTATCTGTCGGTAAGCAGATAACGCAATTCCAAATGCAATATTGCAGCTCCTCTATGAAATCCTACATTTCCCGAGCGACGCGGTGCGGCGGACCGTGTACAAATGGAAATGTTACTATTATAGCCTGACTCCTTTCAGTACATAACTTGAACAGTTTTGCGTAATCTGAAGGGCTAATAAAACCTTTACCCTTAAAATTGTGCAATTGTTGTTTTAGCAAAACAGTTTTAGTCCATTCTTGACTCATTGACTTCTTTATTAGACGAAAAATTCGCAATAAATTGTCGAGAACAGGTGTCACTCTCACAATAATTAACATGAATCTAACGGCACCTCCCAAGCTGAAATCAATCAAGACGTTTAGGCTACAGAGCTTGCCAAAGAAATACATTCATACATAGGTACACTCGAAAAGCAACCCGCCTGGCGCAGTCGGGTAAAAAAAAGTTTGTCTTCTCTATCGGTAATAACGAACGACTCAAAGCAGCTAATGACTAGCGTAGTAAAGTTTCTAGAAGTTTTATTATATAGTGAGTTTGAAGGCGCCTCGTAAACAGCCGCTGGCCGATGCAAGCTCGCCACAAATTGGTTCCCGGCCGTCCGACCGCGCAGCCCCACGGGTGACCCAGGCTCCGTCGCAATCTGCTGTTGACGCTTCATTTCACACCTCGGCTATTTATTTTTCTGCTTGGATTCGATATTTTTATAAAATCGTTTTCCTTACCATATTTTTAGCGTGTTGTTTTGCTTTTCATTCATTCGAAGTGTATGTGCTGAGATGACTTTTGCGATTCAGTCATGCGGAGTTTGAATGGTGGCACATAATTTCAAATAATTGGCAGATTCAATGGCAGGTTTAATTTAAGACGCTAATTTATGACATATAAGTGTGCATATATAGAGGCATAGATATAAAGGCAACCATGGCAATAACACAGAAATCAACTCAGCATTGTCTACTTACCTACCAGAAAGAAGTCAGTCTAAGTTAATCAATTGCGAAGGAAAAAATAATTAATTTCAAGAACATCGTGTAAAATTCTTCGGTAGTATACAATAATAGCTTTATCCTTCTATCAGTTTGAAATTTGAAAGTCTAATTTACTCCAGTTAATTCTAATCTAATTAATAATTCCAAGCATACGTACGGATTACGATAATGTTCGTCATAGCTAATTAGTAATTGAAAAATTTCTGTGGTGGATCTTCCAAAGAGAAGACTATCATGCAGGTACCTACTAGTTAAACAATAAACAAATCGGAGGATTTGAATAGTAATAACGTCAAACATTCTCGTTCACGACTTCTTTGCGAGTTGTCTAGCTCGAGGGCAACGAGGGAGCAAAATTACACTAATCAACATTTACGTCTCAATATCGCCGCTGAAAGAGCCTGAAAAATATAGGGAGTATTCATTGCCCACAGCGGGGGTAATTTGTACCGACAACTAGCGCCGCCGCGCCGCGCCGACTCGCGACTGCTGAATAGAGCGAAATTAGAATGTTGTAGAGTCGCAGATTGCGGCCTTCGCACCGCCAACACTGAACGAGGATGCCAGCTGAATTAACTAACGAGATAAGGCTAAAAGGATTACAAATTTTCAATCTACAATCAGACTTAATTTATCCTTTCATACAACTGCGAATTTCGACGAGAAGAAAGCCTGCGCAAATGAGAATTTATCACGAACTCTTTCATGGGCTTATCGACATCTGGCATAACCATGAGATACCTAAAAGATGCACTCATACACTGTAAGCGAGAAATTCTATAGAAATGGATATGTTAACAAATGTTGCTTGTGCTGCTCTCTAACTTCATATAATTAGCATACGCACAAAGGCGTCAAGCGATCACGATTTTAAAAGTGATTATCGTTCGATGTTACGAGTACATTCACAAATCAAGTTTAGTTAGGTAACAGATTGTCCCCGCAGAGTGCGGGCAATGGATCCTGCTGGAGACGTTTGATTAATGATGTTCCCGGCAGACACGGCGTGTCGCGTGACGTCACCTCCCGGAGCGGTAGACCCACTATCATCCATCTTGAGGACGACACCAAGACACCAAGCGCTTGTCCTAGCGATTTGGATATCTGTTTACATTCGCTCCGAGAAATTGCCTGAATAATTTGTGGCACACGAAACTGATTACATCGAGGAAGACACGAACCTACTATTCGGGAAGGAAAACTCTTCGTTGCATTTTTGATAGAGTGTAGTGAAATATCATGATATGCGGGTGGTATGTGAGCTATCTAGACCAAAAATACCTATTAGAAAGACATAATAATGTTACAATTGTATACTTTTACGTCATATGCGCGTTCATAGGTATTTCTAAACTTTCTTTTATCGATTAAATATGGTTTTCCTTGACATAGCTATAACTTTAAATTGTTTTCGACTTTAAATTGCCGTGTTTTTAAAATCCACTATGTAACGACACAAACATCGTCGTTGAGTCAATTGACAGGTTCAGAAAAAGTTGGGTACAAAAGGTTGTCCCCTATCAATGCACACACACACCTAACCACAAGCTCTAAAGACAGATATCAATCATAGCGGTAGAGCCTCGCGTCAGCCGCGGTGTGGTTGAGACGCCATTAACTATTTAATCGAAGGCACTCGGTCGGTTGACAACGATTCCGAACTGCAGCATCATCCATTACGGAGGCACGCTTGTGGCTACACCTAATTACATACTCGATTTACAACGATTATAGTATTTTGATGTAGATACCTAAGGTAAATACACGTAATAACACTCGTACGTCGTCGTGAAGCGATTTATGTCGTAGGCACATTAATTGTACAACCAAATCGATGACTGTCTTCAACCTTACAACATACTTCACCAGGGTTCTCCAATGGATTGGTAAAGGGGTTTGTGTCCAACGGATGAGTGACCGAAGAGGAATGACTAGCTTAGTGCTATTTTATCTCCACTTTATTTTTACTGAGCATTCTCATGGGCAAAGAAATCTTCCTACTCTACCTACTTAGTATAGTTCAGAGTGTTGGCGACGAAAGACATTTCACTTTGTTTCCATTCAAATTTCAAACGACTGACTACCAGAATTCCAGTAAAATTAATGTCAAGTCAAGTAAGAAGATTCATTGTTTTGTACTGTTAACATGTCGACGGTCAGTCCGGCGGCTTGTGTCAGCGACCAGCAACAGACACTCAATGTTATTATACTTTAACGTATACACAGGCAGACACTCATCATCAAGTGAAATGCTGCTCATGTCTCTTTCAGTAATTAGCAGCATTACACACCTTACATCACGAGCCTATTGGAGATGGAGATCTATGTTGAATCAATAACTTCACACCGATCCCTCCGTCACAATGTCACCCCTTATATAGATCCCCGATATTATTAAGTAAGCCAACGTTCCCATTGATTCAGCAAAAAAAATTTTCGATTCGATTTTGATTTTCTAATGTGGGCGCCACAATTTTCTTGCCTGGGGTGTCAGTGGCTCTAACGCCGGCACTGTACATAGGTACCTCCACACAGGAGTTTTTGGATGCTGATATTTCGAACCGGTTGCGTGATCATGCAATTTGTTTAGTTTATGAATTGTAAAAGTTAATTTAATTACAATTTCCTTCGCACCTTCTTTTCATGAGCTTATGCGCCTGTAATTACACGTGTGATATGAAATTAAAAGTTTTGATAGCATACAATGAGCGGGAGTCGGGTCGGGAACAGTCTGCAGGTACCACACCACACGCCTCACCGTGCCGCGGCCGCGCCTCCGACAACAACTTGCTTACTTTGATGGAACGGAAATTACGGGGAAATTGTTTACAATAGTCAATAGTCATTTATTTATATGGAAAATACACGTCATCAATTTAAAAATAAAATTACAAATACTTATAATAGGTACTCAGAATAGGTATAAGTTGTAAAAAAAATATTATTACAATGGAAAAAAATGTCAGTAATAAAATATTAATATCAATGTCAAGTCTTAAAAAATAATCATAATATAATAATACATTCATTAAAAACAGTCATAAAAAACACAATGTAAATTAATTGTTTAAAATGAATTACACAAATTAATTCTATTTGTCAACATTTAGTCACAAACCCAATGGGAGCATTATGAGAAAAAAATGGTATATTTCATGTACCGCTTACTGTGACATTGTTTCGGTTCCGTATGGGATGCAAAGTATACAGATGTTGTGACAGTCATGTCTGTGCAACTTTCTCCGATACGATCGCCCGGAATCCTAGTGGAGAACAGCCTCAGTATACCGTAGTATCTATGATTATATGCGTTAACTTCTGAAAAATCTGTTTTATTTTTGTTAATGTTGAGATAAAGAGCATTTTTAAAAACATAATTTAGATTCTTCAAAAATCATCCTGGGTAAAGGATATAGTAGGTAATCCTTTAGCGCGCAAAATATTGGCCATATCTGGTATTTATAGATAGTGTCGTTATTGTCATTTGGCAGGGAAATAAGACGAGTAGAGGACCATCGGTCGTCACTTATCACTGTCGTCCGAGCCGCAGCGAGCTGGCGATGGATGGAGGAAGATTAATGGTAGCTCTCAATATCGGAAACATCACGCGTCCGCCCGATCCATACGGCGCCTACCACAAGCTGAATTTATTGTATTTCTTACTGTCTCGCGTTTATGTTGTAATGTTTTTAATATGAAACTATAAAAAAACCGACAGTACGGGTTCCGCCGAAACCGGTCGACAGGAGATCTTTTAGCGTATGCCACTCACATCTGTGGTGAAGCCCTCGAGAAAAATGGGGAAGCGCTTGCCGTTTCCCTTGACATCTCGAAGGCTTTTGATAGGGTTTGGCACACTAGCCTTATGAGCAAGCTCTCTGCGTATGGCCTATCCCCTGGCCTGATCCACTGGATCAGAGACTTCCTGAGTGACCCTTCATTCCGAGTGGTTGTCGGAGGTTGCTCATCGCAATCAATGACAACTAATGCCGGAGTTCCTCAGGGGTCTGTTCTCTCCGCAACGCTGTTTCTGCTGCACATCAACGATCTGCTCATGCCCGGTATCTATGGGTACGCAGACGACAGCACGGTTGTAGAGAGATATCTGCCTAAGGGTCAGGCCAGTAAAGACCATCAGTCCGAAAGAGAGGCTATGGTGCAGCGTATGAATCTTACTCTTCAGGCAGTCTCCGAATGGGGCAATGCCAACCTAGTGGGATTCAACGCCACAAAAACACAAGCGTGTCTATTCACCGCTAAAAGGAGTCCGTTCATCTTGACTCCTACTCTTCAGAATGTATCCCTGGAATACACTGACCGCCTTCAGTTATTGGGCATAGAGATATCCTCGAACCTTAACTTTGGGCGGTTCATTGAATCCAAAGCTAAAGTAGCTGCTAGGAAGCTTGGAATCCTAGCAAAGGTGCGGCGGTACTTCACACCACAACAACTCTTAACCTTATATAAAGCACAGGTTCGGCCTTGTATGGAGTACTGCTGTCACATTTGGGCTGGTGCTGCCAAATGCCACCTGTCAGCTTTGGATTCAATGGAGAGGCGTGCTAAGAGACTTATTGGTGACCCTAAATTTGTTGAGACCAATCTTCAGAGCCTCGAGCACAGGCGCAGAGTTGCTAGCCTCTCGGTATTCTACAGGATACATTTTGGAGAGTGTGCGCAGGAATTATATGTATGATTTGATTCCGCCATCCCCATTCCACCATCGAACGTCCCGACGCACGGCGGGTATCCATCCATTCGTCGTTGACATTCCCCCTGTACGGACAAAGCGCTTCGCTTCGTCATTTATTATGCGTACAGCGAAGGATTGGAATAAATTGCCCGCGTCGGTATTCCCGCTCGATTATAATGTGAGTGTCTTCAAGGCAAGAGTGAATAGGCTTTTACTAAGTTAATGCGCTTTACCACCAATGACTACATCACCACTTACCATCAGGTGGGATTGTAGTCAAGCATTAACTTATAAGATATAAAAAAAAAAAAATTTTCATAGTTGTTAGTAACCGTGCCTCTATTGGTTCATTTTGTTTTAATCGTTAGCCCCGCCTAGTCTGTGATTGTATGCACAAAGCGTATCTCAGCTTAATAATTGCGTAATTATAAAGTAGGCCAAATTGTACTGTTAATCGACGTGAAGAGATTAATGGTTGGTGAGCTCCAGCGCCTCCACTCTCCAGCCCCCAGACAGGGCGCCGCACACCGCACTGTGTATCCATCTCGCTCCGGAGCGGAGGTAATTAACATCGCGTCGCGGCCCAATGTGTGCTCACCGCGGTACAATGCGGTCTCCACTTGATTGCTATTATAGTTTACCCTAACCGTCAATTTACTGCCTCTAGGATACATGGTACGTATACATATCGCATCTGCCACTCGAAGTTATGCAAAGCTTAGGTAAAGAGTACGAACCCTTATTCACTGATAGTTTTCTGAAGAAATACCTAGGTTAAGCTGGTGTCTTTATTAGGTATCTAATCAATTTTGTTTCGGGCTATCTTTCCCGTTATTACATTTTTATTGTGAACTATTTAAAATAACAAACTAGCAGCCTTACCCCACTTCAGTATGAAGTAGAACAGAGTTCGAAACTGCACTGCAATAAAAAAGAATCTATTGTAGTTGACATACTCACTATTATTTCAATTTAAAATGCTGCTGATATCCAGGTTACTATATCAGATGACCGATCTTTATACTGAAAACAAATTCATGTTATGAACAAATCGGTCAGTGGGTTTGGACTTTGGAGTGTTGTCCACAACTCACGAGCCAATTGACACCGCTGCTTGAAATTCTCGACATTACAATGGCACTTTTGTGTGTAATTTTATCTATATCTTTTTGTTTTTCTCGCTCATTTTGTGAAGTTGGGATTGAACCTCGGTTGGCGCGAGTCCAAGCTCTTCCTTCCATACAACTCGCGAAGTCACCACTCTTGTAGTTCCACAGGTGGCTTGCACAATAATATTAAAGAAAGCGTTTTCCTTGTTCTTGATAAAATAAAAATCGTAAAAATTTGAACATGAATGCGAGTGACTTGCTTTCCTATGGGCAGACAGTGCCGTAATTTTTTTGGTAACTTGTAGTCGTCGAAAAACAAATAGTAGGTACACGCCAAGACCAATAAACCTGCAAACGAATGGAATACCGGGCGTAAGCCATTCAAAGTGCAGAAAAAAATGTAATGGACTTAAATCATTCAACAGAAACAATACAAGAAAACTTGTTGAGGCTGTAAACAATGGACTCGATGAAATTCTTTGTTTCCAGTACGTACGTCAAGAACTGTAAGAGAACCGGAGTCTTAACTCGCCAATAATTCTGGAAGTTTATTTCGATCAAGAAAAATCATTAGTAGCGGGAACAAAGAACACGCCTCATAAAACAATACGTCGAGCAAACTTTTTAAAATGTGGATGTTATTAGCCAATATCGGTACTATCGCCATCGTCGACGGCGGCGCGCCGGTAGCGCTGCAGAGTTTAATGTATTTAGGTACAGAGGGAGCCACGGAGCCACCCACCCCTCCAGTGTACCGTTGTTTGTAATTAAAACATTAACCTCATTATCAAAGAATATCATATTACAACTATTAGACGGTACCTCCTAGTAGCCTATTACATAGGTACAAAACAATGAAAAGTATTGCTGTATAGTGCCATGTGGGGCAAGAGTGCGCAATTTTATCTATCTCTGAAAATAGAAAATAAGAAAAGAAATAAAAGAAATGTGAGTCAGATTGCTAAAATATTTATTGTTTAACAATTTCAGCAAGTCTTTTTGAGTCCCAACGTCATATTTCTAACAATACATAAAAATAAAGTACAATCCAAATGCGTACACTTAACCCAAGGTAGGCTAATTTGTGAATAAAGAAATTGAGTATCAAACAAAACATCACATTTATTTTATAAAGTAGGCAATCTTTACAACAAACGAATTAGTAATTTTTGTAAAGTTTTAACAAAATCAACATTTATTCAATTCTTAGAAAGACAAAAACAAATTCTAACAAAAAGTTTTCGTTTTGAATGGTCTTGTGGCAATTAGCTGCTTCAAATTGATTTTCCGACGCAACACATCGATCATTAAGTTAAGTATCTTACACTGCATGTTCGTAATTCGTTACTAAAACCAAAAAAAAATTCGTAAATATATAATGTAATAAATTGCAAAGACAAAAATTATGAACTTCAATTTACGTCATCTACATAGATGATACCAAGCCAAATTATACCTAATGATTAACATCTTCAATATACATAATATAAGAAGCTTACATTTGCCAATGAACTAATATCGTTCACTGACATTTGCATAAAGTTGAACTACTGCCGCTGTCAGAGCTTTATTAGTTGCTCCGCTCACCGCTCTTCGCTCAGCGCTCACGGCTCACCACTCGCCGCATAACTTACGAGTTGCCTCCACTAAATTCAAGTTTTTCCTACAAAGCTCAAAGTCCGCTCATAATCCGCGCGGGGGAAGATTATCGGTTTCTAATTACCGCCGGTGGGGGGCCGCCTGCAGTGTCGGTGCACTTACTGCACTTAGGGAATGTTGCGCTGGAACTTTGCGGCGATTAGTGGGACGCTTGCAAATTGTTCCCCGACCAGTTTCCAGACGGTTCGGAAAGTTCAAATCCTCGTGGCTCAAAACTGTTTTAATTTAACCATCATCGGCACTTGCGATAGATTTATAATAAGCGGTAAAAAATTATGTGTGTAGCCGTATTGGGGCGGCTTATAATACTAACCCCAATCCTATGCCGGGTGGGTGTCGTAAGAGGCAAATACAAAAGTATTTACTATTCTGAGCGGAAGGTTGCAGAGCTTGGTCATTTCCATGCGTCTTTGTTACTTAAATACTCGTCTACACTATTATAATATCCCTTGCCCAACAATAACTGCTTTTACACATTTTTTGAAAGACAAACATAACAAACAAATAAACATAATTTCCTACCTAAACTTTCTCAGGTGCAAGAGTTTCCAGAACACCAAACGTGGAGAAATCTGTCGCATCCCAGGGTGTACTGTGGCGCCATCTGTTGGTACTCAGCCGACACCAATCAGAATGCCACACGTGCAACCAGAGACCTTCCGACTCTTTATCCAGTACGTTTACACTGGCAAGGTAATATATTTTTTAATTTCAAAAATGTATAGAATAACGTGGGTATACTAATTTATTACAAAATAATATGTTTCTTAATGATCGAGTTACAGCGACATCTAGGATTCCATGTTTGTACTAAATAGTACAACTTAAGTTGTATGTGCTGCCATCTAGTGTATATTTTAAATACTAAAATAAATCCTCAAGTTCTGAAAACAGTAGGTACTCTTCCTCAGCTACTACTTCAAGATTCCGGAGTGTTTGAAATGATGACCCTAGCAGCTGATCTTGGGGTGGAAGACCTCCGCGCAGCTTGCGAAGACCACGTTACCTCCACGTTGAGCGTGGAAAGTGCCTGCACCCTCCTCGCAGCAGCTATGGAGATTCAAGACAGACCAGGTAAAAAGCTATCAAAAGATTCAAAAGATTCCTGAAACCTGTAACTCCACATGCCGTATTCATCAATTAAAACCAAAAAAAACATCTCCTCACCCTTTACATGTCTATAATGTTTGACTTTTTTTTGACTATTAGAGCTCTTAGGTCTACACAGAAGGAATTTTAATTGTTGGTAAAACAATTTCTTTAACAATAATTTATGTTTACGTTTTCTTTACATGTAGTTAAATGTTATTTTCGTATATATTCACACCGGCGATGGTGGTGTAATGGTCAGCATAGTTGCCTTCCAAGCAGTTGATCCGGGTTCGATTCCCGGCCATCGCACTCCTTTTGATCTTTTTATTTTTTTACATAATTTATTGGTTAATTACATTGACGTATAATATCACAGAACAGACATCTCGAACAAAATGTGTCCCACCGGGAGGTTCTATTTTCAAAATTGAGCCCCCGTTCTTTCAAATTCGATCGAGTGCACTGATCTGAGGGACTTGCATCGTGTTTGCGGTGTCGGTTCAATAATATAATATGCTAGTACTTCAATGGCGTTCAATGGTTATGTAATTATTACAGATTAATTTCCATTGAAGTATTATGCATGTACTAAAGTACTTAAAGTTTAATGATTTTAAAGTATATAATTTTAAAAATTATAGCCGTAACTTGTCATCATCGATAAAGATATTTCTTTTATATAGGCTTCAACTCATTAATGGCCCACTACTGGGCACGGGTCTCTCCTCTTGAGGAGGCCTAGAGCATACTCCACCACGCTGCTCCAGTGCGGATTGGTTGGTGTGGTTGGTGCGGGTTAGTGGCCAACCCGAGTGTCAGAAGTTTTTCAAACCGCCCGAGGGCCTCCGATATGGCTTAACGACTGTTATCTTATGATAATAAGCGGGACTTTACGTGCCCTCCGAAGCACGGAAACGCTCAAGAATTTTTTTGCAACTAGCGGTCACCCATCCAACTACCGACCGCGCCCGCTGTTGCTTAACTTTGTCGATCGCTTAGGATCGACGCAAGCCGCAGGGCTATAATTTTTTGTAAATATAAATCACGGAGTGTACAAAAGAGAAAACTACAATTAACAATAATTACACTCAAGGACGTACCCAGGGGGGGGGTCCGAGGGGTCCAGACCCCCCCCCGAAAGTGTTATACCTACAGTCTAGGGTTTGGTTCCCGGGACATCTCGTGTCTGGAAGTCCCTGGACTTTTCGTAATTTTAATTTCCGGTCGAGACTCGAGACGAGACAAGATTGTCGAAATTGTTATGTAATCATTTTTATTCCCGGGAATTCCCAGGTCTCGTGTCCCGGGACTTTGAAATTGTCGGGAATTAGCAAACCCTACTACAGTCGAACCTAATAGATAAGCGAAAATTAACTGATTTCTTCTAATAATTATTATAAGAATTTAAAGACAAATGTGTATGTAATTATTGTTTCTTAACGCTCTAGTCCATTCATTCTAGATTTTAGTCTAGATTTTAATGTATGGGAGAAACGGCTTTATAATTTTCTGAAACTGATATAAGTTGTACCTACCTGTATGCAAGGACATTAAAAACAACAAGTCTCCCCCTCCCTCCCCCATCCGCATCCTCCCTCCCCCCTTGAAAAGTGTCCCATTTTACAGATAGAAATTTAATGCTGTAACATTGTGTCATTTTTGAAAATGTCTATTAAATAATTATCATGTGAAAATTGATTTGCTATTTATTTCCGAGAAGCTTTTACGTGTCATTTAGGTACTTTAATCATTTACCCAAACGGACCCCCCCCGAAAAAAAATCCTGGGTACGTGCTTGATTACACTATACCAACGTTTTTTTTTTATATTATTTACGGCCAACCAGTGTTAATACTGTATATTTACTTTCGTTTAAGAGCCGATGCCAGACAAAAATCACACACCAGTTCAGTGTGCTTATAGACCAGTGCCGATACCTTTGAAAACGGTACAAAAATGAAAAAAATAATAGTAGAATAAAACCTATTGCAAAAGGAAGAGAATATATTATTATTATACTTAACAAAAATGAAAGGAAAAATAATTTACGGGCGATCTGAGGTCGGGAAGTGGGGGAGAAGGGTAAAGGTTAATACCCTTAAAACGGTTTATCTCAATTTCCAGCAAAACTACAAGTTCTATAGAAAAAAATAAATGGCAAAGTTGTAGGTAATAAAAAGGTCTACAACCATTCTACAACTTTTGTATAATATACACTTTTTTACATAACCTCAAAATTTATGTGAAAAATTCAAATAACCAAGTTTTTGGTTTTTTATTTTTATCTTTTACAAAAACATTTCTTTTTGGACGTTTGGTAAAAACTTATCTTTCTATGCCTCATCGAATGCTTAGATTACATCGACACACCATTTTGACAACTTATTGTCAAATGCACAAATGCTGCCAGGATACTGAGGATATAGGCATTGCTGTTCTTATCAACATTAATAAAATGTTCTTATCGACATTTTGCATGACTTTTAAAATCAAATTAACTCAATCTTAAAGCATTTTATAAATAAATAAAAATAAATAAATTATAAATAAATAAATAAATTTATAAAAATATAAATGTAGGGGAGACCGGGGGCAAAAGTAACAGTTTTTAGTTCGTGGCCGATTGTGCCAAAACTGTTGATATCTAACAAAATCCTGTTGTTCTCTAAGAAACTTAGTTTAACTGTCTACCAACTTGTCTAGTCAACGTTAGAGTACTAATCGTAATTATGTTGCAATCCCACTTTTAAAAAGAAGTGTCGAATGTTACAATTGACCCATAGTGCGGGGTTGTTTGTAACATTGTTTTGATGAACAATAAAATGACAATGTTAATGAATTTAGCCATATTTTAATTTTAAAAACAATCACAATCTTAAATACAATCAGTATTTTAATTGGTAACTAAAATAAATGCCTTTACTTCTTCAAGCCGCTTCGAAACAAAAAAGTATATACTTCTCTTTATAACTAATCAAAAACGAATATATTACTATCTAAAATTATAATTTTAAACAAGTTATAATCACTACGCCATTAAATAACATTTAAATCGTATATTTCTTTGATGAATCAACAATAATCAACAACAACAAATTTGTATGAAAACGTGTGTGTTACTAACAACCCCCTGTTACATTTAACCCCTGTCATATGACAACAAAAAGACCTGCTAACAAAAAGATTAAAAGCACCACACGAACCAACAATACGAACAGCCCATCTCTGAATCCGGTTAAGGGGATCCACTTGAGTAGTCGGTGCTACAGACCAAAGATGGAATGGATGAATTTCCGTGTACGAAGCTGCGGGCAATAGCTAGTGTAAAAATAAAAGAAAAAAGGCAAATAAATGTAGGTATCCAAAATGCGCTTCCGGACGAATGTTTTTGTCCTAGATTTGCGATTGATGTCACTTTAATTATTAATAAAGATCACTTATTAAGGTTTAATAAAATATGATGTTTAATATGTGATCTCCAATAAAAATTAAGCGTTTTTGTATTTTCGACTTGAAACGCGTTGAAGAGGTGATATTAGAAAAACAAAAAAAGGATAAAAGTTCTGACTAGATAGAAATGACGTAATAATTGCCCAGCCATCACCTGAAGATTCATTAATATAATATTTTATTCGGGTTAAGGTGTAGGTGTTACTGGGTAGAGGTTTTCCCACGAAGAGAATAGCAACTAAGATAAACGAAACTTTTCTAAAACCGCATTTTGTAATTCACGCGAGCGAAGCTGCTGGCGTAAAACAAATATTTTCACCTCGGGGTCATTTGTAGCAAGGGGTCAATAGTAACGTTATTATTGACCCCGAAAAAAATGGTACAATTATTCCTGAAGACTGTTTTATTTAAAAACAAAAATAAATCAGAAACTCTGAACACTATTTTACTTTTGCGATAAGGTATATATTGTGTGATATATATTAATTATAATATTTGTTGTTAATTTACTTATACTTTGTAAATTAAAGAGTAATAACTGATTTTTCAGAGTACGAAAAATTACTTCGGGGCTGTTCAAATGACAATAGTCAATTACACACGTCCACGCTGCTCGGAGCACATTGCTCAGTAGTAAGCCTACCCGAGCACGTTACGGCCTATACCCCCTCGGCTGCACACTCTTCAACGTTGCTTGCCAACCAAAATATCACCAACGTTACTATTGCCCCGTGGTACTTTTGCCCCCGGTCTCCCCTACTTTGTTTAAATTAAATATAAGTTATCTTTATTGTATGGAATGGAAAGTATTTTAATTAGATGGGAAGTACAACACACTAATTTCTTTCTTTCTTTTTCTTCTCTCTTTCTTGGCCGGCAACTCATCAGTGATATCTTTGGTGTTGCTGATTTGGGTGACGCTAGCCACTTACCATCAGGTGGATCGTCAGCTCGTTCGCCGGCTATTTCCATAAAAAAATATTAATCAAAAACTATTTTAACAACATAATTATAGTCCCCACGAACTAAGAATTAGTGATGGCCAACTCGACTTACTAACTCGGGTTAACTCGAGTTGTGCTTAGTTCGAGTTAACTCGAGTCAGATTACTAATGACTCGAGTTGAATCTCGTGTTTGGGCTGGCGGTAAATAAACGAATCAAGCGAAAGAGCGAGAGTACGATTTGTTCGTTGGATGCGCGCATGGATATTATTACAGTGTTGCCAACCCTTATCTAGATTAAAACTGTAAAGAAGCTTTCAAAAAGCTGTAGAAAACTGTAAAAATTAAAATTCTACTTAGAGAACTGTAAATCTACAGCTTTTCTTAAAAACAACGTAAAATAGTAAGAAAATTATACTTGTATTAGTAAATCAACTTTAAATCTTAAAAAATCTACAGAATATCTACTAAAACTGCCTCGTTTTCAATTTGCACATACCTACTCTTGATTTTCAGTTTCATCTTTAATTTTAAAATCGTACATATTTTTATAAAATCTCTTTAAATGGTCATCGGTAGCATTGAACTCATAATAATTTTTAATTTCTGACTTTGTTTTTAAAGTGTTTTTTATGGTGGTGGTTGACTATTTATTCCTTAGTTTGGGTACGCAGCAAATAAAATAGATGGCGCTAGTATTATAAAGAAAAAAAGTGTGGATTTGGAGGTTAAAACTAAAAACTATGAAGATCACCAGCTGATTAGCAACCGTCAATACGGTTTCCGCCACGGCTGATCAGCTGGCGATCTTTTAGAATACCTTATTCATTGCTGGGCAGAAGCAATCGAGAGCAAGGGAGAAGCATTGGCTGTAAGTTTGGATGTTGCGAAGGCCTTCGATAGGGTGTGGCATAAGGCATTACTGTCTAAGCTGCCTTCCTACGGAGTACCCGAGAAATTGTGCAAATGGATTGCCAGTTTTTAATCGGAGTGGAGCATCAAGGTCGTCGTTGACGGAACATGCTCGGTTACGAAGCCCATAAATGCTGGCATCCCACAAGGCTCTGTACTTTCACCCACATTGTTCATCATGCATATCAATGATATGCTGGACATCGGTGATATTCATTGCTATGCTGATGACAGTACCGGTGACGCTCATTATACAGGCCGAGCAAATCTTTCTCGGGTGCAGATTTAGGAGAAGAGGATAAAACTTGTGTCTGAAGTCGAGACATCTCTGGAGCGGGTCTCGGAATGGGGCAGACTAAATTTAGTCCATTTCAACCCCGAAAAGGCACAAGTTTGCGCGTTAACCGCTAAAAAACCCCATTTGTCATAGCAACACAGTTCCAGAACATTCCTCTTAACATCTCTAAAAGCATTGGGATCCTTGGTGTCGACATTTCGAATGAAGTTCAGTTTCGGGAGCACTTGGTTAGTAAAGCCAAACTAGTCGCAAAGAAATTGGGAGTGCTCAATAGAGCTAAGCTCTATAAGGCGCAAATTTGACCATACATGGAGTACTGTTCCCACCTTTGGGCCGGAGCCCCAGCTGGCCAAGTGGATCCGTTCAATCGAATTCAACGGTGAGCTATTCGTCTATTCGACGATCCCAAGCTTACAGATGGATTAGAATCGCTTGAGTTGAGGAGAAATGTAGGCTCTCTCTGCGTATTCTACCGCCTGTACAATGGGGAATGTTCTGAAGAACTGTTTGGCTTACTACCTGCAGTTAATTTTCGTCACCGCACATCACGTACCAGGTTCCATCAACACTATCTGGATACCTGGCGTTCGTCCGGTTCTCACGTCATTTTCTACCTCGCACGTGTAAACTGTGGAACAAACTACATGCATCGGTGTTCCCTCTAAGCTATGATATGGGGTCCTTAAAGAAGCGGGTCTATCGTCATCTTCTTGGCCGGCAATGCGTTGGTAACGCCTCTGGTGTTGCTAATGTCCATGGGTGGTGGTGATCACTTACCATCAGGTGACCCGTCTGCTCGTTTGCCTGCTCAAGGCATAAAAAAAAGTTAACGAAAAAATTGTAAATCTACAGTTAAAACTGTAGAGTTGGCATTTGGCAATTCTGGATATATATCTATACTAATATTATAAAGAGGAAATATTTAAATTTTTGCATTGAATAGGCTCCGAAACTACCGAACCGATTTGAAAAATTCTTTCACTGTTGGGAAGCTACACTATCCCCGGGTGACATAGGCTATATTATATAATTTTTTTTTCACTATTATTCCCGAAGCGAAGCGAGGGCAATTTCCTAGTAAGTTATATAACTCTATCTGGATCACAGACTTTGTAGATGTACCTACCTGTGGACCATAGATATATGAATTATATAGACGCGGCCTAATTTCATATAGATATTTAGTTATGGAATAGTTTAAAAGACGAAATAATAAACATAATGGCGTCCTTGTCTAACGTATGAAATAAAAATAATCCAAATCTACAACACTTTTGTTTAACATCTCAATCAAGTAAACGAAATAATAAAGCAAATAGACCATTATGATTAGAAACTCTATAATCGTAAGATAAAATATGTTTAAATTATGTAAATAGCAAGTTTTGAGCAAAGTTGATATTTTTGAGTTTTGTTTTAGCCTATAAATAGCACGTTTTAATCAAATTAATTTACAAAATTCCAAAAAATTCATGTCTCAAGGGTTGGATGGAAGATCAAATATGTAAAAAAATAATTTGTAACAAATCATACACTCAGTTTCTTCCTGCTAACTCGAGTTGTGTAACTCGAGTTCAATTCGAGTTACCTGAATTTCAACTCGAGTTTACTCGAGTCGTGTTTTTTCCGAGTTGGCACATCACTACTAAGAATGCATATTTGTCGTTTGTCATCGCAGTGACACTAGAGATGTACAAAAAAAATCGATTCACGAAAGAACCAATTTTTGCAACAAATCGATTCAAAATTATAAGACTTTCTAATCGATTCATTAATTAAATTGTAAATTCTAAAAACCGAAACATTTAGATATCCACAAGTAACTGGAATGATACTGCCTCCATTTAGCTACTTAAGTTACTTTACCATACCTATACGCTCAATAATTATGTATTTACGACTATAATAAAATATTTTTTTCCTAAAAAACTCACTGTTAATTCGTCCGCGCCGCATCCGGCGTATGAAATTTGGGTTTCGATTGAATAATGAATATTCTAACCGTATTTTAATCATTTCAAATGGCTGCGGTTAGAGATTATCGTAATAAACACTTTTAGTCATGTTCTTATAGAAGAGAAGAAATTAAATTGTTTAATTGTTAAACACAAAGAAAGAAATAAAATAAATTCATTTTTATTTTAAGTTTCGATTATAGTAATGTATCGATTATTATGGTTTTATAAGTGATTTCATGCCGTCACATCACTTAACGTCAGTGTAGATTTTGTCATCTTCATATAACATTGATTCGACGCCTTATTTTTTTATTCAATTTTGCATATATTATGATGTGATGGGATTTTTACTAGATTATAACGTTTTATATACGTATGATTTTTAACAAATTTTGCCAAAATCCTTTGTTCGTAAGTATCCAACTATTCATGTCAATTAAATAATTATTCCATTTTGCTCAAAGACGTACGTACAAGGTTGGTTCATATTAATAAATGGCAGCTATCATTAATGCGCTCTTAAATAATTTTGAGTATAATGGTTTTCCATTGCATGCCCAGACAAAACGTTATTTCACCGCTCACTTTCTCGCTGGACCAAACATCTATAGTAAAATATCGACACTTACCCCTTACCATTAATTTTCTGCAAAAGAGAGCAACACTCTATTTGTCAAAGTGGTCCGTAGAATTATGGATTCGAATAATTATGTGTGTGTGCGTGTGTGTGTCGAGTTTTACTTGAATAACGGCGGCGTAATTTACGCCGCGTAAAGTAAAAGCACGTAAACTAAAACTTGTATGGGACTAAAGCTTTTCTCTTTACTGCCGCTAGATGGCTCTGCTTCAGTCCCATACAAATTTTAGTACACGTGCGTTTATTTTACGCAACCGTTATGTCGAATAAAACTCGCACTATAAAAGTCTACTGCACTTTAAAGGAATAAAAGCTTACCTACTGGTTAGATCTATATATAAATATATTCACAAATCACAAATTACATCTGTGCATTTCATACTATAGGAATAAAATCTAGTGTAATCTGTGGCATATTTATGGTATGGTTTCAATGGCTTGATGGGCTTGATGAATGATGCATGATAGGGATGCACATTGAAAAAAACATCGATGTTTCTCTGATGCAATGCATCGAATAGTGGCATCGATGTAATATCGATGTTTTAAAAAATACATCGATTTGTTTATACATCGTTTGTTTTTATTTTTAGTAGCGTTGGGACTAAATAAAAAAAGATCATCGGCAGTGAATTTGATATCCAAAAACTAAGGAAACGCTTTTCAACATTAGCCTAATGGCCTAATGGTGGATTTTGTGATTAGGGTTGCCTCTTCGATGCATCGAATAAAAAAACATCGATGTTTACTCGATGTTGACGTATTAAAAAAGACATCGGATTAAATCGATGTTTCTATACATCGAGTGTTACATCGAACATCGATGTATATCGTGCTGCGTGCATCCCTAATGCATGATGGCTTCCATTTTTGACGTGACAGGAACAAGAACGCGAACCGGCTTTGGTTGGCGGCATTTTGTTCTAAGTTTAGTTTCTAACTAAATTGTTGATTTATCCGTGAAATACTAGAAACCAAAAATGTCTTACAAAGGACCACCGAAAGTTCAAAAGGTGATGGTGCAACCCATCAACCTGATCTTCCGATATTTACAAAACAGGAGTAGAGTTCAAATTTGGCTTTACGAGAACGTGAATCTGAGAATTGAGGGACACATAGTTGGATTCGATGAATACATGAACATTGTCCTGGATGACGCTGAAGAAGTACATATGAAAACGAAGAATCGGAAAGCAATCGGACGTATCATGATGAAAGGAGACAACATTACGCTTATTCAGAATGTGAATCCTAACGCGTCGGTGTAACTTTAGGTTATGATGTATTAACTAAGTGAACATTCCTAGCGACTAAGTGGTGTTGTTTTGTGCGTAATTTCTCACAAAATATTTGTACCAACAATTCATTCTGTCATTAAATTTTAAGGTATAAATTTGGTTTTTATTAATAACCTCTACTAGTTCTATCAAACTTCTTGTTCAAAATTTCTTTATTTAGAAATTTAATTGTAAACTAAGTGGCTTAGTTATTATTGTCTACAGTGCCCAATTCTATAAAATTATTAATAAAACTGATTAACACAGTACTAAGTAACAATTATCATTTGGATACCTCCATACTCCATGATATCAAACGATACACAGCCCTGAACAACATATACTATCCAGTGACTTAAATGATATGTTTCAGCAAAACCATAAGTTTAATGGTAGGCTCAATTGAACCTAATGTTTTTGTTTTAAGACTGAGGCTCAGCGTGTAGTCATCTCGGGCTGTGTGACTTAAAAAGTGGGTCATAGAAAGAAATGTATGACATTATCCTTGCACAAAGAACAAAAGCCAAGATACCAAAAGACAAATTCAATAAAATTAATTTAATTAATCAATAACATTTCTTCACTATAGAAGCAGTTTGTATGTTGGCAACTCTGATAGCCTAAGATCCGGCTGCAGGATTTATGCGCTCATCTGTTTTTTGCTAAAAACCAAAATTTTATGCATATTTATAATTAGGAGAATATATTATAATTACCAGGTTTTCTATCAAAATTTGGCCACTAGTATTTTGGTTTTTAGCAACAGATGAGTGCACTTATCCTGCAGCCGGATCTTAGGCTATGAGATTACCTGGGTAAAAATGCCTACTTTTGGCTACAATACATCAAATTTGGAAGCAGCACCCTTTGAGAATCCCATCTCCGACCACACCACAAAAATCAATTCTGTAATTTTTATGCATTAAAATAATAAGTTATTAGTAGGTTACACATATCTAGAACTATTAAAATTCATAACTTAAACTTCTGCATTATGTCAAACACCTACAGTCTACACAATCAACATGATGGCTAGCATGAGCTTACACCTGCTACATATCAATTTAATATTAGTACCCGGATGACCGAGCTTTGCTCGGTTTAGTGTTGCTTAACAACGCCATTTACTGAAGTAGCTTTAGTATTGCTACTTGCCAATAGATGTTAGGAAGAGTATATTGTAGAAGTTTAACATTGCCTGAAAACACCGATAAAACGACATTTTCTAAAAATGAATGCTAGCTAGATCGATTTATCGGCCCCGAAACCCCCTATATACTAAATTTCATGAAAATCGTTGGAGCAGATTCCGAGATTCCAATTATATATATATATATATATATATATACAAGAATTGCTCGTTTAAAGGTATTAGATTAACAGCTGCTTAAATGCATATTTTTATGAACAGGACAGTAATGGTTATGGATTATGTTATTTATTTATATGTTAAATGTATAGCACTCATTTCTTTGGAACTCATGAGATTCTTTAAAGGCTAGAATATGCTAGCTACATATGAATCAATAAAATCACATGAATTGAAATTTGAAACTCAAAAAGTTTCAAGTTTGCCTGAGGATCATACTCCTGTTGCATAGTCCAGGAACACTTCTCTTTTCTTTTTTGACTGGTAATGCTTCAGTGATGCCTTTGGAATTACTGATTATATCCATGCAAAATGGTGTCACTTACTATCACATGGTTAGTACAATTTATTTGTAAAATACCACAGTATGTATTAATGGTAGATGTTTTCATTTAGTAGCATATTTTACTGTCATTGAGTTTTGAAAATACTTTACAGGAGGAAATAGTGCTTCTTCATTCATGGAGCGCTGCATAGCCTTCATAGGGGACAACGCAGCTGACTGCGTCAAGAGCAACGCATTCCTCAATCTGCCCAAGGAAGCTCTTATCAAGCTGATCTCATCTGACTTTGTTAGTATGAAATTCATCAATTTTAATACTCTCCTTGATGTGGTACCCAGCTATGGGCCAAAACCAGTAGAAAACTGTAGCCAATAAAGCCAACTGGCTATAGTTCATTGCGGAAACATTGGGTTTGCGGTGTTGGTTCTGTGGCGATAGCGCTCATACGTCACACAGTGACGTCACGCCGCCCTGAATCACGCTATCGAAGTTTTCTAAAATCATTGGCATATACAAATGCTCCGACAATGTCAGTCGGGGCTCGGCCGCCTCCCAGGCAACACACCTCGCCTGGCGGGAGATCTCCCTTTGCCAAAGTTCTATACTAGTAGTAATGATAGTTTAATATTATACCGGTATATTGTATTAAATGAGCCGTCTCCCGTCTCCCTTATATCTGCAGCTGTGCCTGGAGGAGGAGGAGGTATGGCGCTGCGCGCTGGCGTGGGCCAAGCAGCGCGCCGGCGTGACGCAGCCCACGGCGCACTGGACCGAGGAGGAGCGCGCGCGCGTCTGCCACCACCTGCAGCCGCTCATGCAGCACGTGCGGCTGCTGCTCATCGGTATGTAGCCCGACCCCTCCTGGCCGAGCAGGGAGGAGGTACCTGATGGACGCTTTCTCGTTGGGAGGCACGATAACAGCTTTATAATGAGGGAAAACTAGGCACCTAATGGTCCACTTACTACAAAACCTATAGGCTGTTTAATAAATGTGGTGATTTTGTTTTATGAATAGGAAATTCGAGAATCACCATTCAAATTAGGATAAAGTAACTTGCATTCGACTCAAGATGCTGAAGCTTTCCTACGTGTGTACAGAGTGGTAGATTTTTCCAAAAGCTTCCTTGAGAGGAGTATGGTCGCTAGTAAACTACTTATTATTGGGTTTAAGTCAGGTACAGCGTGTAGTACCTACGTACACAGTTAAGCTGAAGCTGGAGAACTCGCCATACACTTACCATAGTAATAAGAGATCTTCCTACACTGGATCGGAAGTGGATCAAAACTATCAATAGTCTGCTACTACTGGAACTTTTGAGCATCACACTGACTTGTAACGAGCCTTGTATGCAGACAGCGCAGTGTTCGCGGAGGAAGTGGAGCCGACGGGGGCGGTGCCGATGGAGCTGTCGCTGGAGCGGTACCGGCGCGCGGCGCTGCTGCGGGCGCCCCCCGCACCGCCCGCGCCCCCCGCGCCGCACGCGCTGGCACACGGGGCGCACCCGCACCCCGCGCCGCCGCCAGACCCCAGCACGCAGCCGAGGTGAGGACCTACAGTAACCAATAGGTTCAAACGTTTCCTCATCATTATTGTGGTGATTTACAGAATAAGGTTGTCTGCTATCGTTGCGCCCAGACAGGAAAAACCTGTACGTTCGCAAGTGCTAAGCTACATGCGACGAATAGTATGAAATTAGCAAAATAATGGATGTTTAAAATTAGGTGGGTAACCCACACGTGACCAACGAAATAACAACGCACATTATTAGGTACATAGCTTTGTCTCTCTCTCTCTCTACGAACTTATTTGTAACTGTAACTGTTATAAAGCAGTATCGGATTTTAACCTCCTGCTATACTGTAGCCTCGGCAGTAACCTAATTTAATTCGCAATGAAGTAGTTATTTTTAATAATTTGCAGATTGGCAGTGAACATGTTCGCGGGCTCGGCCATCCTGCAGCAAGACAAGAGCGCCTTCCAGTCCCTCATCAACAGCTGGTATGTGTGTGTCACTGCTCACTGCTCGCTGCGGGCTCTTCGCACTCGCCAACTCTTATTCTAGGCTAATTCTTCAGCCTCGCTCCAATCACAATGTCAGTTGCTGTAGGGTTGACTCCTCCAGGTAGCACGACATTTATCAAAAACTTTCAAGGCCGAAGTAATGAATGTATATTTTTTTATACTATGTAAGTTAATGCTTGACTGCAATCCCACCTGATGGTAAGTGACGCTGGCGATATCTATATATATAATTAATCATATTGGGAGGACATTTTTAAAGGACTTCCATTAATAAATTCTCCTGGATGCCATTCGACACAAGCGGTGATATTCTGAGATAACATGCCAACTCATACATTGTTGTCCCCTAGATTTTTTACTTACAAATATCTTACAAATAGTGATTTAATGTAAACTAGAGTAAGCCTAGTAGCCAACACATCCATCCTGCCTATGTGTGTGTATGTGTGTGTGTGTGCAGGTGCGGCACGCCGAAGCAGTCGTGGCGGCTGGTGTTCCGCGCGTCCGCGCACGGCTTCTCCGCGCAGGCCTTCCACTCGCACTGCGACGGCGCGGCGCCCGTGCTGCTGCTGGTGCAGGTACCCTCACCCCCTCACCCTCCACTCTATCACTAAACACATACGAAAGAAGAATACGTCCATATGAGAGCGAACAACGTATTTCTCGATCGCTGCGTATGAATTTGTACTTCTGTCGTCTTTCTATAACATAATCTGACCGATAATATAATTTGTAAATATAAGTGGTTGTCTTATAAGTAAAAAGAAACTTTTTATTTTTCAAAGTCATAAAGACGGCTGCTCAACTACCTAAAACCACAGAATTGTATAATATTTAGTACAGAAGAGTCACTCCGCAAACTCATTTAAATAAATAGCGACACTTGCTCCGACACAGCAAAGTGTAATTCAGGTTGCACAGCGCTGATCGTCAACAGTTATAATATATTCATCTAGACGTTGCCTCTCTTTCTAATCATAACACTTATCCTCTCTAGTTAATAGTATCAGGCGTTACTTTGCGGAAATCCATTGTTATTAAGTTAGCATCAGTCTACTTTGCAACAATCCGCGGTTAACATGTATGATGGTGTATACTTTAAGTATACTTAAGAACCGCGCTCACTGAACGATGTTCACACTAACCGCGGATTGTTGCAAAGTAGACTAATGTATCCTTTCTGACAATGTCAGGGCTGCCTTTTTTGTGATGACATGTGTGATAGATTAGGAATGTATGACACGGCGTGACAAATGGCCCTTGAAATTGGCCCGACTACTTGTAACATCATACCAATACTGCGGAGTGCGTCAGGCCTGCTAAAACAACAGCTTTCGGAGCGAGCGAGGAAGGGTTCGTTTACTTTAAACTTTAGAGTAATGCAACTGACGTAGCTTACTGTCTTGTTCGCCAGCTGCCGCGAGGTGAGGTGATCGGCGGGTTCTGCGAGTCGGGCTGGTCGGGAGGCGGCGCGGGGGGTGCGGGAGGCGCCGGCGGCTACGTGGGCGCCGAGCGCGGCCTGCTGTTCGCGCTCAGCGAGCCCCCCGCGCGGTACCCCCTCGTCAAGAAGGCCTTCGCGCTCTGCTACCACCCCGAGTGAGTTGACAGTGTATCCCGCCAATGTGCAGGAAAATACAACATTATACATCCTTGTTGGTCGAGCCGGTTTTGAGTGCAGCGGGATTAACGCAGACATTTTTGAAATCACGTTCGTATAAAAGATGGAATATCATTCCACCCCAATGAGCTGGTTGAAGGGCATCGTTAATGTAAATGTTGTTTCAGTTGCGGTCCGATCTTCGGTGCCGGCGCCGACCTCCTCATATCAAACAATTGCAACGTGAATAGCGATAGTTACAGGTTAGCTATGTGATGTGTTCTATCTAAATTAAAAACTGTAAATAATATCATAATAAATAAAAACTTTTGACATAGTTATTCCTATTAATACAATTTTGTATGAAACTTTGCTTCTGCGTTGGTACAACTACTCAGCAATAGATGGCGCTGATGTCGCAACAAAAAAATTGTTGATTTCATTTCAGAATTTCAACAATGTTTATTATTTAACTCGCAAAAAAATAAATTATTGATTTGATTACAGCAATCTTCACTCGTACGGTGATTCGTTATCGCCGGCGTCCCTCGCGCCCGACTACAACTTCACTGTGCGTGACTACGAGATCTTTACCTACAAGCATACCTAATTATAGGTTTTAATTTAATATGTATGCTTAAATATATAAGTACAGTGCCAATAGTTTCTCAATTATACATGTATACCGTTTTAATATTAAATACTATGTTTATTAACGTACAAATAATCATCATCAGTATTTTATGGTAGTTCAAAATAAAGTTATACCAACAACTTTGTTTTTTTAATGCCAACGTACTGCTTTTTAACTATCACAATCACAGTTGAAATTGATAGGTTCATATAATTTACTCTGAGTACAGAATACACAAGCTCAGAGACATAATTTAAGAATGGCGCCATCTATACATAACTACACACTCTTGGAATAGTTTGTATCGTATTCGATAGATGGCATCAGAATAGAATTACGTTAAGAAGTAAAACAATTATTAAACAAGACGGCAGAGACGGCACGCGTTTTGGAGTCTGGTTTAGGCAGATCAGATTAGGTACTTAGGTACCTACTATCTACATAGCAAATGCATAGAGCAACTTGACTCAGCATTACCAGCTAACAAGTAAGCACCTCTAGTTACCATTTCGACGGGAAATACGGCTGATTCCGATCACATCACCTAGGTCCTAGTCGCTTACCTGTCTAAAAATCATCAAATTCAACTTATCCAGTCAACAGAAATCGATATACATAGGTACAACAACAATTTCTGTTAAGTTACTTCAATAGTAGTGATTTTTAATGCATTAGTTAGATAAAAGAGACAGTTCCATCGTTTAATTGATTTACATTTGAAATCGTCAATGCTGAGCAGATAGTTTTTATTGCATGTCATTAAACTGATCAGTGCTGACTTCGAAGATCGAAAACGTACTGCATAATTATGTGCACACACGACACACACACACACACACACACCGGCTGTATGATTATGCCTGATTATGAAATCAAATAACTACTTATTTTTAAGACGAGAGTATTTCTTTAAATCTCGAGATTAGCTAAGGCATCTAAAGTAGAATCCCTAGCCTAACCAGCGATAGAACATAGAACTGAGCCCAACGAAAGATTCCAAGTAGGTACTTCACTCGAGCTTAAAATAGGTGTTGCTCCCGCGGTCCACTACATTTTATGTACATGTGTTCGATGTACACTACATTTTATCACCCTGTGTGAGAAAATATTATAAAAAGTTTATGTATAAATAAAGATAAACCTTTCCTTTTTACATATATCTATGTCATAAACTTCATCAGTAATCTTATCATTGAAGACTGAAGAGTAAAAATGGTTCTTTTTCATCTACTGTGAAGTTGACTTTTTGAGATAGACATTATTGATTCTTAACCGTCGCCTTATTTACGACGAATAATCTATATAACTCTCTTAGAAAAGATGTAATAAATATCATTTTTTAATGAAACGAGGTGCTCGGAGCCTGTTAGTCGGTAACAATTATATTTTAGCTGACAAAGTAACACAACATCGCTAAACTAGCTATCAATTGAATTTCTCTCTTGTTGAAACAGTTTCTCCGAGAGTAGGCCGCCCGCCGTGATAAGAGAAGAATGCAAGCGGCAGGGTTTCCCCGGAAAAGCGTCGCGTTGTGTTTCCCGCGGTCGGCGGTGCGCGGGGAGGGGATGGAAAACGCCGCGCGGCGCGTGCCCCCAGCCCCCTTGCCCCCTGTCTCCTGCCCCCCGTCTCCTGCCCCCCGTCCGTTATCAGTTTGCATAACATTGCATGTTACGTGATCGCTCGTGACGTCTGATGATACCTGCATTACGTGGATGCTGTTAAATAATTGTCATGTTATGCTGGTGGGAAAGACCAATAAAAAACTATTAAATGCTCACCTCGATGACTAACGCCCCAGCTCAGAGTCACTAACGGTTATTTAAATTGCTCCTTAGTAGAGAATCACAAAACGAATTTGGTCCTAAATGTAAATAAATATAAAAAATAAAATAAATAGGTAGAAATACATACAATTTTATTGAAGTAATATTGACACAAAATAATTGTAGTGTAGGTATAATTTGTAATTTCGAGGACTTATTTAAGTCAGATTGAAAACTGCATATAATATAAGGTGAAAACAACGTGGTACTCAGACTCATCGAGAACAAATTGCGTGTCAAGCTATCTGTGTATGTTTATAGATGGCGCTGTAGGTCACACGACAAGTCAATTACAGCAAAGTAGGTAATTATCAAAATGTGCAGTACACATTTAAATATACCGATATTTTCGGAAACTCGCCTCGTGAGGATTACTTTCATCCCGTCACCACCAACTTGTATGTTGTAGGTACACACGTCCAGATGTAAATAATAAATATTTAAGACCCTTTATATGCAAGAAGTGAATTTGAAAACTGCATTATTGTCCTTGAAGTATACTGTAGCCAGTCAACGTCAACGCCAGATAACGCCATCAATTCAATAGATCCCTACGGTAGTTCAGGAAGAAGAAGCAGCAAGAAACTCCCGAAGGATTTTTCCTACGATAGCATAACTGCTGTCTATTTTTAATACTCATTTCCAAGCAGGCGTGTTTTATATTCATGTATTATAATTTGTAGTAACCTTTGAACTACGGATTCGACTGTAGGTGGTATTGTGTCTTGTGGTAGTTTGGTGAACAATAGACTTCAACGCGGTAATGTCCCGGCTGGCTGAACCATAGCGACTGGGAAAACCTCGTGACTTAATACAGGTACCTACTTATCTACTAAAATCGTGTCAGTGTCGTCATTCATATTTAACAATTACAGTTCGTTCCACTCCGATCGGTTCTGGGCCCTCTGAATCCAGCGGCTTCCCGTTGTCTTCTTTACTTTTTTCTTTTCTGTTTTCTTTTCTTCTTTGTCGGAGTGGCACGAATTAGGGGAGGCCTATATCCATCAGTGGACTTTAGGCTGTTAGATAGATAGATAGATAGTTCGTTCGGGTCATTTGATATAGCGGGTAGCCTTGTTAATTTTGAAGCTGACAGTCGACGCACGGCAGTGACGTCAGAGTTGTACCTTCAGATGAGTGGCCGCTAGTGACACTGCGACAGACTGGTACTTAAAATCAGCAGCTTCCACGAGTTCCACAGCAAAGTAGTCTTATGCGACTATATTTTATTTAAAGTGAGGTCCTAACGACCCAAAGAAGACAGCAAGAAACCATTGGAGGCATTATTATGCCATGATATATATTTTCGATTCACATATCCAACCCAGGGTGGGTTTAACACATTTCATATCAAATTGAAACCATTTAATATCAAACTGAAAGAATTAGGGACTACTAAGCTCCGTGAAAATTAAGAATAACAGTACCGCGTTCGCATTAACACTGTTAGCCTTTTTCCAAAGCGTCGCAAACACTTCTCTGAAAAAACTTCAATCTCCAAACAAGTTACGGCTTCATAATATGTATGGTAATGGTATTTTTACGGAATTAACTAGTTACTTACGGTAGTCTCCGTCAATTACACACAATCGGTGTATTAGCCACGGCCCCAGCCCCGCGCAATGCCCTGGTTATTTTTAAACTGTTTTGTCACATTATGGGTTTGTTTTTTGTTTGGAGGCAAATTTCCAGTCATTTCATGCGCTGTCGACCGCGGCGCGCGGGGCAGCCGCCGGCAGACCGTCTGCGCGATTGTTTCAAGCAACTCTTACTGGACTAAACATTTATTAACAAGATAGGGTAACACTAGATTACAGTAGTTCGATTTCAGGCCGACGTATAGAACACTCAGTTAACCTACTAATTTGTAGTGGTGTTCCATGGTTTCAGGGCGAATATTTTATCTATGCATGTTGTCCCTAATTTTACATGGAGCGTAACATTCACAAAACTTTACTACTTACATATATGTATACGAAACTTAATCGATATTAACGTATTTCCTATATTATTAATGACAAAATTTTCCTTAGTAAGCTTTCCATAAAACAGTGAATCCTGTCTTTGGTATAACACATAATATTTAATAAATCAAATAAATAAATCAAAATAATATTAAATAAAATTACAAAACGTTTAATACGAGTACTAGGTTGTTACCATTATAACTAACTTGAATTTGATACTTATGAATGACGCATTACAGCAAACTACTATAGATGTGCAAGCACCCTAGCGGCGGTCAGGCGGTGGAAGTGCGGCGTGGACACATTGAAGCGTGTCTTCCGCACACCGCCATCAGAAGATCCGATTCGTTCCGTCCGGGCCCGAACCTGGAAATACCCCCTGAGCACTCCAACACGGATCTACTAGGGACGCGTTCCCATGACAAATGACTCGTTAGATAAATCAACTGAAATATTATATATTAATTGATTAATTCGCTAATCAATTGTGACACGGTTCTCGTGATCATGACCAAATACAATTTTACTGTTAAAATTAAATGTATTGCGGCCATCTGGAGCTTCTTTACTCAGAACTCAGAAAGTGTTATTTGCAGTGACTTTGCATCTTGCAGGATTCAGGAAACTAAAGTATAGAGTGTAAGAATTAGTACCTAAAAGGTACCAAGATGTAATTTTTCATTAATAAATTTTTTTGCCGTAGCAATTTTCCAAAGGAGAATGCCCATTTAGTATGGAGAAATGTACTGACTTTAACATTTTTGTGTCTTGATAAAAATACCTTTATTTGATTATGTTATCTTAATAAATTACACATCAACAAAATTAGTTTGTATTTAGGTTATAGTAAACTCACAGTAATATGGACAGGCGTATTAAAGTCGCTTAAGTATGTAATGTCGATCTTATAAGTTTCAAATTCATTTGACAGTCCCAAAACGCCATGTAGTTTTTAATGTATTATAATCACAGAACACTATTTCTGCTGGCTGATTATAATAATTTTCTAATTCATTTGACATAACGTCTAAATCATAATGGAATCAATGCAACCTACCTATTGGCCCGAAGGATCTTAAAAGATTTCTGATTGGCCCTTATCCAAACATAAATGGCCCAATGGTTTTCTTTTGTAAATTAAACGGAAGTAAAGTTACTTATTAATTGCAGTAAATTATTCCTAAAGAGGATTTTTTTAGGAAATATGGGTATATGAAATATTTTAATTTAATTTTTTGTCCAAAAATCATTGTGACACAATAATTTTTTTGAGAGTACTGGCTATGGGCATTCTCCTTTGAAACTAAATATCAAGTAACTATAAAACTTCGCAATTATTGCAACCGTTGAGAATCTTGGTTTACAACTTTTACTTTAGTAATGTATACGAAACAGACTCGTGTATTGCATCATTATAAATTTCCAAATTCAGAGAAAAACTTTTCGTTTAGTAATGAATATTGAATTTCCATGTAAAACCTTCGATGCAAGACCTCCAGACAGATTAATCATAGCGAGCAGACTATATACGGAGTTGAAGTTCCGTCGACCGCCGCGGAATGGGATCGGAAGGGCCGGGCAGGGCCGCCGCGCCGGGGCCGCGGTGGAGGGCGCGACGCGTGTCGCCGCGCTGATCAGGCCCTAAGGAGCGGCGGCCTTTCGGAGAACTGGCTTATATCACAAGACTGAAAATCGTGAGAACTCATTAAGATTTAATACTGTTAGTGTTAAGCCAATTATAAAATGTTAAGTAAGAATATATGTATCTCATATTATAAGCTACTGACGACCGTGTAGTTGGTGAGCTACGAAAGCTCGGATTCGATTCCTGGCGATAGATACATGTCAATCTGCCACATGGCAGATGCCTAAATGTTTGTTCTCGAACCCTGGGTGTCAGTGACATGTTAGGAAGATATTTGTGTCATATATGCCACCCGCGACAAAATAAATCCTAAAGTGCATCCCACTTCAGTGAGTGTAAAAGCAACTATTTATTAATTTTTTTATTTATTATATACGTATTAAAAACTTAAATCATGTCTATATTCCTATCCGGCTGTAAATATCTCCATAATTCGCATTGCATTTTGGTTAATGAACCGTTAAAACTTATTGTAGAGAACATTTTCAAGAAAACTACGGTTTATCGGTCGCGGATTATCCAGCGGAGTCAAGCCTGTTAGTGCCTGCATCGCTTCACAAGTCAGCGGAAGATTGTACAGTTACCTGCTTAGCGCTTTGTCATTTTTCCGACGAAAACACGAAAAAACAATTATTTGCCGTAAAATCGTATTATCAAACTCTGGATGTCATTACGGAAATTGACGGAATGCCTGCATCGGAAACGCCGTTATCCTACGCTGCAAGCGGTCACTGCAATTTGTCGAGGGTTCGGCGCCAAGCTGTGTGGCATTCTCAGAAAAATTTCAAGTTCTCACCATTGGATCGAGGGATCGACTTGCCAAAATTTATTGGTCTGATATAGAGTATTTTTATAGCATTGAGATATTTCACCACCGGATGGACTCGCCCACACTTACAATTTGGGCAGCATGTTAAATTACTTGCTTAATAAAGTTATACCATTCATCCTTGTATTATTGTAACCTGTGCCGTAACCACTTTAATATTATTAAAACGTCTATATGGCCGCTCAATAAAAACATTATTTTACACTTTATTTCGTGATTTATAATCACGAAATACAGAGTCTGTATTCCGTGATATAAATACTCGTACCAACTTAATTAATCTCTATGACATTTTAGGCTTCATCTAAATGTATTTTAACATTTATCTTCTAAATAAGATAGTGTCTGCAGACGTTTTAGTATTAAATATCAATGCATAAAAATCAATACACATTAACAAACCTCCTTTCTTAATCGAATAAATTACATTTGTATGTATGTGTGTGTGTGTGTGTGCATTTCTGCAATCAGTTTGATCAGGGTCCGGTCCGGAAGGCCCCACATTCCAACCGGTGCGGCCCTGCCTGCGACCGTGGTGGCCGTGCGACCCCCGCGGCCCACTGGAAGGCGGTAGGCGGAGCTTAGCAGAAGGCTTTCGCAGACCTCGCTCCTCTCACTTTGACCCCAATTACATAGCCATTTATATCCCAGCTGGAGATACCACTGCTAGATAATATCGTTCTGGCAATTAATAAAAACAACGTTCATCATTCTTACTAATTAGTAATTGTAGGTTATACTATTGCAAAGCCTATTGATTCATCGGTGTCTTCACTGCCTTGAGTGCCTAGGCTTAAGATGTAGATAGTTATTTATATTTTCATATTATAATTACGTGTTTCTCAATCTCGGATATTAATAGTATAGTTAGGTTTTCGTAATAAGGAATTTTATTCACATGATGTTATTAAATAAAGGTTTTTTTGGATAGAAACGAAAACTTTAATATTTCCATAATTAACATTTTGTGGTTAATGCAAATTTATTTAAACGCTGATACGCCGTATACCTACTTATGTGACGTCATATGGACACTACAATCAAAATGAAAATCATGAATGAAAAGTGCTCGATTCGGAGTATTACGTAGCAGCGAGCGGCATGTGGCAGGGCGGCTCCAGACAGGACATTCCAGAGGGTGCAGTCATTGACCAGGGTCCGGCTCACTTTCCCAGAACACTACCCCGCAGGCGGCGCCCTTAGATTTTTCCCAAATATTTAAGAATTGGCTTTTTGTACAAAAATGGAATGCGTGGTTTTGTATTCTGTCACATATAATTTTCTTAGACTCTGCCTAAATGAAAAAAAAAATTTGGTGCTTTTATGTTCGGAAGAAAATAGGTTCATTATTGCACGGAGAGGATTCTCCATGGGAGGATATTTAGGGAGTGTTTGATTAATATTAAAATTAATTAATCATCATTGAAATACATACGGTATTCCATGACTTTCAGGAAACTTGCAAAACTTGAACTTGAAGTTGTTCCTGATTAAAGTATTTCGCATGTGGTCCAGTGATCCATTGTACAGAGACCAGGCCCAAGTGGGAGCTCTACAACAATGTCAACAATCATAATAGAAGTGCCACCTGCCGCCCGACCGGCTAGCCGACACGGCGCGACGCTGTCCATAGACGTAATATGCTTCTCAGAAAGTGATCTGACTCATCAGCCACCATCAGTAACTAGTTACCCACCCAGCCCCCCCGCCCCCCCCCCCCCTCCCGCACCCTGAGCCGACACCTACAGACACTGTGATTGAAAGGAAAATGAGGAAATTCCTAAATCGTTGTCACACTTCTATTTTTGTAAAATTACGAAATTTTTAAGTGTAACCACCAATATTTATGTAACAGAAATAGTGTTTATAACGCACCCTTAAACATACGTTGTAAACGGGGCTTAAAGAACGCTAATATTGAAACCGCTCGGACAAGCTTTCAGCTCTGATTTGTAATTAGTTATGTTCATTGTGATTACTGTGTGTGTGAATTAAACTTTTCAATACAGTGAATCGCATTTCATTTAACTTTATGTTAAATGTTTAAATTTATATAAAGTACATCTTCTAATCCTACGTTGTACTATGTATACAAACGCAATATGTAAAAAAGATATTAAAGAATTTGGTTTTAAAAATGTATTTTTATGGTACAAGTACAAACGTTCTATTTTCAAATATACTTTCATGTAAGACTTGTAAACAAGGCGCTTCAGATTAATGGTCTAGAATACTTAATTATTTAATACTTACTTTTGAAAATTTGCGTTTTGCGTTTCTGACAATATGTGACCGCGCAAACAAATGCTCGTCCCTTTCCTACATTAATCAAGGAAAGAACAATGCCCAAAAATTATTTTTCATTTTTGTTAGCGTCTTAAAACGTCAGTTATACCGAAGCAATTAAATTATTTTTTTACGTATTTTAAAATTAATACCTGTACCCGTATTACCCAGCGTAAAATAATTTTATTAATAAGTGATGAATTGACTATAATAACAATGATGTCAACAATGTCCATTTTCATTCGGGCACTCACTTCGATACATAGCTTGTATCAAGCAAGATATAGAGAGACTTCTGGCCAATATTACAGACAGAATTTCGTTATAAATATTGGTATGACAAATGTAATGATGTCAAATTTCCATTTCCGATTGTCAATAAAAAAAAGTCAGAATAAAATAATGGTAAAAATTACAGGCAGCCGTAAGTCTCCCCTACTCTATGACTCAATGGTTATAAGAATTCAATCTCAAAATACTTTGGTTCTGGGGTGTGTCTGCTGAAAATTCTTATATATCTAAGCTCAGAAATTAAAGCAGCGATTTTTAGATTTTTTTTATTTTAAGACGCTAAAGTTGAAAATGAAATAAAACGATGTATGGCAGTTGGGCATTGTTCATTACTATCTTAGTCATCATCGCATTAAGTCATAGCTAAGATTCGCCACCATAGCCCCCCCCCCCCCCTGCCACTGAACCAGTTCCCTCGGCGACCACCTTTCCCATGAATGCGTCACTTACAATTTATCCATTAACAAATAGCCCCTTCTAAGAACGAGCTCCCCGAACAACTTTAAATTACTTATTATGTCAAGCGCGAGATAAATTTCCGCTCGGCTTTTTGTTACAGCGAATGACTGATGACATTTCTCTTCAACCAGATTAAAATTATCACAAACTAAAATGTTACTCAAAAGATACCACCGTGCTATTTATTTATGTTCTAATTACAGTTGTCTGAAACATGACAAAGCTCTACTACCAACTAACGAGATGTAGAGCTCCTGATTTTGTAAATATTTCAAGATTCGGGTTTAATTATGGGCTTCATGAAAAACACGCACATTCTCCCAGTTCCGCCGAAAATTAACATTCAATGTTAAGCTCAAAATTTCATAGATAAAAAAAATGTAATCTTAAAATGAATTTGCAAAATATCAAAAACATAATAGTTAGTTGTGTTTGTAAGTTTTGAAACTTAGTCGTCCAGTATGTTTCATCGAAATTAATACAATAGAGTTTTAAAAATTGACATCTAGCACTAGAAAGACGGACAGGGGTCAAATGACCCATTTTGAAATTTGTATGCCGATTATTCTGGTGCTTTTTCAAATAATGACTTGATATTTCTTGACTTTTAATATAATAGGGTTAGTTAACATATTGTAACGTATAAACAGAATAGGAGTTGTGGGAATGTAAATAAACCAACATCTACCTATAAAGACGGCTGGGGTCGTATGACCCATAAGCAGCGTAAGTGTTTGTAAATGACGGTAAATCGGTATATTTTGGTTATATTATAAGTAAATGTTATTGTACTGATCTATGCCTCGCCATTTTGATTAATTTCAATACCCTGGTCAATGTCTTGAAGTGAACATTAATATTTTTCCCGTTTTCTTCGAGAACAACTTCCACATAAGAAGTGTTACAATATTTACAATCTTTACCAGAAGATCAATCAAGTAATAAATAAAATATAATAATATTACAACAAAATAATAAATAAAAGCAGACATGACATTCCTCCGTGCATGAACAATCTGAATTTGGACATGTTACATCAAACTTAATTCCTGAAAGCTGAATATAACCAATGGTCTTTGACAGTTTATGAAACAAAAACAAAAAGAACTAAAACGTATTGTTACTCATTAAATTGTATAATACAGTACACATAACTCAAAGAAAAAACCTGAAACAGTCATATTTTACAATTCTATAATACGAATTCAATGTGCAGAACCGATGTTAGCCAAATGGCTAGAATATGCAGTGTCTAATAAAGTTCTAGAAGATGGTGTGTACAGGTTGTTTACAATATATTAGATTTAGCAATAAAATAAATCTACGGGTTATATATCAAGAAACTACGAATAAAAAAATACGTAGAACTGTTATTCAGCTGCCACTTACCTAGTTAGTAATTATTCCGAAAATTCTACTGCAGACACCGCTCTCACAACAGTAAATTTTGCTGCTATCTCCAGCTACAGCAGAACCAAGAAAAAGAAGACATTGCTACCGACCACATTACAAAAATAAAATTAATAGAGAATGTGACTTTTCTAAAAAACGTCTATGTCAAAGTAATAATCAGTCAAAATATTATTTTATGGATTATTGTAAATTAGCTTGTGGTAATTGCAATTAAGTAATGAAAAATACATAAAGTAATAACACATAAATAATTTTATTTTACTTTTATTCAAAATAATTTATATTTGTCAAAAAAATTAAATTGATACCATGGCCAATAGTATTGGGGTCAAAAGACCCCTAGCCGTCTTTCGTGGTCAGCCGAAATTTCAGTCTTTCTAGTGCTAGCGATTTATTTTACACTGTGCGAAAATTCATGTTAGAAGTGGCCAAAGTTACTTAGTTTGCCCAGGGATTATTTAGTAGATGTTCTAACAGGTTTAATATATATTAATGTTGAATGTGAAACATGTAAAAGCAGTTACTACTTTCAGGTATTAGATCCCTAGACTTGTTAAATTACCGGGATGAAACATGTAAAATAAACTAAACAAATGGTGGTGAGGTGGAATGCGGAATATTGTCACAGCACTCACAGTGCGGCACGTAATGGAGTCTAGTAAAACACTTGACACTTTCAATGGACTTTAAAGATCCTCAACTACGTAAGCGTCCAATAAAATACAAAGTTACATGTAGTTTTAGTTTAAAGCCAACCGCGTCGTATGTAGTATGCGACGTATACTTATTTTGATTGTAATTGATCAAGGTACGTAGTACAGTTACCTCTAGCCTCATCTTTTATCAGCCTAGCTTTTGTCAGTTCGGGACTAGGATTTGTTGGCATTTTATATTTCTGTCAGCCAATTATGCCGATGAGATAGTAATTGTAGTGTGTGACCGTGAGTGTACCATGAGCTCGACAGTACGTACATTGTTCACAAAGTGGATACAATGGTCGGGCGGGCGTATAATACATTGAGGGCCTGTGGCATGCGGCCCGCATAATGAAGCTCGTGTGAAAGCCGCGACGAATTCAAATTCGGGCCCTTAAGGTCACGTAAATCTACCAGTATTAACTAGATTTTTTTGGACATTTTAATGCATTACATATTATTTCCGTTTATTATTTTATTATGCAATTATTAAACTGCAAGTATTCCTCTGTGTCTATTCGCGAGTTGCGAATCGCGCATGAACAGCGCACTGTATGCAGCGCTGCGCATACAGTAGACCGCGCGCCACCCGACCGTCAAAACCGCTCATCTGCAGCGAGCACTCTCTCATTAAGATTGATTATCAATAAAAAACGGGATGATAAGGTCCGGTGCCTTAACCTGCGCGTGTCCCCCGTCACGTAGCCCGGGTGTCTCCACGAGGCTGCGGGCACGTATCCCTCTCGAATGCACCACACGCCAGCATTGTGCCTGCCAACCAATAGGTTTGTTTGCTTCCATCGCTCGCCAGATACATAGGTTCGGTCACGTCGGACCTCGGACGTTTATCGTGCGATAAGATGAACGTAAGTGCATTTTTTTGCTACGGTGCTACGATAGATACATTTCAGTTTTTATGTCATCCAATAGATAGATCGTTGTAGTCCCTTGTTATGTTAATCATAATAATTCCCAGGCTCTACAAAACTTCGATCAGTTAATAGCCCGCTATAGAGCTTGAAACTTTTCTTCTGAGGAGGCTTAGAGCATATTGTATATTCCTCCACGCAACTGTAATGTGGATTGGCAGAAATAAAAAGGTACCTACTTACTATAATTTTAATGGAATACATTATTCCTAAAAGCATAAAAAAATTCTTCATGATGATCTGAAAAAAAATGTGAACTGAACCACAATCCACAATTCGATTCACCTCAACGTGTTTCAGTCACAGAGGGTACCCGCTGGTCATATCGAAACTGATGCAGTGCTATACAGGAAACTTAAGCACCCTCCCACGCAAACCCTAGTAGAATTACGTGGCAGGTTGAAACCGAACGTTTGCTTTTAGTCAAATGAAAAGCGGTGTCGTAATACAAACGACCGAATGTTAGACATGATGCTTTATTACTAATCAACACAAATATCATTACATTGATTTTATATGATTGGTGGAGAAACAAAAAAAATACAATACATTTTTCATGTGAACCGATAAGGCTAAATTTTGGATATTAAGTGGGGGGGGGGGGAATCTAGAAAAGTTTAACATCAAATTGTCGACCAAGATTCCCTATGTGCATTTTCCGCCATCTTGAAAAAAGGATTAAATTCTGTTTTTTTTACAATAACTCCTTTGAGATACTAAATTTTGATAGAATACGTTTTGCTGCTTTTTTACGATCTACAATTAAGGTCCTTTACATTTTTCACCTATCGTTCATCGTATTGAGATTTCGATCGAAAAATATTTTCTTTTGTCTCATCATAGCTATAGAAAAATCATCAAACTTGTAGAGCGTGTTTAGACTTACAATTTTTTTTTTAATTTTTTTTTTTTGATAAAAATTACGACCTCTAGCGCCCTGCAAAGTCAGTAAGTTTGTGCCCAGTTTCGATTTAACCGCTCGCACGGTTGTAACAAAGATTGTTCAGGGGATTATTGCGATCCAAAATAAATAGTTAAAGAAACCAGCCTAGTTATGAATCAAACACATGATGTTATACAGTGTAAAGAATAAATTAATATTAATACGAGCGCACGAGCGACAAACGCAGTGCTAGATTCAAAGCACAGACATGTCTCTGTCTGTGGTTCAAAGTTAGAATTAATCAAAATAATCAACATGCCAGTTCCAACGGAGGCAGTCAAAATCCAAGGGATTATTTTTTCAGTAACCTTTAGTTGAAAAGTTTAAAAATACTTTAACGAAGCTTCTAGGATGTTTGTCCTTTGACACTACACCCGTCTCTTATCAAGTCAGGCCGTTCAGCTACAGGTATTAGTCAATATTATAAAAGAAAACTTTAGAAGTTATTTTAATAGCGTTTCAACTACCTGATTCTAAATAAACCTAACACAACATAACATTACAGACCTATAAGAAATCCTAGAAATCCTTGATAATTTAAATAATCTAACATTTTAACAAAAAAATAACCGACTTCAAATGAAGTACATTGTACTTTTGACAGGGATACCGTAGTCAGATCTCGCTCAAATTAGTAATCGAGATTCATTCAGAAGAGATGTAATTATGAAGACGATTGCGGTTAATAGCTGTTTAAGGCTCACCCATTCACAACCATGATATTGCACCAGGAAACTGTTTCGTAACGAGCTATCGAGTGACCGCAGACAGGGAAGTGTTTACAAACACGCCAGGCCCGACCCGACGCCCGACACCAGCCGGGTCAAGGAACTAGCTTGCGCCGCCAGCCCCCGGGTACACGAACTCCGGTCAAGATTGGATCATGCGGGAGGCATTCATACGTCGCCTTTTATTTTCGTAGGCTTCGGCATGCGTGCAGCTTCCGGTGCGTCATGCTCTCACGATCCGGCTTTCGATATCCATTGCAAGTTTGAGCCCAGTTCAAAATGGCACTCTTAGATAAATTTTGCGATGTACGCCGCACCGAAAGCGCACCTATGTTTGGCACGTCCGGACTCACAACGAGCTATTCTACATTTGGAGAGGCCGAGATCACGCGCAACCGCATTTCACACTTCACTAATTGTAACATACATTGAAGTTTTGTCATTGCTTCGCTACTTGGGATTCAATTGTCGTGTGTCAGTGTATACGCGAATGTAGCATTATCTCTTGCTTGTGGTCGCTAAGTGGTTCGCACGGTGCTGAAAGTATTAAGATTCGACCTGAATCCGCTGCGAGGGCGACCGCAAGGCGACTGGGTGCGACTGCTGATCACCTCGCAGCCTCAGCAGTGACATGCTGCTCACTGCTTCCACGAACCACTTGAATTTGGAGAACTTCGAGAAAAGGTTCAGTCCCACGCTGATGATGCATCGTGATTGACTCATGACGATTGACATTCCATTTGACAATATGATCCTTAAGGTCATGCAATCTTAGCGAATGTGGGATTGCCCATGGAATTCAGTTCTAGATAAGTACAACCAGAAGGTATTTTCGTTAGTTTAACGTAGTATGATTACACCGTGATAACAAAATGCTGGTGGCTTCAGATTCCTATTGATTGTAAATATTAAAGATAAAGATAATAAAATAAAGATTCATAATTACTGCTTCTGAAACTAGTCTAGGTTATATACAAACTTGTGTTTGCGATAACGCTGTACATAATTATTAACGATCACCTTGCTTAGCGACAGGTATAATTATACTAATAATAATCGCTACGATTACCGATTAGGAGCCCACCACTGTTCTATACCAAGTCATTACTCATTAACACCTAGAATGTCCCGTCACTGGCATGTGGATGTCCAGGTCCGGTCCACGCCAACACCACGACAGCCCCAGTTTGACGCACTTGGCCAATGACTCAGAATATTATGTTCAGTACAATTGTAAACATTGATGTGTTCTGATCCAGATCCTGTTTATTATTATAATACATTCGATGCGTCAATGTTTAATGTTCTCCACTTGTTAAAGTTTCTAACTAAATATCAAATTACTAGAAATTCAAAATTGAATTAGAATTTAAGTGATATGAGGATTGCAGGGGAAACCAACCACCCTCGAATTCAAGATGATCTTTCAGCTCTTGGCGGCGTCGTTCAGATTAACAGACAACAAGTGACCGTTGGGGCTGGCTGGCCTC